>JAWWES010000115.1:101083048-101110032 GCA_035583135.1 Lophotriccus pileatus | reverse complement strand
CCATAAACCTGCACGTGGTGTTTGTGTTTCTCTCTTGTGGATTTACACGTGGATACTACAACTCAGGACCAAGGACCTCGCTGGTCTGGACTTATCCCTTTTCCCATACCGGGTTAAATTATAATATCCTACTTTGTGCAGTTATTCTTCTCCAAGAGGTGATACTGCATTCGGTATATGGTCAACTTTTAAAGGAGCTTTAACTTTTTAAAAGGAACCATCCTTTCTGTGACATGAAAACCATATTAAAGGGCTTTTATTTTTCCCAACAGCTCAGCGTTCATAATTTGCACAACCCTTACAATATTATTATGTTACAAGGGTTTTTTTATTATTCCCAGCACTTTGATTAGAAAAGCTGCTTCCTCATACATAAAGTTGCAAAACCTTTATGTGCTTCTGATGCTATGTAATCAGTGGAGCACATTCCAAGATTTTGTATTATGTGATTTTCCATTAAAAACGCAGTGCAGGTCACTGTACTTAAAGGAATATTAATATCAAATGAAAACTGATTGTTATAATCAAATTTGATATCCATTTCAAGAGGAGGAATTTCATGACCAGCAGTTAATGAAAAGAAAGAGATGAGAACATGCAAATAAACACAGATGTGGCTGGGGTGCGATCCTTGTTGCCCCTGTTTGCCTAGGCATGACATTTGAAATTTGCACTTAAATCCACATGTAGAATGAGCATTAGATAGGGCATTTTCCAACTGGGAATTAAAGGTTTGCTCTGTACGTGTGTGGTGGCTACTAATTTCCAGACAATATTGATGGGCTTGTCAATATGATGGCATAATTTCAAGAGACTTAATGGGGATGAAATAGGGATACTGACCTGCTGTTCACTGGCGTTCAGTGATTGTTTAAAGTTTCACAGAGGAAGAACAAACATGTTAATGTCAATAGGCAATTTACAGGTTATCAGCAGTGCACCAAGATCTTTTCTAAATCAGAATGCAAACTGCCCCAGCTGACTTCAGTTAACACCTCAGGGGAGCACTGAAACCTATTGCTGCACATGGAGAAGTGTTGGTCCACTTTGTTTGATCACCTGTCAATTGATTTGTGCTGATTCATGACTTAGAACTCAGGCACTTGGCCTTCATGTGAGCCAAATAACAGTAATCCGGGAACTGTTTATCATTATCACTTTCCCCTGCTAATGGAATAAATGCTTTATGAGGCGAGGGTGGGGGTAAGAAGAGAAGAGGAGGCGAGGCAGAGATGAGCTACGCTACAGCTGGTGTGAAACAAAGCTTTTTGGTCAATAAGATTTTCCTTTATTCTTAGTGCTTCTTGTGTGCAGGAGGAAAATACTTCCCAGAGAGTTGGAATGATTCTGACATTAATCATCAGACCATTTTTTCAAGTAATTTGTTACAGCCAGTTAGGAGGATGTTAATTAGTTGACAAGATCTAATGATCTGCATTTGTTTCTTTCATAGCTTATACATCGCCACCTTGGAAGACTCTCATCCTGGAGATTGCATTGTCTCTTCCCCTGGTGAATTCTTACCCCACTGGGAACTGACCCTCTGGAAGGTGCTTACTTTCCCAGGCTGTACCTACAGGAATGTCTGCTTGGGCAGGACTTCATAAATAGGCCCTGTTACCTCAAGGAGAAAGGACACGAGGTAGTTGTAGACCCATTTATTGTAAAAAGGATGCTTATGGCACTCATTAATATCTCGTGCTATTGCTTTTGAGAGCCCAAATGTCTATGGATGCAGCTGGAGTTTGTTTAAAGCCCTCCCCTGACTGCCTGTTAGACCATCATCTCCTCTCTGTCTTACAAAATGTAGTTAAAAAAGCGCTCCTAGTGTCCATTTCTGCACTGGGCTTTCTAGAATCCCAGTGTAGTTGCTCTCAGATGTGACTTTTCCAGGCTGGAGAGTCTGAGTCTATTTAAACTCTTTTAAGGAGATATTTTGTACTTCTTCTCATCCTGTCCCCTAGAACAGCCACTCTGTGTCCTCAGAGGGAGGTGGAGCAGACCAACACATTCCCTTGTTTCAGGTATTTGTGTAGCTGCACTTCAGAACTGCTGTTGGTTTGGTCACCTCCTTTTATAAAGAGGTGGGCTTGGTGGCATCCCAAGGGATGCACTTGGGACTTTGCAGGCACTAGCCCCTTTTGGTGAAAAAAAGTTTTCCTAATATTTAACGTAAACCCCTGTTTGTGCAATTTGAGGCCATTTCCTCTTGTTGTTTCTCAACTGGGAGAAGAGACCAACCCCCACCTCTCTACAACCTCCTTTCAGGCAGTTGAAGAGTGTGACGAGGACTGACAAATGGACAGATGCCACTCAAGAGAGGAAATAATTTTAAGAAACGGATCTATATATATATGTAAGGTATGTGTACTTCAGTTTTTTTAATGCAGCATGATGCAAAAAATTGTATGTTTTTAGGAAAAAGAAGCTCTTGGGTCTCAGCAACAGAGGACACAGATGATCAGTCACAAGGGTGTTCTGTTCTCTTTAATCACTACCATTAGCATTATCCATGGAGATGGGCAAGCAAGGAAAAGGCAGGAGAGGCTGAAAGTGTTCAGGCTACCCATGCCTGGATGGCAGCCTGGGAGCTTGTTGGGAGGCAAAGGGCTGGCTGAAAGGTTGGGTGTAAGCCCACATCTCCCCTCACTGACAGTTTCCCCATGTTTCCCTGTGCATGCCTTTGGAAAAGGCTGGGGGATCAGAGCAGGGCACTCTGAAAGCACAATGGGCTTATACAGAGCTTGCAGAACATGGACATGTATTTCTCTGCCACTGGTCGTTCTCACCACAGGGCAAAGCCCACCCCACCAGCAGACAAGCCCTTCCTCACCTTCCTGCTGAAGCATTGGGCAGACTGAACTGCCTGATGTGATGGAGAGGAGCCCCATGTTCATACCCAGCCAACCTACCAGCCTCCTTTCTGTTGCCATGGATACAGGGATAAAGAAATATCTTTATTCAGGATTAGCTATTTTTACTGTAATTACACAGCAGGAAATTATTAGACTATTCTTCCCTTCATCTCACCCATAGTTTATTTACGTGATGCTTCAAGTGCCTGTGCTGAGACCCCAAGCATTGCATCCCTTGTGACTGGGGGTGCTGCTCTGCAGGAGGTGTGCAGCGCTGACGGCCCCAGGGGCTGGAGGGCTCTGCTCAGCTGGGCAGGCAGCAGCAGACCATGGGCAGGAGCCCACCCTGCAGCTGTGCTGGAGCCCAGAACTGCAGGGACTCACTGCATCCTGTCTGCAGTCAATAATTAATATTGATACATTTTTTTTCTGTAAAATTAAGCAAACTGCAGAGTTAGCAGAGGTTAGGAGCCAGGAGTGTCTTGAATCGCTCTCTGTGAGGGAGGCTGGGATTGCCCCTGAGCCTCCAGGGTACAGGCTCCTGGCGGGGCAGGACATCTTACTGCCCACCACCTAGTCAAGGGTGGTGTCAGCACCCAGCTTCAGTACTGACTGATGGATGCTTGAACCTCTCTGCGAGTGTCAGGGCTTGTACAAAGCTGTTGGAGCTGCATAGAGTCCTCTACTTAATTTGTTTGGGGTGCCACTGTGCACAGTGCTGCATGGCTTCCTAAATCCTTCTCTGGCCATGGCGGCAGGTAGCTGGAGGAGTTCAGGTCAGTGGTGGTAAAAACAAGGACTTCCACCCAATTTTTTTTTATTACTGTGATTCTTCGGGGCCTTCAGTCTAAGATCCCTTTGAGACAAGTCCTATAGAATTTAACAGAAAGTAATATATCCATAGATTTCTGTAGGGTTTTAATAATCCTATAAGATTCAGCTATGAAATTGTACAGAACAGCAAAGAAAACACTGAAAGATAATACATTTTTGTTCACTTCTGTTAGTCTTTAGAAATATTTTGCTTATCTGCTGCCTTTGTTTTTCCAGCAGTTACATAGCTGGTGGGTGCAGCAGCCTGTGCCCATCTGTTTCTGCAGCACAGGATGACTAGCAGGTCTGTGTGAACGCAGGTCTGTGAAAGCAGAGTGGAGGGAAGGACCTGTCAGACAGTTAGCATTAGAAAGTGTGACTTTACCAGTGTTGATGGACAGAGCAGCGAACACACCGAATGCTAAACAGATGCTGATGAGATGCTCCAGGAGAGCAGAGGGGTATGCAGGCTTTTGGGGGCTGGAGTTGTAGTATCCAGCCCAATTGGGGAAAAGCATGTCAGGAAAATGAAGCCCAGACACTCCAAGCATTTTGATCTCTCCAGGGGAATCCAGCCTTAGGTTAACCCCTATGTCATTCTGCATCAAAGGTAAGAAGTGTGTTACCATGTAAACCACAGCAATTATCATCCCACAGCTTGTCTCTCCTGCAACCCAGGCAGCTCTGTCCTTGACTCCACATCTACCTTAAAATTCATAGAGAGAAAAAATACTTTAAAAAGGACCTTATTAAGAAAGAGTGTGAACGCCTCCCCCCATCACTGGACATGAGGAAGTTTTGTTATTGCATCTACTGCTGCTGTGGTTTAGAATTGATGAGTTTTTCCAATTTCTGCAACTCTGATTCTTTTTGACCATTTTTGGCTATTAGCTACATTGATCTAATAGGAAAGGGTTGTAGAGTCAGGATTGGAGAGACATGGATTAAATTCCTGAATCTGTCATGGCCTCCAAGGGGGTGTGTCTGGCCCAGTTTCTGCTCTCTGCACCACTCCACACTCAGCTGGACAAAGTGGACCTGTCTGGAGACCCACCCAGAATTTCCTTTCCTTTCACTTCTGTATTGCATTTCGTCATGGTTCAGGGACAAGACTGTATTCTCAGAAAGTCAAGTAGCTGCTTTCACTGATCAATAATAAAAATTATTTTTAAAATTGCCCCAAGGAATGTGTAATAAAAGGACATTTGAACTGATGAAAACTTTGGAGAATTGAGTGTTTTTTTTTAATTTTTCAATTTACAAAAAGTGACTGAACTTAATTTTCCTAATCTTTCAGCTATATTAAGACACTTTGGGACTGCATTTTTCATAGATGATGAAAAATAATAAATGCAAAAAGAAAATGGGATGGATGATTTAATGCAGAGTATTAGAAGTGATTCCAATTTCTGCAAAATAGGTATTTAGAAATTAAATGAATAACAGTGGAAAAAAAACCCCTCAGGTCATTCTTCTGTATGAGAGCCCTGCTCCAGCACTGTTTCTATCTCATAGGAAAAATTTCAGAGAATTTGTAATTACTCAATAGTTTTATATAGAAAGGACACTAAAAATGTGAAAAGTGATACATTGAAAATATGTTTTAGATTGGTACATAGAACAGTGAAAGAAAGAAAGAAGAAGGTAATTTAAAAAGTAATAGAGGCAACTACTAAATTATCCCCTTCACCCAGTGAGGTGTGGGAAACACATCAGGTTATGGGACACTCAGAATAGTGTCTGATGCCTCTACTCTGATGCTTTTTGTTGCCATAAAATAGATCTGCCTAAAATCTTAAGTGTCATTGTTTAATATTAGAAACTGACTCTGTATTTGGCCATGTGAGTGTGACCTGCTCTTCTGATTTGATGAGGACCAGTTCACTAAACAGAACAGAGATGGAGACCCAGCTGCATTTAGCAGATAAAATTTAGACACCTCATGTTTGACGTTTAGCTTTCATTTGATCAGAATTATTGCACAGGATGTGCTGTCTTTCTCTACTAAGGCACACGCCAGCATTCACTTTACTTCCATTAACACATCACTCTTAATCAAAGCTGGTGTTCAGACCTCTCTGCATCCTGTCATGCTGACAGTCATTAATGCTCTTCCCAGGAGTACACTTCTGTCTCGCTTAGTATGCCAGATAGTTTTGCCTGGATCCTTTGATACCGCAGTGGGACACATCCCTGATTTCTCCCCGCTTGCTAAAATCTGTGGGATCACAGTCCATTTGTACTCCTCTGCAAGACCAGATTCTGGCAAGATTCTTATCTTTAAGGGAAAAACAGACTTTTCATGGCATTAGCAGTAGGACTGAGAAATTAGGTATCGAGTTATGAGAAGCCAAGCTTGACAGTGCCCTTAATCCAATTAATACTATATCTGAAAAAGTGTTCTCATTTTGGCCCAAATAATTAAGCAGTGCTTAGAGTCTTACACTAGGACAATCAAGAAATATATAATGATTAGTATGTGGCAGAAAGATCTTGGATTTATAATCAGATAAGGTCTATAATCAATTAAGATGCAATTATCTCTAAGACCAGAATTGTTCATTTTCAAAAGACCAGTCCTGTGGTTTAAATTTGTTATCACTTTGTAGCAGTGGATGCTAGTTGAGTGATACGAAGATTTTAATTAGAGCCAGAAGTTTTTACATGAAGAGGTTAAATTAAAGAAGCAAAAATGGACTTTTTAATATATTTTATCATTTTTTAGGTTTCTCTTACAGCGTTTGATCCCTCTTTCCTCCGGTCGCTGTTTCAGATTTTTCAAAATTGCCTCTTCATTTCTCATTTTGGTAGCAAATTAATTTTTTTTTAAGGATGCTCTTCTGATTTATATTTGTCAATGTACAAAGCCACAGACCCACCGCTAACAACATTTTACTAGCTTTAAAGCACATTTAATAACTGAACTCTACATACCCAATGGCAAGGAAGTTTGTGAAAATTCAATTTTCCTTTACCAGTACAATAACATTATAAATCTGTGGAAAATACTTTAATGGTCACATCTTTGGTGTATTAGGCAGAAAGCTGATTTGGAGGAAACTTTTGCAGAGTTCAATGGTGATAAAAAATTATTACACTGTGAACCACAATAGCATCTGTTTGCAGTTCCCCATAAGAATGTATCTATTCAACACTTTGAATGAATGTCAATTGAAGGATATTCCTATGATCAAGTCTCTGAATCAGTGCAATTTATCTTGGACTGTGGAAGAGCCATTGCAGGGAAAACCACTGTCTGCGTTAGGGTTCAGTTACCCTTGTCTAGAGCAGGTCTGGCTGAGAGCTATCCAAACAAATTGGATGGGTCTGGTATTATTTTTCCTTCTCACTGAATTAATTTTGATCATATTTGCCCATATAAATTGGCAAATGGTTACCATAGGCAATGGCAAACACCATTGGTTACTGGCAGTTGTTGCTAAAAAAAAAAAGTAAAATCTTGTGCAGAAGAAGCAGAGTGGAATGTAAGGTGTGGGAGGAAGATATGGAAAATCAGAAGAGGACAATGACAGGTCTGGAAAATATGAGCTAAGGAAAAGGGTTTGAGAGGGCAAGAGGATGTCAGGACAGTGAGAAGCTGGGAAATACTGCATGAGCTAAGGCCAGGGAAGAAGATAATGGGAAACTGGAGGGACTCTCAGCAGGAACAAGAAGAAATATCATGAGAAGAGCAGAAAGTCTTGTGGATGCACTAAGAATCAGATGAGGTTTCCTTTTCATGAAAGAAAATGTGTGCATATGACTCACTGAAGGCAGATTTGCAGGTAAATGTGACTCAGATCTGTAATCAAGTGAGTTAATTTTCACCAAGCTGAAGTTCTGCCAGCTGCAGCATTCAACCATCTGTGTCTCTAAAGTATTTTAAATGCATTTCTGAGGCAGGCTGCATTTACCTGCACTGTATCGAGCCAGCAACATGCAGTGCCTGAGGTCTCTGCATGGGTCCAGACTGTCCTTACAGTCACACCATGTGAGGATGTTGGGTGCCCACAGCCTGGTTAGTGTTTTGTTTTGCAGCAGGTGGCATTCACAGCGATCTGGTTTTGGCTCAGTTTGGAGGTTCAGGTCAGTGGGTACCGTGCCAGGCGTCACACCCCTCCCATGGCTGGCTGGGTCACATACAGCATCGACAGGGATCCTTCTTTCTCTTTGCAGACTAGGTGGAGACATGACATCACTACATTTTTTCATGGTGTACACCAGGCTGAAGGTCTGAATTTTAGACCATTTTTTGCATTTTTCTGTTATGGAACCTTCTTGGGAGATTTTGCAAGATTCACACTCTGGTACAACCCCCACCATGAAATATAAAGTGAAGTTCAACTCGCATCTTTTCACTGGGGCAACTGAAATAAATTTGACCACGGTTTTTAAAAGAAACACCTTCTATCAGTGCTTATGTCTTCTCTTATGGACAGCTAGGACAGGTGGTGTGCTCCCAGGCTGGACTTTGGGGACAACCTGCATCTGCTAAGGTAATGTAGAGAGGTGACAAAGGCAAACCTTAAACTGGCTGCCTAATGCCTATTAGATGCCCAACTATATGGTTGCAATTTGGTGATATAAAACTCAATGTATAACAGGCATACACATTTATTTATTTATTTATTTATTAATTAGAGAGTTTATTTCAGTTTTTGTTAGTAACTGCACTAGCAAAAGGTGTGGTTTTGTTCCACAAAACCAGTTTTATTCTGCATCAGAAACAGCTAGTCTAACATTGTATTGGAAATTGCTATTACATTTAAATTTGTGGAAGATTAGATTGGATCTTTTCCAGAATTATAGTAATTTATAAAATACCTGGTTATGAGTTCACTCTTGTTTTAAAAATCTGTTTTATATACATGTATAGCTATCTATATATGCTGTGTCTGCATATATATACACACAGGCACCATATATATGCATGTTGTCTCTTAGTTTGAATGTATGCTTTAATTTTCAGGTCCTATAACTCCTGAAGCATTATGTCTTGGTCATCTTCCAGATTTCTGCTTCCTTTTTTTTATGCAACACTATTATGAGGCTGAAGTCCTTTCTTTTCTTGGTGAGATGAAAAGCTCTCCTTTCATACATCTTTATGCAGAACGATAAATCATCCCAGCCTCAGGGAAGAGAGGATAGAAAGAAGAACAAGGAAGCTGCACAGATGCAAGGATGTGACCGCACTGACTAGTAGGAGAGATCTACTCAAGGAAGATGAGAGGGAAAAGCCCCTCAGGATCAGGAAACTAACAGCTGAATTGAACAATCTGAGTGCAGATTTATAAAAGAACTTCCACTGGAAAGCTACTGTTACTCTTTTGAGCTGCCATGTCCTTCCAAGCCTTGAAGGGAGCTTTGAAGTTAACGAAGTTTTGTCTTCTATCCTTAGCTTCTCAGGCAAGACTCGAAGGCAAGGCTGATGCTAGCTTTTTCTGAATTGATTTCAGAATCTTATGTCTCATATTGGATTTGGGATGTTTGCTTTTTACAAGTTGGTGAATATGTGGGACACCTACTCTTCACATTTCTCCTGGCATTTAAATTGTATCTATGGGCAAAGGGCTGGTGTCCAAGGACATTGTATCCCTCTTTCTTCTCTGGCTATTTCATTCAAAGATGTGAGGAGAAGGGAAGCCAGACTAGGTATTTGTTTTCTTTATAGAGAGTTTAATTACACAGTCAATTAAACTAAATGCCTTGGCATGCTAAGGAGTCTTTTCTCCCTCTGTCTTTTTAAGATGTTCCTATTTTTCCTTTTTTCTCATATGTCTAGATGTACAAATAATTATTCACCTCTGTCTCCTCTTCTGAGGTTCATTAGCCATTGCTGGGCCATAAATTGAGATTCAACACCACAGTTTCCTGAAGTCAGAGCAGGCTGAGTCATTAAAAACTGACTGTGTCCACATCGTGGTGGGATGTAGTTTTCTGATCCTGTCACAGCTAAAGACTCCTTTACAGCACTCATTAATGACTCATGCAGTATCTTTAGTATCTGAAGAGTTTGTGGCCATTTTGGCTACTGTTATAAATATTGTCAGTTGGCAGTACTTGCTTTCTTTATGTGTAGCACCTTGACCAAAACATCATAGTTTTCTGGAAAAGAGCCTGGAGGACTGGAATCTCTTCTCAATTGCTAAAAGCCTCTGGTGTTGTCCTTTCACTGCATCCAGAACAGACATCCTGCAATGTGTTCAGTCTTTCAAGACAAGCACAAAAACAGCAAAAAGGCCTGACATATGCCCCTAGATGCTTTTGCAGCACCCAAGCAGTCACTGTGGTGCTGTCTGCTTCTGGAATGCAATTAGTGCTTGTCCTCAGACATGAATTTGCAGATCCACCAAGTTTAGTGCATTACACATGAGACTAAGTTATCTGGCTCTCCTCACTCACCCCTTCTGCCATATTTCTGTCTCATGTACTAAAAGTCTCACTCTTTAGTCCCATCTGCCACACATGTGTGTGTGATCAGCGTGTGTGTGATCTCCTGAACACTTGTATCCAGCAAGTGACATCTCAGGGTCAGAGGGGAAATGATGTAGAAATGCCTGGAAGGAACCTTTCTGGAAAAGCATCCTGAAGTTATCCTATTAGGCTCATTTCTATAAATCAGGTTCTTCAGAGAAGAAAATGGCTAGTATATAAATTTTCTTTGGCTTTTGTAAGTAATATATTGGTGTCTAAAACATCTTTTTTCTTTTTTTTTTTCTTTTAATTTTTTTATTAGACTCTACATTCTTTACACCTATGTTTCCCCACCATCTGGAGTGCCAAGCCCTTGTTCACCCTCCCTTTGCCCAGAAGCAGGCAGGTGTTCAAAAAGACATACTAAAACCACAGGGAAGTGGAAACTGGCCAGATGAGAGAAAACTGTGTGTTAGATAAGGGAGTTCAAGAGAGCAGGGAAGAGAAAAATTGGAGATAATCTTCTATATCCACCTCTCAAGTCCTTGGATCCTTAGTTCCTTATCTGTTTGGGGAGACAGATGTAAGGCAGGTAGTCTCCGACTAACTGCTAGCAAGAGGTAACAGGGACCAGATGACATCTCTCTATGTCTATTTAAGCCAGTAGGGTGAAAGAAAGCAGAGAAGATGGGATGAAAAAAACCTGTAAATTTTAAAAAAAACCTCCACCCCAGTAACTCTTGAGCCTCTCAGCTGACAGAAATAAGAGATGAGACCTGAAAGGGAATAGAATCTGCTTCTGAAGAAAATGTTATTTGGATGAAAATGGTCAGTGACTCCTCAGATACCACTCCAAATATCATCTATTCCTTCCAACAGCACCACAGCTGTCCCAACTCCAGTCCAAGCCCAGTCATGCTTCATATTTTCTGCCTTTTGCAGATCTCCTTTTCCCTTGGGTGTTAAAAGCTTCATATGACAACATGCTAAGAAGATAGAAACCCTCTGCACCTTCTGTGCTGAGGGAACAGAAACTTTGAGTCAAGGAGGTGATCTTACACCTGAGGGAAATTTGGAGGAGTGACAGCAAGTGTTTTGAGGGAAAAAAATCTTCTCAGAACTGCTCAGTGAGCTATGAGATAAACAAGAGAGAGTCCTCCATACCTATGGGACTCGCATCTTGCTCATCCAGCTGCTTGTGCTCATCCCTGCACTGAATGTGAGACACAGCTCAGGTTTCTCCTGTGCTCACAGCTCCTCTGAGCTGCAGCGGTTGGGAGAGAAGATATTCATTCAGTCTGTCCTGTAAAACGAGTCTGTCCTGGTTTCAACCAGAATAGAGTTAATTTTCTTCCTGGTACAGTGCTGTGTTTGGGAATTATCATGAGAATAGTGTTGATGAGACACTGGTGTTTTAGTTATTGCTGAAAGGTGCTAACACTAAGTCAAGGACTTTTCAGTGTCTCTTGCTCTGCCAGTGAGGATGTGCACAAGAAGCTGTGAGGGGGCACTGCTGTGACAGCTGACCTGAACTGGCAAAAATGGTGTTCCATACCAAAGAAAATCATGCCCAGTACATAAACAGAGGGAAGGTGGCTGGGGGGATGGGGGAGCGATCGCTGTTTGGTGATGGGCTGGGCATCCGTCAGTGGGCGGTGGGCAGTCACAGCAGGTACCACTTGTGTTTTTTATTCCTTTCTCCGTCCTTCTCATTGCAATTATTTTTATTAGTATATTTTGTTTCAAATATTGAACTATTCTTATCTGAAACCATGAGGTTTACTTTTTTTTTAATTCTCCTCGCCCCTGGGGTTGGGAGAGTGAGTGGCTGTGTGGTACTCAGTCACTGGCTGGGGTTAAATTACAACAGAGCCTCACAGCAAAAGCAGCTGCTTTCAAGGTCCTATTCTGATGTCACTCAATTTCTCTCATGAAGTCATTGCTTAATCCTTGTTGCTATGACAACCTGTTAATCTTTTTTTGCTATTACTCATGCAGCACAAGTGCCTACAGGTGTGTCAATGTTGTGGAATTCACCTTCAAAATGTTCATTTAAAAATATCTCTCCTATGCAATATGTCACTGGCACAAAGCACACAGCTTTACGGAAATATTTTTTTTTTTCTTCTTTAAGAAAAGCTAGCTCCTGTCTGTTTGAAGAAAATAAGCAAGTGAACCACAGGAATGAACATTCTTTCAGTGAACCAGCATTTTAGCTGAATATTTATCTCTTTTATGTCCAGTATTTCCAAAAGGTTTTTCAAGAACTCATTTTAACCTCTTAGGTTCTGTTTTTAGAAGTCTCATTCTGTGTAGAGAAAGCACCTTCAAGTATTGTGGTCAAACCTGCAGCTTTCTGTATATGTATTTTTATTAGGAATGGAAATAAACAGAACAAATGCTCTAAGGAAAGTATTTATCATTTTCTATGGGCATTATTAAGCTCATGTGAAATATCCATCTCTTTGGTTGTTGAAAAGACTACCAGGAAAGATGCCAATACAACAGGTTATACTGTGGATGGGAAATCCCTTTTGGTGGTCTTTGAAATACTGGTGCTGGTTCTGGACTAATAATTAACTCTGTGAAAGAAATGAATGACAGTAAGACAGTCAGATTTAACCATCTTGGAAGTATCTTCTAATGTTCTGGGGTGTGAACAAGCTCAGTGAAATATTTACAGTGCTGCATTGTCTCTTGCTGCAGTAGAGTGTGACTGTTGAGGGGACCCCATGACCATGACAACTCCAGCACCTGGCACTCATCTGCTGCTCCTTTTTGAGTCACACGCTCTGGCAGCAAACACTATACAGATTGGTAAGAAAAATCTAAAAGAAATGTTGCCAGCAAGCAGGAGTCAGTGCCTCAAAGATGCCTCTCTCTTTCCTCTGAGTATAGGAGAAATCTTTGGTAACAAGTCTCTGGTTTTGGGGACAGACAGAAATGTTCAAAGCTAGATGGGATTGTCCTGACTTTGGTGGCTTCTGCCCGTGGCATGGAAGGAGCCATGAGTGTGCTGCCTTTTGGGGCACTATCCTTTCATTGATGCAATATAACTTGCCCAAGTGTCAGAAGTGTGAGGGATGAGCACCGTAAAGTAACACCTTTCATAAAATATGCACAAGCTCACAAGCTTTCAGGCACAGTACTTTTTAAGGGGTCATTTGTTATTTTGACTTAAAGCTTTTTTTCCCCCCCTTCCAAATTTTAAAATGTATTTTACGTTTTTCAAAGCTTTTGGAGCTTGAGCTCACTTTTCTGTAAAGGGAAGCTATGAAGTGCTGTAAAGGGGCATCTCACTGTCCCAGTGAATCTGGGTACATATGTGAAGCTTACTTGTATTACACTGGGACTTCTCCCCTCCTCTGCATCCCTGGGGACACAGATCCCTGCTCTGCTCTGGTAACAGGCATATCTGGCAGGGGACGACTGACCCATAGGCAGCCCCTTTGTGCCAGCACACAACAGAGAGGTCAACCTGGAGTTTTTTTATGGACTGATGTTCAGATGAACGCTGCTTCCAGCATCATTTGCTGTTATGTCTCCAGCAATAGATTTGACCCATGTTTTGCCAAATATAAGTGGGCTAAACATTCCAGAGGGGGTTCTAGGAAACACCACAGAAAATGGAAGTTAAAGTTCCGAGTTATAAACTATGAATCCTTTCTTTTACTTTTATAGGCAGACATTTCATAAAAAAAATTCCATGGAATCAGTCCAAAGAAACATATTAAATATATGGAAATATCAAAGAAGTGTACAAAACATTCTTATGCCTTGGTAAAACTACAGATCTCAGCTTACATCCTCATGCAGTCATATTCATGTAGCACTAGTTTAGCTACAGGATTCATGAGTCAGTGTTTCTACTCTCAGGTTTCTGAAATGTGGGCTGCTAGAACATAGCTTGGCCAGTACAATATCACAACATCCAGAGTAAATGGCTGCTGAAATTATTTTCATTCCTAATTCAAGAATAGGGAAAGGAGCTGTGTTAGTGCTGGTATTGCCCAGTGCTGCATCTGAGACTCAGGCTTTTTAAATTCTTGCCTCTGTGTCACTGTCGCTTGGACACACTGTTTTTTCTCCCTCCATTTTTCTTGAGTTATGCAATCTGAGCTTAGTATTTTGTGCTTAATATTGTTAATGCCATACCTTCCCTGGGAACCAGTAAGGATGATGAGATTTGAGTGGGAAGGAAAGAGAAGCAAAGTACTCAAGAATCACACATTGATGATCTGAACACACAACAAATGATTGTCTGAGCTGGGCACACCTGAGGACACGTTTTAGTCAAATGCTTCCCCAGGTTGTACACCCCACCCCAAAATAGCCCCTCTGCCTCTGGGTTTTGATTCACTGACAGAACAGCCAGGAATTTGCAGCACTTCTTTGCTTCTACCTTAGGAGGCAGCAGAAGGATGCAAAATGCTGCAGTGGCCCCCTTGTGTCTTTGAAGTATTTTTCATCATTCTGGATCTGAGACCTCACAGAGATATTAGAAGACTTCATGAATAGGGGTTTTGCTAAGTTAGGGGAGAGGAGGAAGGAGAATGGTGCCCAGGTGATGGCACAGCCTTGATCATGTTTACTCTGTGGGTTGGGCAAGAGGGGGGCTACAGAGAATGGAGAAGCCTCGCCTCACTGCCGGAGGAATGTTTGACAGGAAGAAAAGAACTGGTAAATCGGAGCATTGAGCACCTTCAAGCATGATGTCAGTTTCTGTTGTGGAGCTGAGACAGGGTTGTTACCTTTTCAGTACTCTTCAGCTGTAAAAATGAGGCAGTTCGCTGTGGCATGACACTGGAGCTTTCAAAAGGGTGATGGTTAATCTCTTTGGGGGTCCAAAGACTACTCCTTATTTACGGGCATGAGAAGCCTGTCAGAAGAGGCCTTAATGTGCAGATGAATGTAAAAAGCCTTATGTAGAGGAGTATTTGGGGAACAGTGTTCATGGGTGATCCCTCTGCATGCTCCAGGCAGGCTCAGGTCTGGGGATTAGTTGCAGCACTTGGGTTTCGTGCTTAGAAACCTCAGGGCTCTTTGGGCACCTCATAAGCTTTCTCTGAATTATCAGGCAGCTTCCCCTTCTATTGTAGATGTCAAACTATGCCTAAATCAGCTATGCATTACCTGAAACTCTGATAAAGCAATGCTGTGAAAGTCTTTGCAGCTTCTTTCTGTGATGTTTGGATATCAGTGTCTCCATGAAACCTGAACTTTATTGTTTGGGAGCAAACTCCACAAACGTTCCTTTCTTCTGCTCTTGTAGCCCACTCCTCACCAGCTCATGTCCCTCATAGTCATCAAATAGAACCATGGAAAGGAGAATGATGCCTTATCTTCAGGTATGTGTCAGTTAGGCTGTGAACATGGTGTTGCTTTCTCGCTCAGTTCCCTTCATGCATTTGTAAGTATTTCTCCCTCTTTGATGAATTTCTACATTTGCTCTTCTCAGATTGTCAAAACAGATTGTGACTCTCACAAATGTACTGCAAGTAATTGCCAGATATTTTTTATGTGCTATCCTTGAGCTACAGCTTTACCATTGAAGATCCTGGTGAAATTTTGATTAAATTTTATTTCATAACTTTAAAAAAAACCCTATTGGAATGGAAGCAGAAATCATGTGGTAGGTTTATATTCATATTCCCATTCATATTATCTCAATATTCTGTACTATTAAAATCACAGAATGAGAGAATTTTTTAGGTTAGGTTAATATTATCAAGTCAAAGTGTATACTTAAAACTGACAAATCCATCACTAAACCATGTCCCTAATTGTCATCTACATGTCTTTTAAATATTTCCAAGGGATCATGGCTCAACCACTTCCCTGGGCAGCCTGTTCCAATGCTTGACAACCTTTTCAGTGAAGAAATTTTTCCTAATATCCAATTTTAACCTCACCTAGTGCAACGTATAAAAGATTTAAAAATGTAAATTATTTTGACTATAATCTGTTTCATGTTGCTACAATGTGTTATCAAGTGACTTAACAGAATTTTAAGAGGCCTCTAACGTATTTTACTTCTCCTGGACTCTGTATGTTATGAAATAATATTTAATCAGAAAGGAGTGTCATGGTTAAACATGTAATCATGTGTTTGTTGGTTTATTTTGGGATTTTCTGTATGGTAAAACTGTGATAAATAGTAGTCAGATCTGTGTTGCTTGCTATGTAAGATTTATTAATATAAAGAATATTTTTTTCATAATAAATATTATGTCCCCATCAATAAATGCATCACAGCTACTCTTGAAAACTAGAGGATTTGATACTCAGATCAGTGAGGATTCAGCCATGTACATCACTGAGGACAATCACAGACCACAGGTTAATATGTTGCTAGGGATTTTGGAGGTGAAACTGAAAGGGGCTGATACTTCACGAAGAGGATCAGAAGTCCAGGTTGTCCCATCTACTCGTGTGCATGCAACTGTCTGGTTTCTTCCAGGCAGGTGATTTTTTAGGTTAGGACTTGTTGCTATTTAACAAAACGTGTTTGAAAACAGTTTCTCTAAACATTCTCTTCCTAAAATCAAAACGTTGGCTTATTTCCCATCCCACAAAAGCTCCATCTTCATCACCTATTAGCTTTCTTTAGTCTATGATACCAAGCTGCTCATATTCACTAAATATTCCACTAAATGGAATTGTTCCAGAGGCAGGTAGCCTGTGGGGATGTTGCCTAGTGCCTAATTAGGACAAGAAAAGTCCCCTTTCACAGTCTGCTTTTGTGTTGGTACCTTTTTAAGCCAATGCTATACTCAAAAAGTATTCAGATGTCTGTGCTCTGACTACTCTCAAGTTACCTATTATTGTAAAAGAATTTGTGCAATGATTGGAGGATATCTATGGAATATAGACGTTTTTGCACAACAATCACTACCTCCATCCTAAGACCTTATTTTCTATATATCCCTACACTGTATAACAGAAAATAGCAGCTTTCTAGAGGAATTTTTAAAAAAATGTGGTTTAATATTTATGCTTCTGCTTAAGAATGTAAAATAACTTGAAAATCTGCAAACTGGGATCCTAGGCATTTTTTCAAGAGGTAACCTCCAATTCTCGGGGCTGTTTCAACTGTACATCCTTCCGCGGTCTGTATAATGTCCTTCTCTTAAGGAGAGGTATTCCTGTTTTCATTCATTTCATATTAACCCACAGATTTCTCTCTGTGCTGGTGGGCTAGCAGTGTTAGCAGCCTCTTAGACAACCCTTGCTCATTGATGAAAAGTACACTCTAATCCCTCAATTTTGCAAGAAATTACAGATAATTGAAGAGTTGTGTCTGCCAAGCACATAACATGTGTGGTCTATCAAAATATGAAATTCCCCTGTAATGAACTGTCTTTAACAGATAAAGGAAATCTTACTGTGTTACCAGAAAGGTTGTATTCCCAATTAACACAGGTCTAAACAAAATCATTAAAGAAAAATAACAAAATATAATATGTTTTTGTTCAGGGTTTTTAGTGTTTTACATGGTTGGGAACAACAAGCAACTTCCACTCTCCTAGGCTTGATGTTCCTGGTGAGTTTTTAAAGTTACCTGGCTGTGCTTTTGTTTAGCTGGAATTGCCTGCCTTGCTAAACTATCCTCCTGGACCTCCTCCAGTGTTAATTAGTGTATGAAGGGACACAGGAGAGTTGTTTTCAGCTTGTCATCTTGTACACTTGTCCATGCCTGAAAGCCTCTGAATCAGGTTTCTTCCTTTCTCCCATGTTCTTTGCAGTGCAGTTTTCTCATTCCTTTTTTAAAGCCTTAATGATCTGAGGCAGGAGCCCATTGGGTGCTATGAATGAAGCATTCTGGGTTTTTCTGGAGGTGGGGATATCACAACAGATGCAAGACTTCTTTCAAACTATCTAAATTATGCACTGAAAGCAGTGTTCACTGTATAAAATATTCATTATACATGGATCTTGCCAAATTCATATTTTCTAGATTATTACATCCTCTTCTCAGCGATAGCATGTGACATAGCAACAATTTAAAATCTGAGACTTAGACTGCTTTCTGGTCTCCCAGAGAGACATTCTCCCTCTGTTTTTTTCCCTTACATCCAAAGGACGAGACAAGAAACCTTGAAATATAAGATAACTGGTTTCTAGGGAAGGCTCCAGTAGAGACTAAGACCTAAGGGGTTCCAAGAAGGCTGAATTACAGTAGAAAGGTAAAAGCAGTCCATGAGCCACAGTTCAAAAAGCCTGTCAGCCCTTTCTTTCTAAGAATCCATAAGTTACATCTCTCAAGCAATACAAGCACATTTGCCTAACCTATAGCATCTTTGTCACTTTGTTAAAAACATAGAGAACTAAAGAATTTCTCAGATGTCAAAAATGCTTGTCATTTGGGCAGTAAGAAGCCTTTAGATGTCATGCAGAGTGATAAAAACATAATTTATTTTCTTTTAGTATTCCTTTCTTTCCATTTTCTCTAGGCTTTTTGTTTGTATTCTGTATAATTGCCCTTTGGATTGTTTCAAGAATGTGAATATAAGTAAATGGATGAAGAAACGTTTCACCACAAGTTTTGGATTTCTAGAAGATGAAATTGTTGCCTCCAAAAGTAAAGATCCATCAAGAAGCTGCCTTACACTCTTTTCTGTATATCCCTACACTGTAAAATAGAAAATAGCAGCAAGGCATTGTGCTCATTCAAGCACATCCACACGAACAAGTGCACTCAAGTAGATCTGTTGTGAAAAAACCTACATCACCCATTTTTACTGACTGTACTGACAGGGAGGTCTTGCCCTGGGGGCAGCAAGGGCTGGCTGCTCCAGGGAGACAGCCAAGCCAGGAGCCGAGAGCGTGAGCTGGTGCATCCTCTGCCCTCACCCAGTCACAGTCCCACAGCAGCTGATAACGGGTCTGATAGCCCTGACTTGATGAACAGTGAACAACAACCAGGGCCATTCAAGTGCTCCAGCCTGAAGTGGAAGGAGGCTGGGCCAGCAACGGGGTTGGGAACAAGCTGTGACGTGGCTCTGAAGTCCATCAATATGGGTGCACCTGCAGCATCACTCAGGCAGGGACTGGCAGCTAAAATGGGCCTAATCACATGTAAATGCACAGTTGAGCAAAGAGGGACAAGTTGATCTTAATATCACAACAGTTAAGTGTTCATTTTTGTTGAGTGTTATTCCAGTATCAAACAGCCTTCATAAATAATCCTCTAATTCTGAGCTTTCATCATAAAGTCACTTGCTTAATCCCATGTAGGCAGTGACAAATGGCAAACTGTGTCTGATTCAGCCATTTCTGTTGCACCCTCTCATTACATGCATTTGGAATAAAACTGCTCTGTACCCCGCTGAGCAACCTTTACAAACCCCACTGCTGGTTGGGTAGAGTTCAAGAAAAGACAGAGCAATTCAGCCTTTGTGTGAACCAAAGCCAACTTTTAACTAGACTGAATTTCCTCAGTAAGGCTAATAATTTTCGTACTTAAATGCCAATAATTGCTTCCTGTAATTGCTTTCTACCAGCTACAGGTGTGCTGGCTGCCTCTCAAACTGAATAAAAGGACAAGAACTCCTAGTTAAAAAAGCTCACAATGTTCTGGCTTCTCAAAAGTTCCCTGAAAACCAGTGGGAATAATTTTCATAGGTGCATAAGTCTCTTTATGAACAGCCATAAACTTCATATTCACTCAGGTGTCTGGGAAAATTTATTCAAGGTTAATATTAAGTTACCAGGCAAAGAACATTCTTGGTCTCTGTGAACAACCTGGGTTTTAATGCAGGCCTCCTCTGTTACATAAGAACATGAAAATGATCACGCTGGTTCAGAGCAAATATCCACCTAGCCTGAAAGTGTCCATAAGTAGATACATAGGGAATCATAAAAGCAGGAGAAATCTGTGGGATATTTCTTCTTGCAGCCTTGGCCCACCTCCTCCAATTTCAGGGCAAAGGGTTTCCTCTGCCTGTCCCAGTTTATCTGCTCAGTAACCTTCAAGGGACCTGTTTTATGGAAGTCCCTGTTTTCCCCTTGAAACCATTGTTTACTTGATCTATTTTTTCGTTTTCTTTGCTTTTTTGGCTTCCACCAAACCCTGAACTGATAAGGAAACAGCTACTGTTTCCCAAGGCCTCACTCCCAAAGGGTCCTGGTTCTCTCAGAAGCAGCATTTTATGTGGGAACCATTTGCTGTTATGTCCATCTTTTTACATTCACACTTCCTCTGCTATCTTAGGGCCTTGACAATCATTTTCCTGATGTCCTTCCTAGTGCCACTATCCACCTTTGTTCGTACCACCCTCAGCAGCTCTCAGCAAACCTTTCCCATGCTCTGACCTTGCTGACCTTATGAATATATGATGGAATTGGTATGCTATGACATTACCTTCACAAATAGTGAGTGTTTTTGTATCTTTAGCATGTCTGTGTTTCTGTGCATTCTCTAATATGTGTGTGTGTAAATACTGAAATTAATGTTTAATGGCACTGCAAATGGCTAGTTTCAGAAGTCAGCAGTCTTTCAATAATTCTTATACTCTCAAATGTGGCTAATATAAAAAATATAAGAGAATAACTGAACTACCAATTCAACATTTTGCCTTTTCCATGATATTTTGTTTATTTTCACTACATAGTCATAAAGTGACTACAGGGACTAAACACGCTGAAGACACAGGCTTTATCTTCGTAAAGTTGCAGCATAACGGACAAATAAAACACAAAATTGCTTCTTTTACACAAAATTGCTTCTTTTGTATTAACTACATTTTTAATTTTTAGAAAAGTGAGCAGATTGAGGGTCAAATTTACTTATCATTTAGCAATGCATGACTAGAATCAAAGCAAATGAACATCATGCCATGTATTACACTTTGTGACCACTGCTGAGCTGCAGTTTTCTGAATGAAGATTTTCTCCAGACAGATAAAACCAAAACAAATTAACTCCATTAAACATTCAATAAATCCTAGATCCAGGCAAATATTACCAATCTCCTTATGCTCAGAAAGACTGCTTAAAAAGATGTACCATTGTAATGGATTTTTTCGAAGAAAGGCTGAAGTTAGTTCAACAGAGATAAACCAAGTTGAGATTAATAAGCTGCAGTCACACTTATAAATATTAAATAATGAGCTATTATAAATTGTCTAATTGTACAATTAATATTCAAAGAAGTTTCATGCAAAGACTATAAATTTATTATATTATTAAATTAATTTTACTCATTACCTCACAAAGTTGAAAATATTCTTCCTTAGACCTTCTGCATTAAGCTTTGAACTACACTGGCAACCACCACGTCCAGCTTGCAAGTACTCCTTTGATGTCTCTGACTTCTGAAATCAGAGATGTTTACCATGTTCTGGCTAACCAACACTTAGCAGTTTTAAAGCGTGTATAAGTTAAAACCTTGGAAGCTGTCACACTTTATCAGGTCACAAGGAAAAGGTGTTTCAGAACGAATAGGGCAGTGGTCCAGCCCAAAAACTGGAAGCACATAAGCCGAAGACCAAAATTTCAATGTGATCAGACACCTGTATGTCCTATGTTTGCTAATATCAGTGTTGCAAAGGCATCATAAGAATGGTTTCTCAGAGTTTGTTAATGCTTTTAATTAGGAAGATCATTGAACATTACTAAAATATGAGACCCTGCCTCAGAAATATCACAGTGAACCTTCAAAGTAAGAAACTCGATGGGAGTGTTATATTTAAATCATATAATGAGGAAATTTTATTCTCTCAAGACATAAATTTTAAGGGTAAATTTTATTCTCTCAAGGTTTCACTGCTATTGCCTTTATTTTAGTTAGCTACATTAATACATATTTTATAATAAAATTATACTTCTCATTTAGCTAGCTGTTTGGTAATGATGAAATATAATTAACATGTATGTATTTACACACATTATAATGGATCTTAGTTTTTTACCTTTTCAAGCATCCTCAGATGCTCATGTCCAGTCATAAGAAGGTAATCTGTCTTCCACCACTACCTCTTTACTCCCTCCATTAGACAGATGAAGTCACCTGCCTGTGGTGAAAGCACCTCCTGCATAACCAGGGTAGTGGGTTTGGGAAACCCAGCAGCAGTGTATCCCTTCACATCTGCTTGGTCACCTCAGGCTGATGATGCAACATCATTTGGGATCCAATACCAGCATTGCCAGTAACAATGAATTAGTGTGAAGCTTCATTCCCATGGATTCTGTTAGCTGTGGAGGTGACACGACCAGTAGATGGTTAAGTACAAAACTGCATGTAACACCAAAGATGGTTCTGCATACTTAACCTTATTCTTCCATGGGGGTCAGTGAGTTCTAGAGAAGCACATGAATGACAAGTTGTAGTTGAAGGTAAGAAAAAATAAATTTAAATTATATAAATAAATTAAGATGATACATAATAAGATAGTATTAAGCACAGAGCTCTCCTGTATGGATAGCTTTAAATAATGCATGATTGGGTTATTGAAAAATTATCATATTGCTATCTTCTAGCATCATCAGATGTATCATCCTCTAATGCTTTGGGCTTGATGTGGCCTTTTTCCCTTTTGGGCAATTCTCCAGCTTCTGGGTGAAAGAGGCAGCACAGTCAATATGTGAGTGCTGTCTCTTGGGAGGGGAACAGGGAAGGTGGAGGGCAACAGGCTGGCAGGACAAAAGCACATGCTCATGCCTTCCCAGCAGAGCAACACATCTCCAGAGCAGGCAGAGAGGACACTGAGGAAGGAAATCAGAAGGCAAAGGGAGAAGGGGTGGTAAATTCAGTCTAAGGGACTGAACAGCCTCCAGATACTTTGAACTGATCCCAGTTTGGAAATGCCACTGAGTCCTTGCCATTTCTGTATTGACCATCCAGAGTCAGATGAGTCTGCCCTGGAGAGGATCTGAAGCAGCAGCTGAGGCTTAAAGTGGCATTCTGAGACTAAGCAGGCACTGAAAAGAAAAAACTAGTAACCCTTCAGTCATATCTCTAAGCTTTTCCTGCAGAAATGTGAGACCCCAGCTGGCCCAGACACTGTTTGGCGTTGGCAGGTCTATCACACGACTTGTATTTTCTTCCCAAATGTCATTCCCTGTAGGGCCAAGGTAAGGGGGCTTTTACAGGCTGACATGTGGTTTGGCACACAGTGCTGCTCAGGTGGAACCCATCTCCCCACTCCCACTCCCACTCCCCTGAGCTCCACAGGCAGCAGATGGAGGGTGAGCATCCTTGCTGATCTGAGGGATTGGCTCCTCACTGTGCAAGCCAGTCTCTGGGGCTTAGCAGAGAAACTGGAAGTGTTCAGTGGCATTTACATATTGAGGTGAGTTCAGGGTATTTAGAGGCAGTTCAGCCTATAGTGTGAAACTCTGCAGTTTGCTCTAATTCCCTTGCCTTTATGGCTGCAATTAATAATTTCCTGATTTCCCCCATATGGTACCACTGTTTAATATAATCTAGAAAATAATTAAGTGCATCAGAAGTCCTTCAGTTCCCTCTTGTGTTAGCTTATCCTTCCATAAGGTGGCAGTTTAAAAACCCTCGTTGTGTCTTTCCATAGTAAATACTGGAACAACAACCTGCATTGTCCTGTCTCAGGTCTTTCCAGCTGCAAGCATCATATTTCTTCATGTAGACAGCATAGACAGCAAGGAGGAATATTGGAGGTAGGTCAGAGAGTAAACTGAAATTGTCAGAGAAATGATCTAAAGGTAATTATCAATCTATATTGCAAACTGATAATTCCTTTGGAAGTTATTTTATCCACAAATGATCTAAGTAACTTCTGTCTAATATAAGTGAAAAAAACCCACAAAACATAAACTTTTTTTTTGCTCTGTCATTTTACAAATGTGGATATGATGACAGCAATGTTGTTTGTTTCTCCCATTCTGTCACTTAGTTTAAAATATTTCTAGGTATGCATGCACAGATAAAGGAATACATCAAGAGATCTCTGCACAAGACTATAGGATAGGAGATGTCTTAAAAGATACAAAAGCCTAAAAAGGATGTTGGACCTTGAGGATAAACATTCTATGTGAAAGTGTGTTTGTTTTAAAAAGTTACTGGGCTAAACTGATGCTTTAGGGCCTGGATGTTAAAATCCAGTACATCACAATTGATTGTTGCTGCTTATCAACATTTGCTTCATCAGTGGTTACAAACTCCTTTGAAATCCCCAAAGGGTTCCTGAGGAATAAATAAGCAGATATGTTTTTGTACTGCAAAAAGCTCTAGAAACTGAAGCACATGTTTACTACTGAACTGAACTACAGGTGAGCCTGAGGCGAAACCACGTGGGGTATCTGAAGCCTGTCAGTGTGGAATCTGCAGCCTGGTAGACCACTGTTTTGGTTTGCTTTGACCTGTTTCCTCCTTTTTCTTCCTTTTTATTTGTTTCTCCCCCAGATTTCTATTTCAATTGACTCAGTCTTACGTCTGAGCTTGCAAGGGACAGGGAGTGAGGTCACCTATACTTGCCTCAATTGTATGTGAGGGAAAATCTATCTAGCTCTAAAGTACAAGGAGCTAATGCCCTTGAGGCCATCGGATTAATGGATTTCAAATACAGGTCTAGGGGAAACTGGAAAAAAAGCATCCAGCAGATAGGTGTAATAAACTGATTCCTGGAGGTGAAAATTTCTTCTTCTCTGTTTCTGGCTGTCATGGAGCAGCAAGGGTAGGCTACTCCACAGAGAAGGAGAGTTGGGAGTGCAGGGCAATGCAGGGCTGGCAGGGCAGCAGCCTCACCAACCACGGCACCTGAGAAAGGGGAGCAGACAGTGTTGGGTGACAGTCCAGTGAGTACCCAGCAAGTCCTCAGCAGCGGGGCAGGTCCCAGTCAAGCCAGGGAGTCAAGTCCACAGATCAGGGAAGTATGAGACCGGATGTAGACACATCTGTATTGGAAGTGTGGTATAAGTCTATAACAAATTGCAAGACCTTCAGCTTAAAGAAAACCTCCAAAGGTGGGCAGACCATCTGCAGAGACCTCCTCCAGCTGTTTTATTCAAGGCTATTGGCTGCCCTCTCTCATCTTATCCTAAGCCCAGGCAATCAAACCCCTGGGATGACTCTCAAATTAACAATTTAAAACCAAATGATTGTCCTGAGGCCAGAGTTTTGCCAAGGGTCAACAGAAATGCCGGAAGAAGCCCTATCTCCCATATGCTAAAGCTTGATGTTAAACCCAGGCACCATGGTTAGGTGTAAGCTGAAAAGGAGGCAGATGATGGCAAATGGCAATCACCTCACAAGTTTCTATGGCTTCTTATTGCTTCAGTCACACAATTCAAACACATGTCTCAGCTGTGTAAAATATCCACAATTTAAGTCTTTTGACCAAAGTTTTCATCTGTGTGAAATACTGCTTCTCCCTGCATTCACTAGAATGACAAGAGGTTATGGAGGTCTGGTTTATTTACTAGTTTCAGGCTCTACTGCAGCAGCAAACAGGCTGCATAGTATAAGGTCTGATCTTTTAAAAAAATGAAGAGATATCATCCCTGTAAAAAAACCCAGCAGTTCTAGAAAATGTATTTAAGGAAAACTTTCTTCATCTGTTCATATCCAAGAAATAGATTGCTAAATAAAATGAGATGTCAGGAAAGTCAACAAAAGGTTTTGCCCCAAGTGATTTGATGGATTTCGTATTGACTGAATGGTGCCCTCTGGAGCTCTCATTCTAAAATATAATATAGAGACTCTGAATAAGACAGTTTTAGAAATCTGGATGGAGACAAAATGTGGAGCTCTATAGATTACAGCACAGCATCTCCCTCAATCAGCCCAGCACCACTGATCCTGACATTTACTGTATTGCTTTTGTCTGAAAGAAACAGCATTTTGCAGCAGCTGCAAATAGGCCCAGCCTAATGCAGAAGATAACACTTCTACATTCTTTCAGACTAAGAATCCAGGTGTCTATCTTGATGATGTAATTCCTCTGTCCTATCTTTCTAGACAGCTTTGTGTACTATTTGTGGAGTGCATACATTACCTGGGATCTCATCAACAGTAAGGAATCCAACTATGTGAGCTGAAAAATGGGAGTTTTTTTCCATTTTATATACAATGAGACTGAGACACTGCTGCACTGTGAGGGGCATGAGTAAACCTGACCATTGCTAAAGGAATTAAATCCCAGTATGAGGGAGAGGCTCTGTCTCATCATGAGGCAGCAAAAAGATACAGGGCTGGCAAGCACAGAACACCAGGCTGAGATGTGAAGGTCTGGAGTACAAAACCATGGCTTTTCCCTCAGCCCTTCGGGTTTCACCACTGCTTTCAGGACAACTGTGGGAAGTGAAAACAGTCATTAAGAGACAAGCCTGGGTACAAGACTTCTGGGTGGGACATACAACTTTCTGGCTCACGCATATACTTGCAGAAGGCAGTGAAATAAATTTTCTTGAGGAAATACCTTTACTCGAGTCAGAGAAGGGAGCAGCCCTACCCAGAGCCTGTGGAGAAGGTCGTGTGTGGGACAAGAATGTCACACTAGGGTGGATGCTCCAGCAGGCATATGTCTGAAGCTGTGCTGTTCCTCAGGGGTCAGCATTGGGACAGACACACTTTTTAACATCTTGGTTGGCAACATGGGCAGTGGGATTGAGTGTACCCTCATCAGGTTTGCTGATGACACCAATCTGTGTGGTATGGTTGACACACTGGAGGGAAGGGATGCCATCCAGAGGGACCTGGACAGGCCTGAGAGGTGGACTGATGCAGACCTGATGAAGTCCAAAAAGGCCAAGTGCAAGGCCCAACATCTGGGTCAGGGCAATCCCAAGCACAAGTACAGGCTGGGAGGAGAATGGATGGAGACTGAAAAATATAAAATGGCCAGTCTTTGCAAACGAAGAGCCGGGGAAGGTCCTTACCCGCATATGCAGATAAGGCCTTCGAGCCTGCGCAGTGGATTTTTTAGG
>JAWWES010000115.1:101057858-101073297 GCA_035583135.1 Lophotriccus pileatus | reverse complement strand
GAAGGCTATAGAATACACAGGTTTGGGTTACACCCATCCAGTGATGAATTGGTCCCAGCTGTTCTAACTAGGACATCCACCCACTTATTTATAAATGAAAAAAAAAGGAACACAAGATCTTTTTTACTTTAAAAAGTTAACAGTCTTTAAAAAGTAAATGTTTTCTCTATACAGTGATATAGTCTCCTTTTTCAAACAGTTTTCTGAAAAAGCCCTTGCAAATGCTCTGTATTCTGTAAGACTAGGATAATGCAAGCCTATATTAACAAAGCTCCTGATTCTGACTGGGCAAAACAATGCTTTAAAAAGGTCTCTAAAATGGTTTTATCACATAACATTTGTGGAAGGGACAAAGATAAGTGATGATATAAACAACAAAAAGGGAGAAATGAAGATGACAACGAAAGCAAAAAAATGGCCTAACTTGCTTCAGTGCTGAAACGTTTAAACAACCTGTCAGTAATAGCATTTTATTTTTTTCCCCCAAGTTTTATATTTGAGTAAAATAATGCTTACTGAATTATATAGAACTGAGCCTATACTTGCTACCAGGTGAGAGAAATGACCTCACTTTTTATGCTTTCCAATTGGCTTTTCATTTTTACATTAGCTATTATGTAGAATAACTCTCTTAAAACCTTGAACGAGGCAGCATTTCAGTCACACAGCAGCTTGTCTATTGAAAGGTCGTTCTCTCTAAATGTCAGCCATATCTTCCTTTACCTTCTTATATTGAATTTGGTGATTTATTTGGTGTGTTTCCCAGCAGATCTGTCATTAGACAACTGTGTTTACAAAAAAAGGCAGTGAGCTGAGGAGAAGCTTAATAAATGGTAGATGGGGTAGAGGACAATTTGGAAAAACAGCGCAATTTTCACAACTCTAGAAGATTGAAATTACATATTTTAGATACCTCATTACTGCAGTTTTTCATAGCTCAGGCCACTAAGTCCCAAAGGCACCATGTCAAACAGGGAGGTGCTGCTTCCTTTGATTGGTATTTGGGTAATGAAGCACAGAAAAAGAGACTCCCAAACCCACTAAAATCGCAGTAGTCTTAAAGAGGGAATTGTCTCCCTGAGACAAGTCCACCTTTATCTGGGATGCTCACCCATGGCACCCTTTGTGGTCAATGACAGGACAGGCACTTTCAGGATATGAGTTCTTATGACTCTGTATGCCTTAAGATAAGAGCAATTAGATCTCAGATGTGTACTGTTCTTTTAGAAACAACTATAAAAGGAAGATAAGTGACTGAGTGAGATGTAGGTATTTACCTTGGACATCTCAGGATGATTTGCATCATATCTGAAGTGACCTGTCTGGATACAGGAAGGGCTACTGGCACCCTGGGTCACCAGGTCGCACTCACACCCTGCCTACAGGATTCCTTTCCTAACAAACACACAAAAAGCCCACAAAGAAGGCTGTGAATTTGTGCTTTTGGGTCAATGCAGCACCACGGTTTCAAAACACAACTGCAATTCTGAGTGTCCAGCCCACAGAGATGTGTCATTCACCAACTGCTCAGCAATGCTGAAGATACAATGAAATCCACACCTGGGACATAACTAAGGGTCACATTTCTTAGAAATACAAAGATCGCATAGAGTATTGAGTCACTTTAAAAAAAAAGTTGCATGAATTAAGATCCTGTGTATTTATGTACATGATTTATGCTCAGCTCTTGGCATATAATGGAGCATCCTTCCAAAACCCATGCAATAACTGACAGGGAAAAGTAAGTGCCTTTGAGGACCTCCAGAGGGAAATCCAACCTGCTGAAATGGAGGTGTCTAAACTAGATGTCTGTTTCCCAGCCTGTGTCAGTAGCTGCCGTATCCCTTCATTGTGGTAATATACCCAGCAGAGAGTAAAGGACAATGACACTGGCTCAGTTAAGTTGCCTCTGAATTCACATATAGTGCAACTACACCACAGACTCTGCAGGGTGTCCTGTCTAGTCTTCAGTTGCTGCTGGACAAGAACACGAATAAGATCCAACATTTTACCTGCACTATCATATGGACATCTCCTGTCCTCTCTCTGATGGCACTGCATACCTGTGTGTGGGCAATGGAATCACGCCCTAAGAGTGGTTCATCTTGACTAAACTGAGATTTCTGCACAGTGGAGGTCTATATCAGCACTAGTTATGTTCAAGTGTCTTTACAGCCGCTGAGAAAAACTGGCACTATGAGAGTGCAGTGCACCGACTAATTTCAGAGGTCTATATAAGGGTGCAATAAATGGCACTCTACAAATGTCTTTTCTGTCCACTGAGAATTAAAAAAAATCTAAATTTAACAGACTGAAAGTAAATAATTAAGTAAATGAATCCTATGATAAGCTACTTATTTCAAAAGCCAATCAATAATATAAAACCAAGTGATTTTTTTATCATTAATACACTGGATCAATTTGTCTTGGCATTTTGCTCTGTAAGAAAACTGTATATTGAAAAATAAACAAAGTATGAGTTGTTTAAATAATGTGGTTTAAATAATCCCATGCCTTTCTGTAGTCATTTTGACTTACTCAGTGATAAGAAAACAGGTACAAATATGTTCCCATACTCCCACTTATTCCTTTTATGTGCAATTGAAGTTTATTATTATATTTTTTCTTTCTTTTATCTTTCAGCATATATTTTCTTCATAAGTATTAGAAATTCTAGCATGGGAGGAAGGAAAGAATTTCAATGTTTGATCTGGAAGTTTTACCCAATTTCTCTTTGTTTGTCATTCTAAAGACCCTTTTTCCATTGGTTTTAATAATTTCTACTAAAATACTTTAAATCTCTTTGATTTTAATCTGTGGGAAGTATCCTGTTGAATATTTATCATTCTCTACCAAACAGACTATTGTGGGCCTGTTTTATTCTCACTCCTAAACAAGTGAACCCAAGACCTTTTAAGATAAAAGTATAAAGGCTGGTGAAATTACATTTAAACTGCAAGAGAAATACTAGCTTGCAAGTAAATTTAACATCACAGGGGCAGATTTGGTCAAAGGAGAGTTCCCGTTTGACTCTTCTGACACGGCACACAGGGGTTCTTGTGCATTTCTCCACTGTCAGAATTTACAACCTGCAGTCAATTAGCTCAGCTAATTAAAGATTGCTCTGGGTATGTATGGCTCTTTTCTCTTAAGTCTCTCTTTAATTCTTTAATAGATTTACTCATCCAGCTCATAAAGTCTCTGTAATTCTTTAACAGATTTATTCATCCAGTTCATAAAATGCACTCTATTTACACAGAAATTTTCCTGATATATTGAGATGAGAAGGTTTGATATGTATCCAGTTGTTGTGGTTTAACAGCAACCAAGCCCCACATGGCTGTTCACTCACCCCCCTACCAGCAGGATGGAGGAGAGAACTGGAAGGGTAAAACCTGGAAAACTCATGGGTTGAGATAAAGACAGTTCAGTGGGTAAAGCAAAAGCCATGCACACAGAAACAGCAAAACAAAGAATTTAGTGCTTCCCATGGGCATCTTCAGGAGAGCAGGGCTCCATCACACATAACTGTTACTTGGGAATACAAACAGCATCAGTTCAAATATCTCCCCTCTTCTTTCTTTCCTCCATTTCATATACTGAGTAAGATGCCATATGGTGTGTAGGGGATATACATTTGGTCAGCTGGGGTCACCTGTCCTGTCTGTCTCTCCTCCCAGCTTCTCCTACACCCCAATTTCCCTGACAACGTAGCAGTATAAGGAGCAGAAAAGGTCTTGGCTGCATATAAGACCTGCCCAGCAATAACAAAAGCATCTCTATCTTATTGACATTGTGTTCAGCACAAACCCAATATATAGCTCCATACCAGCCACTGTGAAGAACATTAACTCTACCCCATTCAAAACTAGCACACCAGTTCATCCTCAAAATATTTTGCTTTTTTCCCCTTCCACTATCCCCATGGGAAAATTGTTCCAGTTTTACTGCTTTAAGTTGTTCCAGTTTTACTGCTTTAAGAAGTAGGAAGTCTCTTCTATATTCACTTTCAGTTCATTACAAGACAACTGAATCCGGCTGTTTGATGCTCTAGTACCACTGAATGAAATTAGTATCCCATCAGTTATAGTTTTGTCCATATTACCTGTGCTAATCTCAGCCAGCAACTGTTGCTCTCTGAAGAAGACTTTTTCATGTCTGACACTTTATATCAGTACTTCTCCAAATTAATCCAAAATCATCCTGATTTGTGAGAATTTTCTTTTGTCAGTGCATTTGTTATATTTGAAATGAAATGTAATGTCTTTGTAAGTGCAAGTTCTGAGCTATGTTCAGCACTGTTCCACAGCTCAATACCAATTATAATGCATACTAAGACTGAGCCAGCAAATTTGCTTTGACCTGCCTGTGCTGTGTGAAAATGCAGGTCTTTATGTGCCCAGAGTTAGTAAACCAGTAGTTTTCATGGATATTAAAGAAAAATTCACAGAAAGAGATAACGTTACAGAATAATGAGTTATTCCCACAGACCATCTGCTCTTCTGCTACACTAAAAAAAAAAAAAAATCTGAATCCAATTCCTTTCCTTTGATTAAAGATTTCTTTGCAAATCCTTGTTTGTGATCTTCAAAAACAGATAATTTTTTCATGAAACCCTGGATTGGAAGAAAAATGTACTTCTTCCTTGTATATTGTTAATAAATGGATGTTAGTTATCTCTGGGTTGTTAACATCTTTAGAACCCAAACCTCTGTATTTTTTCTGTAAAACAATGAAGCTATTATATTCCTCCTGACAGAGAGTTCAAGAGAAAGGGAGTAAGAAAGAAAATCCCAGGGTACAAGCTCTGCCATTCATGAGAGGCTACTTGCAAAATGATGTTTTTCTGATTTAGGAAAGGAACATGTTTTTTAGAAAGACCTTTCTATTCTTTTGTGCCATACTTTACAAGCTGTCTCAAAAAGCCTACCTAATTTTGTCATCGGGGAAATGCTCTGTGCAAGCCTAAAAGTTCATAAAATGCAGGACTTAATCCTCCCTTGCCCTTCTGGCTGGTCCCTCTCTTTACTCTCCCTCCTCAGCCAGGCTCCCCTGCTGCCAAAAGGCCCTCCAGTCTTCATCAAAATACCTCCCACCCTGGTGATTGGGATGTATAAAAAGAAGGGTATCCTGACAGCGACACCTTCCTGACCCCAGCCACACCAAAACGAGTCTCTCTGAATCTATCACAAGAGAGCCACAGCACAGGTGTCTCTGATGCCTGGAGTCTGATTTCTAAGACACAGCCTGAGCCAGACAACAAATGTGGGAGCCACATTTCCTTAGTACCTATCTTCCATAGCTGCACCTTTTAACGCCTCAAAGCCAAGATCATTAGCATGTATAATAAATAGAATATTCCTTGATTTTCTTGTGAGTTGGGGCCAGAAGCAGTGTGCTCCAAGGGACCTAGGGTGGCTGACAGAGAAGAGCTGCTATGCCAACATTTTACTTGCTATGGCAGGTAAATTTCTGTACCCTTTATAGATTTATCTTTCCTCCCTGCTCGGCTGTCACATATTCCATGAGTTGAGACACAGGTAGGAAGGACAGCTTGCCTACTCTGCAGCATCCTTGTTCTTGCCGATGGTATTATTCCTGTATCATGTGCATAGCAGAAACTGGCTGTACCACTGGAGATGCGCAAGAGAAATATCACACGCTCCTGAGTATCTTGCATATGGGCCAGTCTGATAAAACCTACACAGTGAATGCACAGCCTGCACTCTTAGAACCAGGATTGTGAAGGAGAGGCATACTTTCATTTCTAACCTGTTACAACCGTTTATAGCTACTCTTGTTAAAAGATCTGCTGAAACACCTGATGTCCATTGAGCCCATTATATGAAAAGTTCATTCTTCTGTTAGTTTGTGTATGAGTACATCAAACTGCTGACTGCTTTTGTTGATCTGAATTAGAGCGGAGGGTTTCAGAATCATCAAAATAAGATGCTTCATAAATGAAGAGCTCATAGTTTCTACTTCCCTGCAGTTACAAGCTGGATGCATTCAGTGCAGTAGACTGTATTTTTCATCTCTGTAATGAGAGACTACTTGACTGGATCCAGTTCTCCAGGATTCCTTCAGATTCCCTGTGATCCAAACCACAAGGGAAGACACTGCTGTTGAGAGCAAGAAAGGCTTACAGTTATTAAATGGATGAAGTTTTCTGTATATCTGTAGATTCTATGGTTACTTATCAGAGTCTGTGGGCTTTCCTTAGGGCCATAAAAGCAGCAACACTTTCTGTAGGAAACGTCTATCTGCCCAGTACCATCAGCTCTCTTGGAGGATTACAGATTCTGTCACAAACAAGTTATCGGTGTCAAAAGAATGACAGAATCTCCTTCAATGTCCTGTTTCTTTTCAGACTTTCTCCTCTGGCTCATGTTTTTCAGGAAATGTGAACTCCAACATGTCTTTGGAGTGCTAACAGGTATGGTGCTACTCCCTTCCTAATGTCTATTGCTGGAAGAACTGGCCTTCGTAACACCGTCTTTCAGTTTCTCTTTGAGGCTGGCTCTTGGATTTATTTTAAAATGTCCACTAACCTGGAATTATTTCTGATCATATGAAACTTAGTACTGATAGAGCTTCTTGCCCTTTTTGTCCTCTCACAGCACTAAAGGTTACCTCAGCAGGTGTCTGTCTTGAGCCATGACCTCACGGCTCTTTCCTGAGTTGGCCTTCAAGATCAAAAGATAAAAATCTACAGTTTATCCAAGGAAAAGCATCAAGTTCATAGGAGTTTTTTAGCATTCTAGGCCTCAGAGATCTTCTCTCTCACAAGACAGGTAAAATCCTATCATGCGTCTGTTCTGAAACCTCCAAGCTCAACAGCTCCAGAAGTCCCATTCTTGGGTAAGAGGGTTACTGTAGAGGAAGTCAACAACTTCATCTATACCATGGAAAGCAGACCAAACAGCTGCACCATATTTACCTCAACAAGATTTTTTCCCTTTTGAAACCAGAGGGAACAGTTAGTCCAGCTGTATAATGCCAGGCTCCTGTCCATGCTCTTGGTTACTGACCACGGACACCTCTACTCTAGATAACCTCTGAACACATTTGGGCCAGTAATGACACAGGGCTGAGAATCACTTACTTGGTTAGCAAAGTCTGTCTGGGGTCCTAGTTAACCCAGGGGTGCTAATCACAGCAACACTGCAGGTTGATCTTCATGCACTGACGAGAAAAAAGATTTGTGTTGGTTGAGAAATTGCATTTGCAAGTCCCCTGAGAGTCACAAATTTTAAAAACTGATCACACAAATTGAACAGAGAGACACTGGAAAGTATCCACCTTTCTTGTAAGTTAATGACCTTCTTTCAAGCTTCCAGAAGTATACTACTGGTTATGTACTTTGGTGTCTATTGCCTTGTTCTGTATTTTTGTGTCCATGCTAGATCATAAATAAAGCTGTACGTCTTTAACTCTTTCTATATCATCCACATCCTTTTCTCTTTCAACATCACCCAATGTACACAAAGAAAACAACATACCAGGTTTTCCCTTTAATGAAACTGTCTTCTGAGTCCTGGTGAACGTAAACTGTGATAATCCCTACTGAAGCCAATAGTGATATATCAGTGAAACCAGTGCTGTGAAAATAAATTCAGAGGAGAGACAAACAACAGGGCCTGAACCAAAACAGACTCTGAACATTGCTGAGAGCTTAATACCAATATTTCATGAATGTCTCCTTTTTGTTAAAGGCTCGATTGCAGGGCTGGGGAAAGTAGGGTTGGAACGAAACCTCTGGCAGTGTCTGTGAGAATAAAACATTCACAACTGTGCTAATAAGGCAGACAAGGAGTCTGTTCTCCAGTCTTGACAGCTAGTGGCACAAAATGACTTCAAATAACTCCCTCTTATCCCAAGTGTGACCTCATCGATGCTGCACAGAAGGATATATATATATCTCACATATTATGTAGAAGTGTTAACTAGGAGTGTGTTCTGGACACCAGAATAAACTATTCTAGCAAGAAAGATACCAAATAAACAATGTGAACAATCTTTTAAATGTTGAGGTTCTTAGTCTGTTGTTGCAGCACTGTTAAGTTTAGAAGCCCAATTGCAACTTCAGAAAGCCTCTCAGCCAATCCTGTGCTCCAGGACAAGATCAAGTCTACCACCTCTGATACTCCCCGCAAAAAATTGTGGTTTACCTTTTTTTCTCAAAGGTTGTATCAAAAACTCTACAACTGCTCTAGGCAACCAGGTTCAATGTTCTGAACACACATCAATAGAATTTTTTTCTTGTGGTCACACTGAAGTCTCCCACTCCCTCGTCTTATGCTTGTTATTACTCATCCTGTCCACTGAAAGTGCAGATCCAAATATAGACAATTTGGAGCACATATATGCCGTGATTCTGGCTCATCAGTTGCTTACATTTAAATATGGAACTATGAAGAAGTAATTCAAATCCATCATGAACACGCATTCTCTTACATGTCAAAGGCAAGGAGCAAGTACCATGACATTTAATAAAATCTAGTTCAAAATATCATCATTTAAACAAATCATCCTAAGATAAATAAAGCATAAATTAAAGCTCTCCACAGTTTCACCTAGAAGAAAAGATCCAGCACTAGAGTGCAGAAATGGTCTTTACTTCAGTGAAGCTCAAATAAAACTGGGAATGTTTTTTTACTCGACTTTACTCATTTATAAAGTGCCTGTTGCTATAGCAGCTAAATGCTAGTAACAAACATGCATAAACAGAAATTCTTATCAAAAGTGTATTGTGATGGTTAATGGCTGATTTTATTCCTATTTCTCTATTAGATACACATGCCATGGTCTGACACATGTTAAAGCACTGGCCACTGGTGTTGCACAGGCCATATAGAGAGATATTTTCATTTTCTTCTTGCCATTCGCCTAAATTGATATATATAACCCTGTGGAAGTTTCCACTGTCATTGGCACTTTAATAGAATAAATATCTGTAGGACTGTTTTGGAAATTTGTTATCTGGATGTATAAAGCACTCAGCTCTTGAGATGAAGGACTATGTACACTATCAGTACAGAATGACTATAGCCTTGGCCTAATTTGGAAGTGGTGTGTTAGGGAATATAAAGCATACACCAGTGATGTAGAAGGTCTTCAGGCCAGCATGAGCTTAGGCAAGCAAAATGTCACAGAAATATGTCCGCTTTCAAAAGCCCTGTGACGCCAGTCCTCTGAAACTGTACTCAAACAGCTGAGTGGGCAGAAGCTGTTGCAGGCAGGGTGTTCTTTGCCCTCCACCCTCGTGTCCACTGAGCCCCCCTCTGAACTCCTTCCCAGGGCCATCTCTTTCTGCCAGATCCAGACCTGCCTCGCTGTCGTGGAAGCACAACCCTTCATAGAAATGACCTCCCAGGTGAGTTGCTCATCAGCACAGATGATTCTGAACAGAAGAGCAAATAAAAAAATGGTAATGAACAATTCTGGAAAGAAAAGACAAGAAGAAATGTCAAAGAATGTCATTAAGGCATTCAGGGTGCTGCATATTGGGCTGACTCCTTTGGCCATTTTTTTCCATCAACATGGCATATGGGATATATTTGTTGAATGCAAAGGCCTTGCAGATACCCTATGGCAGCTTTTTCAGGAAGCTTCTGACAAAACAAAAGTGGATAAGTGTCCCATTTGTTCGGATACTAGATGCACAGCTGGAATTGAGCACAGGGTTTAAAGGCAATACAGGCAAGGAAAGGAGTGCAGCAAGGCAACAGAGCTCAGGAGGGTCCAGAGAGTATCCCTGAGCATCTGACAGTATTTTCTCTGCAAAATAGGTGGTAAAAAGATTTTTGTCTTTCTCTGATCGTGATGAAAACATAACACTCAAAGCAGCCTGGTTTGGCCAGGTTGCTTACGCAGCTGTGGGGCACCAGCTTGTGACAGTCAGTCACTTCTCACCTTCCATCAACACATGCTGTCTTACTCAAGGCTTCCCTTAGCCCTGTGGTGCATCACAGGGCTTCTCAGCACTGTCATCTGAGGACACAGGAGCCAGGCTGAAGCAAGGCCTGAACTCCATGCCTGTACTCTCAGCTGTGCCTCACAGCCCAGAAGAGCATCTTGTTAAGTGTCCTCCTGCTGGGGTTGAAAGCCCATCTGTTGGTGGTAACGGGCTCATAGCTGGGCATGGAGTGGGTCTGAAGTGACAACACCAATATTTGCTCATCAGTGGGGTTGCAAGGCAGCTAGTGGTCTTCTGCTGGGTCAGCTGGCACAGCTGTGCCCAAGAGGGATTCAGCTGCTTCGCAATGTAGTTGCACCTTCCCAAGGGGACTCTTGCCAAGGAAACATTCCAGAAAAGGTGAGAAGTCTTCTGCTGGCCCCTGGCACCACTGCTCTTGCAGATACTTTCCATGTGACTAATTTGCTGAAGCCAGCTTAAACAGGAGAGCGGGTATTGATTTTTACACTGTTATGCATTATTTTGCATTATGTTGTCCCAAGCAGGCTGTACCACAAAGACATGAATCCTCAGCTTAGCCTGGAGTTGCACTGAAGAGCCAATAGAGCATGTAACCAGTTATTTTAGATCCTAGATTAATATATATATCTTACAGACTGCAGTGGGTTGATCCTGGCTGGCAGCTGAGCCCCCACCCAGCTGCTCACTCACTCATCCCTGGCAGGATGGGGGAGAGAATTGGAAAAGAAAAATCCAGAAACTCGTGGGTTGAGATACTAGATGAGAGTTAATAGTTTAATAGGTGAAACAAAGTTGCATGCAGAAGCAAAGAAAAATAAATGTAAAGCACTTATAAGTGTAAGCATCGCTCAGCAATAACTAAAACATCTCTGTGTTATCAATACTATTTTAGTCACAAATCCAAAACATGGCAGCATTATGAGCTGCTGTGAAGAATGTTCACTGCATCCCAACCAGTACATATTCTCATATGTGTTTCAAGCATAAGTCCTCTTGTTTAGTCTCTTTACTGCTTCTTAAGGTTTATTTTTTCAATGCAATAATGGTGTTGATGTTGTTAGTTATGGGTTGTTAACTCAGAATTTAGTATAGAAAAATAATGTTTTTTCATCAAAAATGGAGAGTTTTTCTCTTACGGAGAGCTAACCAGCATGGGGCTGTCATTTGTTGCAATAAGTAGCTGAAGACTTATCCACTTAGGGCATTTTCCTGGAAATCACAACCTATAGAAACATGTGGGTAGGAGGGGTTTTGGTTAGGAAGGGCAATGCCTGCAACAGCATAGTGTATCGTCTGGGAGATGTGGAGTAAGGCACACATCATAAAAACTGGAGGCTCATCACTTAATTTGAGCAGATGAAAATTGTTTATTTCATGTGGAAATGCAAGTGAATTAGGTTTGACTCTGATAACTCTGACAGAAGTTTGACAGAAATATTTGCTGATTCATCAAAAAACAATGATTTATTCATTCTGAACAGTCCACAGATATACATCAGCAACACATTCCAAGAAGCAGCAGTTTAAAATAACTAAATGCAGAATCCAGTCTTAGAAGCACACAATGATGGGTAAAGTTGATAGGTTTCTAATCTTCGTATATACAAAAAAGATAATTTATTATTTTTGCCATCTCTGTAGTGATCCCAAATCATTTTAATAAGACTTTGGTATATGCAGTTGCATTTCAAGAAAGTGAAACTCCTGATGATGTGGAGAATCAGTTAGTGCAGGGCTGGAGGAGAACGGTGGTGACAACAGCGTACATCTTCTCTGTGCAAGCAGGAAACAACCAGTGGAAGGCACAGAAGGTACTTGAAGACCACAGAAGGCAGGAGATGAATTTTTTACTCCAAAAAGCAGAAGTGCTATATGTCATTGCAAAGCCACACCCATCACTGGCCTAGGCCTCTGCCTAATTCTGTAGAGTGATCAGTACAGGAAAGATGGACATTCAGTCCTTGGGCTTGGGAATATGACATTCAGTCCAGTTCAGTCCTCAGGCAGCTAACACTAAAAAGGGAGACACTGAGTGAGACTGCTGCTTTTAACTTCCATGGGAAGATTTTAGAGCAGATCATCCTGGAAACCATTCCAAAGCAATGAAGGGCAAGAAAGTTTTGAGGAGGAGCCAGTATGGAGGTTCCAAAGGGAAGCCATACCCAACCAACCTGATCTCCTCCTGGCACGAGATGGATGTCTCAGCAGGGGAGGGCAACAGCAAATGTTTGTTTAGCAAGGCCTTCAGTGCACATCCACAGTATCCTTTCATGGTAATTGGTGCCACAAGGGATGGATTAATGGATGATAAGGTTGGTAGAAAATTGTCTGGGACTCCCAGGGTTGTGAACAGCAGGATAAAGTCTACCTGGGGTATTCTTCAGGAGCCAGTGGTGGGCTTGAGACCATCCAATGTCCATATTAATGATCTGGAAGATGGGATGGAGCAGGATCAAAATTTTTTGGTGGTTGATGTACTGGAGGGTAGTTTTTATATTCAACTGGACAAGCTGAAGAAAAGATCAGGCAGAAACCTTCTGAAGTTAGGAACCGGAAATGCAGACTTAAACACTAGGGCTGAAGTGCGTTTTCCTTCTATGATTCTGAGTGAGGACATACTTAAAACAAATTTTGAAAAAATCCACAAACAAGCAAAAAAAAAGGCTTTGTCTGAAAGTTCTAAATTGCAGCATTAGGGCATTAATTTTCACTTGAAATTTTTGTCAGCTCTTCATGCATTGGTTAATTGTGAAATTTGGTTGTTTTGTTTAAGTCGGAACATGGAGGGTTTAGAGAGGGCATTAGAGTTGTAGTCCTAGGGTGACCAGAGTATTTTTTTTTAATAAGCAGTATGACCCCTTCATCAGACTAGACAACACGAATTTGCCTGCCTGCACTGACTAACAGTTCTCACCACCAAAGCTGGGAGCAGTAATCCTCTTCCATGCCATGACCTTGAAAGTATATTATATCTCTGAGGGACACCTGAGAAAGTGTCCATGGCCTGAAATAAACTGAAAACCAATGATTTTACCAAATTTTCCTTGTGTAACTGTGACAGTCATCATATTTTCATTTTTTAGCACTGCTAGCTATAGTATATGCCTTATGTCATCTGATGCAATTGTAGTTGTGTGGTTATAGATGAACCTTTGAATTGTCTACCATTTAACACAAAAAAATCTAGGCAGAGGTATCGGACTCAAAGCAGGGTCAGCTTCTAAATCATATCATATTCTTTGTTAATACAGTTGTATGAAACTACCTTGATTTCCTTTTTGGACCATTGTATGTATTTTGCTGTTCTCATTGCTTATGTGGCACTGGCACACTGACTCTAAGCTTTTGCAAGGAAAGGCATACAAGAAATAAACTATTAAAACTTTTCCAATGTGCTGTCCTTCCATGTGTCTGAGGGTTGCAACATTTCAAAGCAATAGTTCCCCAGCCAGACTCAGCGTAAGTGGATGTTTACACTGTTAACACCAGTTATATCGTCCAGCATTTTGTGTGACTTTGCTGTGGAGGTGCAGAGATTTTATTGTACATCTACAAGTCACTGGAAGGGAAGATGCTCACAGCTTATGAGAAGTACTAGAGATAGTTGTGAAGAGAAATGGAAAACTCGTGTTGCTCTCAGAGCACCGCATGGAGTTGAGCACATGCAGGGCTGTGCTGGCAACCAACATAGTGCAGTTGGGTGCAGAGAGGCCAGATCAGCCCAAGTGCTACTTGCACTTTTGGACTTCTGTGGTCTCACTAACTTCGAAGTAGAAATGGCCAGACCAACCCTGTGACATGAGATCAAATACTTTTAACGTCTCTCTTAGTGGAACAGTTCCCTACACACACATATAGGGTAACTAGGCACACACACACCTATTATATGAATGGCTAATACGTTTAAGTACCCTGAAATGCATTTGAGGAAATCACACTGGTGTTAGGAATATCTACTGGTTGCTCCCTGGCTAGCTGTGGAGCTGGCAGGTGCTGGTTAGTGAACTACAAGGATCTGCAGGTGTTGGATCCATCTGCCTGGGGCAGATTTCCATATTCTGACTCAAAACCTGTCATTGCTATCAGCCTGAGACATCATTGCAGAGGCATCACTAATGCCACAGAGACTGTCCAGCTGATCCTGGACAAATGACAGCTCCCAGACTGTTTCAGGGTGTGAAAACAATATAACAGAAGGAGAAGCATTAGTGTATCTCGCCTTACCTGGATGTATTTGAATTACACCACAAAACCCACCTAAATCTCCTCACAGGGTACTTGGCACCCTACAGACTCAGCCAAGACAGGGAAAGGCAGCACTGCATTTATCTTCTCGTGAGGTTTCAAATACAGAACCTGCCATCCCGCTACATTTCAGCACAAGCATTGTTAAGGTTTTCAAAATGAGAACAGCAACAAAAAGTTACTCTTCTTTGTAGGGCTTTCCTAATTAAATTCTGATCCATTCCATTTAAGTGGGTCATCTCAGATATGTTTTTTTGCATTCTATCTGAGGACACTGTAACTGGCCATTGCAGTGTACATTCCTATAATGCCAGCTCTCCTGGAGACACTTGGAGGGTGGTGATTATTGCATTTCTCACTGATCTGAGGATCTGTGTTTATGATTAACTCTTTCTTTCACTTCTGGGTGGATGACAGACTCCAGCTTACCCTTGAGATAAGCCATTCCTTCATGGCCTGGGTAACAGATCTCAGCTGTATGGCAGCAAAACCAGAATGAAGCAAGAAATGTGCAGCAGTTTGGCACTCCAAGTAGTGTGGAACACATTTCCTCAGCTGTGCAGGTACCAGGACACCACCAAGCCTTTCCTCTCTCATCTGAATTAGCTTCTTACAGAAGGCTGAGGCAAGCTGATGTTTTCATCCCTTACTGCCAAAGTGCTTTGTGGCTTGAGGCTAAGGATATGCAGAAAGCCGCTTACAGGCTTCTGCAAGCATGCAGATGGCTGTTGCCAGTCTTCACCCTCTGGTACACCACTTTTTTATAAGGAGGAAGCTTGTCTGAGCAGAATCCACAAAAAAAATCACTCTGAGACCCTTGAAGAAATTTTCTAAGGGCCAGAGGTACATCACAGATATTGTTGCCTTCTACTCTAAAGGAAAAGTTCCATTTTTTGACTTTTTGAGGCCTTTTCTGCCTCTGATACAATAAAAAAAATTATATATAAACCCCTCTACCACCTCTGCTTTTCTCCCCAAGGAAAATCCCCCAAAAAGGTAAACCCCATATGTTGATTAGTGCAGTCTGGGAAAACCTTTAGGTAACACGGTGAGTATGACAGAAACTTTCATACATAGTGAAACATAAACCTAATGCAACTAAATACTTCATATGCATTTAAAATATTGTATGCAATGTTTTTTTGAATATTCAGGTAATTTCATAAACAAAAGGTTTTGTCCGACGGTGGATTTGGATGGGAAAGGGGGACTCCATTCCCAGGGGTTACTCAGTCCCGGGGTTCCGGAGGGGAG
>JAWWES010000115.1:101006636-101057758 GCA_035583135.1 Lophotriccus pileatus | reverse complement strand
AAAAACTGTAAAAAGCCATGTTGAAACATGTTTAAAACAATAGTTTTTCATTTACTGCAGGTTTACTGCGACAGTTTTGAACCCTACGTTTTTATTCTTACAGAAACTTCCTTACTTACATATCTATGACAGCACATGGGTACATTAAACGTATGCTTATTTTTATATCCAAAATGGTTCACAAAAGAGATAATTTTCAAGTACATAAATAGTTTCCTGAACATTTTTATGCCTTTGTTACCAAGAGGCTTATGCTTTCCTCTGAATTATTCTAGACCATCTTCCTCCGACTACTTTGCTCCCTTTCATAAAATCAAAGAAATCAAATGCCACATAAAAGCAGACCAATTGTATTTTGGACCTCTGGAAGAAAATCTGAGCAATATAGACATGTAGGTAGGTACAACTTTTATGGATTTGACTAATTAACCAGATCAAAACAAAACTTATATTTCGAATATCTTGTTACTGAATATGCAAAAGAATGGAGGGCATGAGCTCTGAAAAGCAAAGAATAACGCAGGTAAAACCACAGGTTAATCTGTCCCAAAAAATCCATATTCCCAGGAATGGTGTTCAGTTGATGTGAATATTCGTTACTGCACGAGGAGTTATTTGTTGCTACAAGAAGAGTTATCTTCACTCTGTATTTTATGTATAATCACTTCTGTATTATTTTGTTACCTTATTATGCATTTGTGAGCTTCTACACCAGGGTTTTTGCAGCGCTTCAGAGAAGGATGGAACAGTGCTTTTAACAAGTTTTGTATCATGAGATCCAGCCCTGAGCTATAACAGATTATAAAATCCTGTCATCTGCTTTGGAGTACTGAGCTGGATGGGCTCCAGCAAGAAGTGCTGAGAAAGACCTCTGATCCTCACCAGGGAAGGTTCACAGAGGAGATGGCTATTCTCTGCTGTTCTCTTGCTTATTTCTTCTACTGCTCTCTGCTTATGTATCTTGAGACTAAGGCATTTTTACAATCTAAATGCAATACTTAAAAAAAAAAAAAATCACCAGGAGGAGAAAAACAACAGATTTCCTCTTGTGACTTCTAACTTTCTCCATGAGTGGATCAAAAATTCCTTACAGAAGATCCCTCAGAGAGGACAGCCAACAGACTGGCTGTTTTACCCCAACAGCCTGTCTTGGATTATTTCATGTTTCCTCCTGAGTGATGCAGCACACCTATAGATGACATTGAAACTACAGGCTCTTAATTTTAGTGCTCATTCTTTTATTTACAAGCCATATGGTGCTTCATATGGACCTACTCTTGCTGAAGATGGGAAGCTGCACTGGGGGGTCTGCAGGGAACACCCTTCCCCTGGAAGGCAGGGGTGGAAGGAGGCAGGTGCTCCAGGCTGCCTCCTGCTTCCAGCCACTGTCTGTGCAGGGGCCAGGAACAGCTCAGGCAGTTGCTGGGCATTGCTTTTCTCCACTGACATTAAGGTTGGTGAGAATTTGTGGTCCTTGCTGTGTGGATGTCTCTGACAAATGCTCTAAGTAGCTATGTCTTAAAAAAATTTTTTTAAAATATTTTAGAGTTAATTCGTGGCTGGACACTGTAACCTTGAGTCTTCTTCTCTTATTTCACTCTTTCACAAAGTGTAGAAGCCCTGGCCAGGCAGATGTACAGCTGAGCTGGGATTCTCTCCAGCCCCTTTGAAACTGCTGAGGACGTGAAGCAAGATTCATGTTCATGGTAAAGTAATAAGAGGCTGATGCAATCTCTCTCTTGGGACTTAGGGAATCCCAGATCCTGGTCCTTGCCCCCTCAAATGGCTTCTGTATATGATTAGTGCATTGATGTATGCCCATGGGACAGTGCCTTCTGCTCTGTCTAAGCAACTGGCTCTGTGATATCGGCACCATGATGGGAGAAGCTCAAAGCTGGTACCCTTCCTCCAGCCTGTGCACTGTGCTGAGAGGAGATCAGTGTGTGTGACACTCCATGTCTGAGAAGAAAGCTGAGTCCCAAGTGCTCCTCATCCCTGCTTCTGCTCCTTGCTGGAAAGCAGGTGCTATCCCTAGCTGCTCCGGTGCTGCACCTGTGACACCCCAAAGCCTCAGCATGCCTTTGGTATTGGCCAGGAGGGAATATGGGGTTGAAACACTTCATCTGGGAGTCCCAAAGGGAAGTGGCACAGTTGGGTGTTGAGCTGGTGGGATCAGCTCTAGGAGCCTGCAACAGCCCACCACCTTCCATGGTGTAGGAAGCTCCTTTGGGTGCTAAGGGCCAGGGAATAGATATGGGGATGTGAACAGCAATATGGCAACTCTCTGGCTGCTGCAAGAAGAAAAATCTTGTAGCATCTAAAGTACTTTGCTGTTTGTGAGTCAGTGGCTTGCAGTACTGAAACAAGGAATCAGAGTCATAAACTAGCTTAGATTGGAACAGACCTTTCAGATCATCAAGTCCAACTGTTAACCCAACACTGCCAAGTCCACCACTAAACCACGTCCCTGAGTGCCACATCTGCACACCCTTTAAGTACCTCCGGGGCAGTGACTCCACAACTTCCTGGGCAGCCTGTTTCTTGACAACCCTTTCAGTGAAGAAATATTTCTTGATATCCACTCTAAACCTCCTCTGGCACAACCTGTGGCCATTTCCTCTTGTCCTATTACTTATGCAATAATACTTATGCTTAAGCTGTACCTTTGTGTGAGTGCAAATATGCTGCCTTTTCCCCATGATGCTGACATTGCCGAGTCCCTACCTGCAATCCCACCTCATACCATGTACCAGATCCTGGCGATAAATATCATCCTTGAGGGTTTAATCCATCCTTGATGGATTAAAAATGCTGAAGACGTCCAGCACTTTTTCTTCTTCATGAGTTAACAGAGCACAATCCACTGCTGCTATAACTTGTTGGCTTATGTAATGCTGACTACATTCCCCTACAAGCTGACAAAATGTTACTTGAGGAACCTCAAGGAAACAACTATATTCAGTGGTTATGTATTAGTCCTTCAAAATAAGCAACAGTGGTGTGTTTTACTTTATTGGTTTTTAATTACCTTAAATAAATTGCTGGAAAAGCAAACAAATTGTGCAAATATTGTTCTTGGGTGATTTACCAGCAAGAGTGTTTATAACTGTACAATTGCATGTAAATCTAAGAAGAATTAGAAAGACAGTCTGGCTGCAGGCTGAGAGCTGGTTTATGGGCTCTTCTGAGGTTTAATGGCTGTTGTTATTGCGACACTTAAACCATTTGTGAGATAAATGACTGAGATAAAATCCAGGTATTACTGCTTTTTAGAGCTGTGGGGATATTTATATGCCTGGAGAACAGCTTCTTATAGATAGTTTGTGGAGGGTGTTTGTTTTTGAAAAATCAGAGTATAATCAGTTTCTCTGTCTCTGATCCCATTTACCCAAAAAGAGGCAACAGAATTTTGGTACCCTGAATAAAACCTGATTCCTAATTCATACCCTCTCTACTGTACTAGCTGATTTCTGAGAGAGCTGAGGATACCATGAAGTATTCAATTCATTAAATTTTTCCTCTCACCATACTTGTAATAAAGGTAAAATGCTGCAGTGGAAACTTTTTGTGATGTTTGTTTTGAAAGAAATGGTATAACAAGATAACAGGAGAGTTTGCCTCTTGCAATCTCTGCCTAAGATCAGAGCTGTCTTTGAAGCCTGGCTTGAATTGATGTCACAGCACTGGAACAGGCAACTGCTGTTCTGCTGTCTGCTTTCAAATTTATGAGATACAAACAGGCAAAAAAAATGCCTTAGCACTTTTATCAATGAAATTTCTACAGGAGAAAAACTCAAGTCCAAGGTCTATGAATCTTTTAGAATTTTGCATGATAAAATTTGCCCAAGGATGATATCTGAGACAAGAAAGGCTACAGCTGGGGCTAAGGGCTAAGTGCTGACTGGTGCTCTTTATCTAAACCATGCTCTGCCCCCTGTCCTAGTCTTGACTGTTGATGCTACTCACTTGTGAGCCTGGTCATTGTCATTAAGTCAGCCATACTGGCTAACTCCCTACCAGAATTTTCCCATTCACAGTCTCCAAAATAAAAAATATATTTTCCAAGTGCCAGGAAAAGGGAGAGTATGAGAAAGCTTGGACTATGAGCCCGTGAAGTTGTCATTCAGCTTTGTTCCTGATGCTAAGGGAGAGGCAGGACTAAGGGGTCACCTTTCCCATGGTATATCAAAACACAGTATCTGTCATGGTGGTTTCCACTCCTGGCTGTCCAGCTGGGCATCATAGGAAAGACAAAATGTTTTCTAAGGAACCATTAAAGAGAGATAGTTCTGTTTAAGCAAAATGAAATGACAGCCAAAGGTGTGTATGAAAATCAGCCTGATGCAGGGCTAGTTAGTGAGGCAGATGTAGGCTGAAAGAGGACGTGTAGTGCAGCCATGAAAAAGATGTTCTAAAAGCTCACAGGTATTCTTCTCCTAAGCATACAGCAACAGCACATGGTTATATTGCGGAGTGATAGCAAGTGGATAGGTTGTTCCCAGCAATAATGTGCTCTTAATGGGGAAATATCCTCCATCAACCTGGAAGATGGATAGGTGGTTTTGAAGAAGAAAGAAAGATGATGATTAATGGTGATATAGCAAAGCTATAAAAGCTTATTGAGCAGTGCAAAGTTACAGTCTTTGATCTGTGGCACTGAAAAGTACTCTCTAGGGTGCCTCCTCAAGCAATTCACAGCAACGTGAATGCTGGTGAGGATAGCTGAGAGCAGAGAAATGGTGCTTTCAAGAGTAGCTGCCTTTCTTTAATGAGATACATGCCTTTAAGTGACTTGGACACCTCTGAAAACAGTGTTGTCTGCTTAAATGCAGGCATGGTAACACACGGTAATCGGGATGAGCTGACACCCTGCAGTGTTTAAAATGGGATTCAGCTGGGCAGCTGTGCTCTGCCACTCCTCACTTGAGAGGGCATCCTCTTCCCTGTTTGCAGCACATCCAGAAGGTCAGGAGCTCGGGATGGCTTTGTAGTGGTGGTATTGGTAGAGGTGTTCTGGTTTTTTTTAGTTTTTTTTCTGTATTCTTCCAAAATACTGCGCTAGAAGCCCTATCTAGCAAGAACACAGGTTTCTGCAGTAGCTGCAGCTGTACCTGTATTATCTTTCCTATGCTATATTGTACTGAAGAGCTGTTAGTTAAAAATGGGACTTGGTCACCTTCTTTGGCTCTGAAGTTGATTTGATAAGGATCAAGGGGCTTTGGTGATTAAACTAAATAGTCCTGTTATTCAAAGGTAGCATTCCTGAAATAAAGTACGCAAACACTTTCATGCATAACTGATGTATTTCAAATGTCATTCATGCAGGGAGGGAGCGTTAGTGGCAGGCCCAATTCTTGTCAAGAGCAGGATGGGATGGTTGGTCATAGAGTTGTTGTGCAATAGGATGGGTGGGGTTTCAAACTCTTACAAACTCTTTTCTTTACTTTTCCCACCTTTAATAAAGATCTCCTTCAGAGAATAGGTGAACAATAAGAGCTAAAACAAACAGCTTCTGGATACAAGAAATTATCTGCTTCAGTGGTTATGAGCATTACAAACTACTCATTTAAATTCTGACTGGAAAAAAAATTAGTGAGTATGCAGTGACTGTTTCCTGAAGTTGTTCCAAATGACCATCATTCCTTTGTAATTTCTTTCAGCCCAAGTTTTAAAGCACTTTGCAGACATTAATTACATGCACCTACCATGTGGCAGGACAAGAGAAGAGATGATGATAGAAGAAGTAAGAACAGGATGAAATAGTCTGCATGACTTAGAAGACACCCTGGCTAGGCTGAGGTTTGTCCCTAATGCTTTGTGTCCTTCTGTAATACAGTGCCAACTTCCAATTATTTTCAGCCAGATTCCTCAAATGATACCCACTTGAATGGCTCTGTGTATGAGTGAGACAAGTACAGGAAATGGAGCATTCAAAAGACATGTAATTAATAACAGTTTTCTCTTGAAAAATGTATCAACTCTGGGCCCACTTTCAGACAGTTACTTAGCAAATGTTTAAGTGCTGCTTCCTCTATATGGGAACTGTAGGTCTGAGTAGCCCTAATTGCTCTTTATTACCCCTGAACCAATTATATAATTATCCTTAAAGAGTCATTTATCTTCTAAGGTATCTTCTCACTTTAAAAAAAACCCCACCTATATAATAGTGAGCACAGACCCTGTGTGCAACCTGCTCCCATCTTGCACTAATTTCTCACTCAAGAAAGCTTTTAGTTATTGAAGGTCCCTTGCTGTAGCTAGAGCCCATTAAACTAAGTTTTCTATCTTGACCACAGGGAAGAACATGTTCCCTTATATGAGTGCTGATATCTCTCCCCTTGGGCCACGGGGTGATAGTAGGTTTCCTTTGATGGCAAAGCTGGCTGAGAGCAGTTCTGCTCTCCTTGCTGTGCAGAAGTCCCCTCTTCTCTTGCTCAACCCAGTCAGTCCCTGCCTGCCTGAGGCTTTACAGGGAGTTTAGCACAATGACTGAGAGCTTCTTCTCTGCTTCTTTTACAGGGGATTATCTAAAGATAACCTCAGACCTGCAAACCAGTCCAGCCCCTGAGCTATTGATACCAAACTGCTGTTGAGAGGCCAGTGACTTCATGCCTGAGGAAAACACTACAATATTCATATTCTGCCTTCTCCAGCTCTATCAGTCTAGCTGCAGACTCTTTGCAGCTGTGCAGTCCTTGAAGCACAGAGCTCAAAGCAGCATATGACTTGTCAGTCCCCATAACTCCTCACTGCAGTGTTGATTTTTTCCACGTTGAAAGACACTACACCTCTTCATATTTCCTAGCATGCCCCTAGATGTCTTTATCTTCCATAAAAGTGCTATAGGCTGGTTCACATTCAGTTTGTGTCCTATTGTGTTTAAATTTGACTATGTCCTTGTGTTCTCCTTAAGTGCTTTTGAGTATACAAAGTCTAGTTGTTCTTCTCATATTTTCTGTAAAATGCATTTATTTCTGCCTGAAATGAAACCTGTAAATAATATCACACCATAGGGAAAGAAATGTATTAAAGAAAGCCTATTTACTTTTTAACTAAGACACTTAAATGTTAAGGCCTGTGTGTGATATAGTTCGGACCCGGCTCCCTGCCAAATGCCCAAACCCACAGTGGCAATCCCCCTTCCCCCTCCCTTCTCACTCAGGGCAAGGGAAAAGAACTATAAAAATTGAAGGGCCCGAAATCAATCTATTTACATAAAAATGTATGTATTTTTGTATATTACAGTTATATACAATTAGAATGTTATGTATACAGCAAAGGAAAATCCAACCACCCCCCAAAGGGAAAGGGGAAAAAAGGGGAAAAAGGGACAAAAAGCGACACAGAACAAATATACACTATTAAACCAAAGAACTAGCAAAATAACTGCTAAAACAATTCTCACCACGTCCCTTAGAGAAGCAAGATCACAGCCCTCTCCGACCTCACGTGGCAGGACCAGCAGCCACTGCAGGCCTCAGCTCCCAGATAAACGAGACCAACGCAGCGACCCACTGCTCCCAAACCTCACCAGAACAGAAGAGAGAGCAGTCTCTAATCTCTCTCTTATTTATACCCCAGTTTACATAAAAATCGTATGCAATACTGGGTACATGGCCACTTCCAATCACCAGGAAGGCCTGGACCAAAACTATCGCACCGTGTAAGTGCTCTACTGGAAATTCGGAATCGTTGTGGGGGTCTTTTTTCTGGAATAGGTTTTTCGGTTGTTTTATTTCACTTTTGGTTTTGGCTTTTTTTAATATGGGAACAGAATTTGACCTGGCTTGTTAAAATGCTTAATTATTAGTCACGTAATCCATCATCATTCTCAGCAGTAAGTGCAGTCCTGCATTTACTGTGCACAGATGTGTGTCCCCCCACCCCCTGCCCCTCCAGACTGAGGGCTGGGAATGATGCTGTGTCACTGGCAGGATGTACTGCTGCCTCAGGCTGGACAGTGCTGTACGAAAATGGTAACAGCATTTTTTGATCCAAGGTCAGGGTGCATATTTGGATGCTGGGATCTAGATTATTGTTTTAATTTTAGTAACACAGACATGAGCAGATTCATTCACACAGCTCAACTTGCATTGCAAAAGAAGCCAAGTATTTAAATAGTACTGTTCTTTACACTCTTGAGTAAAGATCTCTCCTTCATTCTTGAAGGATTAGGAATGAAACAAAGTTCACAGGAGTGTTCTCTCTATGAGTTCATTCAGCAATTTCTGATCTTTCACAGGTCACCTACAAACCTCTTCTCTCTCTGAGTCCACTAAGCAATTTCTGGTATATGTTGTTGTGAGACCTGAACTGAGCTAGGCACATTTTGCATTCTGTCAAAGAGCTGAAAGCAGGAAAGACTTCGACAGAGAAGGTGACATCATTCATTAGAGGAAAACAGTTGAATGAGTCTGATATCTTAAATAATTATAATTATGTACCTCTTCATTTAGACACCTCATATTTCGGCAGCTAGTAACATCAAAACAGAGGCTCATAAGGAATTGTTAGCTATAAAACTGGCAAGCTTCAAGGATGCATGTGAAACAAAGCAGAGAAAATGTCTCTTTTCCTCTTTGAGGAACACATAACAAGCTGATGGAAGATGGTGGCATAAACTTAATGTTTTGGCATCAGGATGTAATATTTTTATAATATAAAATATAACATTGAATTATATTCATTCAGATAAGGTCTTAAACATGATAGTTAGCAGACTATGATCATTTAAATTTAAGAAATATGAAGAAGGTAATAGATGACATTTGTTATCCATTCACAGGCATGAACCAATGAAGAAAATGTTGAGAGCCATGAGAAGGATCAGTGCTTTTAATAATAAGCACTAATCACTAATAAAAGGGCAAAGTAGTCCTCTCTTGACCTGAAACTAACAGCAGTGAAATAAGATAAATTTATGAGGTGCCTGTCAGTGTACTGCTCTGCAAAATCTCCTGAGGTTGGTAGGAGTACAACTACTACTGATACTTCAGCAGCTCACTCCCATGTCCTTCCCTGTCTGCCCATTCCATTGTCCCACAAAGGAAATGATACTAGGTAAAGTATGACAGATTTCCCAGTCTTAAGTATGAGTGACCTTGGTCATGCAGTTAAACAAGGTCAGTTGCTGAAACAGTTGCTTTGGTTGCAGAGAATTACAAAATGTGGGCTTACACCTACAACCTTCTTGCCTTTACCCACCCTTTCAAAAAGAAACTCATAGTTAGTTTGAGAGTCATTCTTCCACTTTATTTTTCCTAGCTCTGTCAAATAAGGTCAACTAAACTAAAATGTATGTATGACTAAGAGCTGAGAGATCCGTCCAACCATCCCTTGTCGTTAGCATTCTGGGCAGCAATGAGGAAGGGCAATTATCCCAGAGTAGCTGACAGCCCAGCTACTTGGCACCCCAGTCAACCAGTCACCCTAGATCTGTGCACTACTCTATTTTGGCAGAAGAGACCATCTTGAAACACATTGAAGCAGGAGAGAAAAAGCCATGTCTGATGTGAGAATTGAAGCAGTTTAGTAACAGAGGCTGAGTTGCTTCAACATATTGCATCCCTCAACTGCTCTTACAGCAACGCTGTGTGTGGGGAGTTGCTTTCTATTTCTTACACTGAACAATCAAGTGCTTTTTTATTATGAGACCCTCAAGGCCCATGGATGTCAAATAAAACGGGCTAAGAAATAAGCCTACTTCTCCCTTCTGAGAAGAGTTGAAGAGCTGTTGACTTGTGAGTGGGATCAGGAGTAACAGGTGCTTAGTACCTGTCAGAACTCAACCTATCAGGGAAATCTGATTGAAATAAGGGGGGAAAAAAGTGTTTAAGATTTGATCAGAATGTGCAGTGCAGTCCCTTTATATCCTGCCTGGTCTTCTCTATTTCTCTTGCATTTCTGACAACTTAGAACAACGTGTAACAGGGAAGTAGGGTTGAGTTTTGGAGACTATCCAGAAAATTCCTGGGTATTTACAAAACTAAAGTTTAATTCCTAATGCTAGTACTTGCTATTCTTTTCTGTATCTATTGAATTTCTATGAAACACTCATACTGAAAGTTTTTTAGACCAGAAAGTAATACGTGTACAAAATATAATATGGAAAACAATTACTAGACTTTCTGTAATGGTGTTGATACATTGGGGTACTGGAAAGGCTTACTTTTTGGGGGGAAGAACAAAGAAATATTCCTTCTCTTTTAAAATTATTGGAAGTTGAGCAGTATGTGAGACCCAATTTGCAATTTTTTTTCATAATTACGTAAATTTAAATTGTAGAAACAATATTTCTTTAATATTTGTGACAAACTGCCTTTTTAGCAGTTGTTTTTTGACTGTCTTGCAATCTTCAGACAAGATCAGTAGACTGAATGCAGCCAAGTTTCAAACTGTTGTATGCCTCCTGTGGCAAATCAGCACATCTGTGAATTTATTAATTTGTGTTGCAGAATCCCAAACAGACTGTAAGGCTGTTCTGGTTATGAGTAAAACCATGCTTTTGTGAACTAGAATCTACCAGTGCACAGATGTACTATCTAAAAATCTGCAGTGTGGGAATATATTTATTTTGTTAATCTCAGGTGTCTGGTGGGAATTACTTGAATGCCTGTTAGCAACTAAGAATCATTAGTGGGAATAAGATGATGTTTGTGTGTGACTTGTCAGAGAAAATTTATCATCAAGTTGTCCTACAGCAATCAGAAAACCTTTTGAAAATGTTTAGCTTTTGGTAATAATCTAATAGGAGTTTATTCTCCCTTTGGATGCTTAAGCAAGGCTTAAGCAAGTTCTTGGAAGTTTGTTTAACCTCTTCATTCCCTTAATCAAACCACATTTTCAGCTCCAGTGTGAGATGGACGTAACCCTCCCATATATTCTGTTGCCCTGTTACCTGTGATCTCATAGCCTTGAGGGAAAGGACTGTTCAGAAAAGCTAAGGAGAGCTAATAAGCAACAGCATGTTGCTGTTCTGGGAAGTAAAAGATGACTAATTGTTGGGAGAATTTTTAAATGATACAAGCCATAGAATACGGTTACAGGTTTTTTGGTGCAAATCTGTTTTTCCCACGGAGAGGCACAGGCCAGGAGGCCTTGGGCAGTTTCATGGGAGTGCACTGTGTTGAATAACAGGAATGAAAAACAACTTAGCGACAAGGATAGCACCTGCTGTTTTCTGCTAGACTATCTGACTATGCGTGCAGTTGAACTTTAGGAACAAATAGAAAAAGGGAACAGCAGGTGCCCTTGGACCAATACCTTTGCAGAAAGATGATGTATTCTACCCTGAAAAGGTGTATATAAGGATGTGTCTCTTTAATAAAGTTTGAAGCACTGTGGATATCACTTCTGTGAAGTTTGTCAGTGTATTCGGAGCTCCTCCCACGACAATTAATAATGAAGGATTAAACTATAGCCAAGCCCCATTTGATCATGCTGGTGAAACTATTTGAGCCTCATGATGTACTGAGATGTCTTGAGACAAAAGTGGCATGGTGGGCTGGCCCCAGACAGCAGCTAAGCACCCACACAGCTGCTTGCTCACTCTCCAGTGGGATGCGGAGTGAACAGAAAGAGCAAAAGTGAGAAAATTTGTGGGTCAAGATGATTAAATTTTAATAAAGGAAGGAGAGAGGGAAAATAAAACAAATAACGGAAAGGCATTTATTCATCACCTCCTGCAAACTGATGCACCAAGAAATGGTTTCCTTGCAAGACAAAACTCCACATCTTTTTGTTGCTGAGCACAGTGTCACATGCCTTGGAGAATCTCTTCAGCCAGATTGGGTCAGCTCTTCTCATTGTGTTTCTTCTCAACTTTTTGTCTATTCCTGACCTATTCAATGAGATGGGATAGAGTGAGAAACAGAGAAGGCCTTGACACAGTGCAAGAACTGTTGATCAATACAAAAAATAATTGTGTGTGAAGATATATGTGTTTTGGTCACAAATCCAAAGCACAGCACCATGTGGGCTGTAATGAATGAAGTTAACTCCATCCCAGGCAGAGCCACTATAGCAGCAAACTGGGGACTGCACACCTAATAACAAATCTTCATTGAGCAAGTTGGTGGCAGGGGGGATTATTTTTTTTCCTCTTTTTCCTATTTCCAGCAGGCAGTAATTTCACGTGAACTGAAGCAGGCTTGCTCATCATCCATACCTTATAAAGACAGCATATGCAGAATTGCTACAAAAAGTGAGCAAACTCCTATTTTTTTCTAGAAACGTCACCTTTCAAATTACCTTTTTTACTTTTTTTTTTGAGAAAAAACACTGATAGACTTTCCCACACAGGTTACTCTAGATCTTTAAAATTTGGTTTTCTTGATTTAAACTCTATCTGACTTCACTTATACAAGTACGCCCTCAAAATTCCCATGTGCTCCATATGAAGTTCTGATGGATTGGCAAGGTAAATAGACTTTGAGCTTTCTATCTGCTGGGGTAAACGTGAAGGTATGATTATACTTTTCTTTAGGAACGGGAATAAAATCCCCACCTCATGGAAAATTTGCATTCCTGTTGGGTGTTCTTTGTGGGCTGCCTGTTTAGTGCAGCAATGTGGTAAAATGTGATTGTATTTACTGAAATTACAGTGCTGGCCTCCAGCCCCTTCTGTAAGCTCCGGTGCAAGGAGACTTCCAGTTACTGCTTTTTGCCAGATAGTAATGAAATTAGTTCATAATGTGGTGCTCTAAAGCAGTTGGCTCCCCAAAGTAATTTGGCTACTCATGCTAGCATAATAAAAAAACAGGAAAACTGTTCTGTATTTAAAAGTGAATTTGGAAAGATATTCCTCTTGAGGTAATTCACAGAATCGTAGACTGGTTTGAATTAGAAGGGACCTTCCCTGCCATGGGCAAGGACACCTTCCACTAGACCAGGTTGCTCAAAGCCCCGTCCGATCTGGCCAACGCTTTCAGGAATGGGGCATCCACAATTTCTTCAACTCTGATTCTGAGGACATTGCTGTCTTTTTGTCAGCTCCAAAATTTGAATACCCCCAACAGGCTGTCACCTCCCTCTGGATCTGCCTAAGCTCTGGGGGTGTTCAGCACCTCTGCAATTAAATGAAATTAATTTCTTAGGAGTGTAAAGGTCTAATTCAGAGTCCAACAGAACCCAACTCCTGAAGCATGTGTACATGACCTCTCTGTGAATATTGCATGAATTGACTGAAAATAAAATTATTGACTTCTCAATCCTGCATACCATAAAGCAAGACTTCTGAGAGATGAGCTAAAAATTATAGTGCATTGTTACCCCTGCCATCTTTGGAAGAGTGAACTATCCTCTGAGTCACTGCCCAAGGGAGTTATCTGACAACAACTTCTCACTTTGTAGAAAGTGTATGCATAATACCTGAAAAACAGGACTTTACATGCCTTATAGCAGGATTGAGGCAGGATTTAACACAAGGCAATCCTGTCAGCATCCTGTCATAGATATTAGTTCAAAGTGCCTAATGCTAAAATGCTGCATAATTACTTACTTTGTGATAAGAATGATATTCAAGGGTGGCTTATCACTACACATGGCAAGATTTCATTGCCAGTTGTTTAATGGAATTTGAACTTCAGGTCAAGTGCTTGGCTCCCTGACAACACTGTTGTTAGGCCAGTGCCTAACTGGGTCTATGAAACCCAGCCATCAACTGTATCAGTAGCCATGCCCCTCTAGCAATTGCCTTGGTCGTCATATAATGCTGAGCCGTGATTTGTTTTTTCTTTTTCTTCTGTTTGAGCAGAGGTAAGTGGACCTGTAACTGTTAACAACTTTCAGGAAGAGTATGTCTTTCGCATGTATAATTCCGTTGAAGGTTCAGGTTCAGGGGAGTTCCTGGTTCTGCAAGTCTTTTTTAGCTCGTAGTTACACGAAGGATCCTTTTAAAGGGAGCTGGATGTTGTCTGTTACAACGGGTGGGGCTTGTACTCTGGGTTAGTAAGTAATGGTTTATCAGGTAGACAGCTAACACTTCTGATGGGAGATCACTAGATAAAGTCTCCTAAATACAACCAACTATGTACAAAGTGTCAAAGCTCCATTACCATTAATGAAGATCTAGTAAAAGCAATCAATGAATGATTCAGCTGACCAGCCACTAGGTACCTACTTTATGGTGAGCTGAACTGCTCTTCAGGCTCCAGTGACTGTAATGGGAGATTAGGAACCAAGTGCACCTAAAAGTACCTAAATTTAGGTTCTTGTTTCAAACTGATTCTTGTGCCTAATATTTCCTAGTCAATGAAGAGCAACAGGCAATTTTAAAGAGCTTTGTCTGACCCATTTTAGAAGCCTGTCTTAAGGGATGCATTGATTTCCCGTTATCTAACAGGAAATTAAGTCTATAGCTTAAAGATAACTATAAAGTTAAGCAATCCTAAAACTCTCCAGTTGATTCAATCCCCGTATAGTCATGACAAGAACCTAAACCAAGACAGAGTTCTTAATATATGTTATCTATTTCTTAAAAAAAGATCTAGAAAAAGCTCAGCATGTGTATGTACAGCTTCAGGCTCAATCAGGGGCAGAAAAAGTTTTTGTTTTTCTCCTATATCCATATTTTTAATGAATTCTGTTTTTTCATAAAATACATAATCAGGGTTGCACTCATTCCCATAAGATACTGTCCAAGCTAAAAGTTTAGCAGAACACAAATGGCTGGGTTTCTGTGTCCTGTACATAAGGAGTTAAAAATGTGTGTCTCACTTCCGTATTATTAATCAGAAATACCATACTTAGTTGTAATAATCTCTTTAATTCCTATCAGGAAGGCAAGTCACTAAAGAAGTGAGTCCTGCATAGTAATCTGGATGGCAGCTGTTACAAAATGAAGGACTAAGAAGTCCTGAGTCTCTGGCCCAATAAGGCACTTCACCTTTAATTGAGAAATCCCTTCTTTAATGTATGGGTGTGGAACATTCTGACTTCTCTATTATTGTAGACATTAATTTAATAACACTTTCATTATTCGTTTTATAGGAATGTAGGAATAATAACAAATAGTCCTCAAATCCCAGAATGCTGGCCTCTTCTGTAACTTGAAAAATAATCTTCATTATTCTGAAATAATGAACAATTGAGCAAAAGGTGTGGGATCAATAGGAGTTTTTTAAGGCAGTCAATATAATCAAAAGAGTTTTTCATTTAATGGAAAACACATGAAATGATGCAATGGAAATCAAACAGCCTAGAGAAATAAAAACTCTTTGCAGTCTATCTCTGGTGTTCACTCACACTGAAATGATGCCAAAGAATCCTTTTATGCTCTAATTATTGACATCCATCTGACATTATTTCCTCTATTATCCAGTAGATGCATGATTGATTTTACTGCTAGGCGTTATAGTTTAGTGGTTTCTTCTGAAATGCATATCAGAAAGAATCAGTCAGAGCTGGAAACTAATGACCTTTATAGGAATTTAGATTTAGGGGAGTAGAAGTCGGATCCTCTGGAAGCTGTTTCCCACTGAGGGCACAAAAGTTTGTGTGAACTGAGTAAAGTGGATAACTGAGCTAGAGATGCTCAATTATTTCTTGAAAAAGATTTCCCTTGTCTGGCAGAGCTCCCAAAACTGATCAGCCGTAGAACTGCTGCTCACTAATCTCTATCAAAAACTGCCTAAGGAAACAACCAAGAGGGAAACAACAATTCAAGAGGGAAAAGGAGTATTGGCTACCTTTCAAAAACATTGTGTTTTACATTATGTTCTTTTCTAGATCCCCTCTCTGGTCATCTTGTGACTGGTGACATGATGCAGACACAAAAGTCTTGAAGGTCTTATGACCTCAAGAAGAGCTGCAGTGGTGTTACTTATTCTCTCCTAATCTTCATCTTCTATAAAAGTCTCCTGAATATAAATTCTGACATTTAAAATTACATCCTCACACCTGACTATTTTACCTTTCAAGACCCCTTAAAAATAATTATTTTGGCTTCATGTCAGAAATGGCAGACTTTTTTCTTAGATGAATACTTCAGCTATTTCAGCTCTCCCCTTTTTTCCTAATAAAGGAAAGGGTTGGCAAGAGAGTACACCTTGGTGCCGGGTGTTTTTTTTCTATATTGATTCAGTTTACCCAGACTTGCATGTTTGTATGTTATTCACGCACACACATAAATCTATATTGATACGAGAGCAAGTCCCTGATAAACATTTTTAAATGCTTCTTTTTAGTTAAGATTCTATTTATACAGCAATGACAATGTGAAGATAAGCCTCAAAGACAAAATGAGACTTCCAGAGAAATAATTAGTTGCCTTGGAACAGCAGGCAAACAGCTCAGTAAAAGGATGTAAAAGGGTTGTAAACTACAAGCCTGCAAAAATAACAAAATACTCTCCTCGTGGCTAAACTGGAGCCAGTTATACACTCCAGTTATGCTTGTCATTTGGATGACTCATCAGGACTTTGTAGTACCACTATGTGTTTGTCTACCATTACTTCATAATTCTTCAGCTATGTAGGACCTCTTGGATCCCAAAATCTGCTTTAGGAGGGCTGCAATTGCAAGATCTTTTTATAGACCTGGGTTTGCAGTGAGAAATCTGTGTTATCAGATGGAGATGTTCTCAGTGGTTGTGCTCCTGAGGTGGGCAGCATCACCAGCACTGAGCTGTGCTGTAGCATGTTTTCAGAAGTGGAGAATCCTACTAAGACGAGGTTCATATGATATGGGGTTGGGAGAGTATGGGGAGCTTTGTGAGCACGTGAGTGTGTATGCACATAAATTTGGTTAAACAAATTCAGAGCTGGTGAATATGGGAATAGTAAGTCTCTGCATAACCTTGGGTGAGATAATGCTGCATGATGCATAGGTTAATTCCACTAGCTCATAGTGATTTTTAATTTGAGGCTAAGTCTGGAAAACAATAGAGAACTCAGATTCATGCTTTGGCATCATTGCCTGTACGCTCCTGTCAGTGATTACCCAGACAAGTGCTCAAGTGCAGCAAAATATTTTGTAATAACACTGCTCTAATTGTTAATAATGATATTTTGTCTCAGCAAATGTATCGAAGATCAGTGCCAAGATTTTAGATGTTAACTTAGAGTCGCTGAACAAGCACTGATTAAAGAAATGCTTTTATCTGCTTACTAAAAAGAATGCATGGCTTTATGTGATGTGGAAAGGCTAATATTTTCTTTCTCTGATTATAATCTTACACCCACCTTAACTTCTGATTTAAAGGCTGCATTTAGCAAATCACTTTTGCTTGTGAATACAATTAACTTCTCACAAAGGCCAGCTGCCCCAGAATGGGATGTGATGCCTGACCTCCTTCATACCTCACCTTAACAGTCTCACGCAAAGTGGGAGAGCTGATGGTTGTGTTTGTTTGTACCTGACAGGAGATGCGAGTCTGCCTGCAGTCACAATGCTTCAGATACAGCGTCTGAAAGTAATTCTTCTTAATAAAACTGCTGAGAGCTCTGCAGCTAAACCTCACCATAAACATTATTTCAGTGGTTTCATTCGGGAATGAAAGGACATTTCTTTTGCAGAATGACCTTTTTCTTTATCTATATGTAGTGGCTTTCTCTGTATTTAGTAATTATTCAGTCTTTTCATTTCTGTGGTGTGTTACTATGTGCACACAAGTGTCTGTGCATTGAAGCCTAAGCTCAAGCCAGTTATGCATATGTATAACTTGGAGCAATCCAGTGTAGAGAATTCAACCTGCAATTTCTATTCACACCAATAACAGAATTGAATTCAAAAACACTGTCCTGCTAAGCTTAAGGAGAACAGGAGCCTAAATACCAGCCAGCTATAACTTCACTCAGCTGCAGCTCTTGCTGGGTTATGAGCCAGGGACTCTAGAAGGAGTGGGACAGCCCTCCCCATGCTCCCCCTCCAGGGGCCATGTGGCTGTGCAGTGACCTGGAGTGGGAGGTGGCCCTCTCCCCCTCCCCCTATTCCACGCTTCACCACCTTGCTTTGGTTTGGCACCCAGCCAGGCAAACCTCTGCCAGACCTAGGCACTGAGTAGAGCTGGGCAGAGAGGGCCCAGAGGAAGGGAAGGTGACCAGGTGCTGTAGGGATGAAGGCAGTTCCTGTAGCACAACTTGGCCACCACAACTGGTGCATCACCTGGGAATGGGAACCGATGGGACAGGAGCCACGAGTGCTGGTGCTGCTGCAGGAAAGAATGAAATGTGGAGATAAACCTGAAGCTTTGGAAATGCATACCCATGGGCTGTGTCCCTGGCTGAGCAGGAACATGACTATTGGCAACTTCTGTTCCCTTACATGGGCTCTGGACAGATTATAGGTTCAGGGAGGTAGCATCTTGATGAGCCCTGCCCAAGGAGCAACACCTAAGGAGCATCATTTTCTGTTCTTGAATTCTGGGTTTCTACAGTCTTCCTGTATATCCAGTCTATCCTGTGCCATGTGCTCTAGGATGGCCCTGCTTGAGCAGGGAGGTTGGATCAAACGACTCGCTGTGGTCCCTTCCAATCTGACTAATTCTGTGTGAGTTTGATTCCCTGTAGGAAAGCTGTGCATCTAAAATGCTGGAACAACTTCTTGCCACAAGGCAGGGGCAAGAGCCAGTAAATTATAGTGAGCAGCACGTTGCTGCAGCCTGTTTGGAGTGAATCCAAAGCCCATGAAAGGCAATGGAAAGATTCCAAATTTCCACTGTGTTTTAAAAACTATTATCCTTTATTTCTGTCAGGAATCTTGTTTCACAGTAGATGGCATCCACTGTCACAAATCACTTAGAAGAAGCATCAAGGACTTATTTAATATAGGGTGTCTAAAGGTGCATATTCAAATGTTTCTTAGCTGGCCAAAGCACATAAAGTTATTTCTGGACAAATTTTCTGCAGACTACTGCTCTGTGTTTCTCTCAACAATTTACAGTTTATCCTTCTGAACTCAAAATTGCAGACTTAGGGCTTACTGACACTCTGAAAAATGTATGTTATGCTATATTTATCTTCTAATAAAATAATGACCAGTGTGCGGGAAAATAACTTTAATTTAAAGGTGTTTCAAGCAGGTCACAAGTTAATCAAACTAGTTGTGGCTCTCAAGGCTATCAGTTATTGCTGGTAGGTACCTCAGCTAATGAGGAGCACAACTGCATGGAATTTCAGGTTGAATAAAGCTGCCTCTTGCTATATGTCTATATGTCTAAATCCCAGAGAGGAGCATGAGTTCCAACCCTTTCCAGCTGCCCATTAAAATGCTCTGTATTATAAAGGTGCAAATACTACTGCACCCATAAAGGTGCTTGTTCCTTTGGGTCTCTTCAGGTGACATTTTGTAGGTAATAGAAAACACCAACTACCTTCTGTACCAACAGAAAGATAAGACTAATCAAGCCAACAGATGATACTTTTAGCTAGAAGAGAGTGTGTGAAAGAGGAGCACTGAGAGATGAAGCTGTCCCTGCTGGACTGAGCAGTGGGATCTCCAGCAAGCCTGTTTGCCATGTGACTGGAGGCAACATCCTCCAGTCTTGTCTAAATCCCCAAAATTTTCTATTTGCCTAGTCCTCCATCTGAGTGTTAATATTCCCTTTTGTCAACTGCTCAGTTGCTAGTCAACAAAATCACACCCTTCCTCAGCAAGTAGTGCCTCCAGTGCTCGTTCATGGTTATATCTCTCTCAGAAAAAACCTCTTGGGTTAAGTAATGATTCTGCTGGTTTTGTTAGGAGAGCAGGAAGGACAAATCTTCTCTGCACCACAGTCACAGTCACTTTGCTCCCAGTCAGGACAAAGATTAGTCCCAGGGGACAGCTGAGGATGATGTTCCAGTAGCAGAGGGAAAATTGTACCTGCCATTTCAGCCAGTGAGACCAACCTGCAGATAGGGATCCTTTTGAGATCAAGATCAACTTGCTGTTTGGCCTCCAGGGTACCCACTTCCCCTCCAGAGCTGCAGTTTTCTCTCACCTCTGACAAGGGAAAAAATATTGGCTCAAAATTGAGCAGAAAAAAGGAGAACAAAAAAACCCACAAAAGCTATGAGGAAAGGAAGGAGCTCCTGGGGTTGTCCAAAATCTTGCAAGACCAGTGCCCTTTCTGTTGCTTGCTGACTGTAGGCATGAGAGGGGGTTAGAGACACAGCTTGCTCCTTATGTCCATGATGTGGGCAGATGTTGTCGCTCAAGTGAAAACGTATGTCAGACTCAGGATCAGACCTGAAACTAGCAAGAATTAATGGCCACTCAGGCTGTTTGAAGTGAATGCAGTGTAATGAACATGTTTCTCTAAGCTGCACATGATGTGTTTCTGCCTGTTGATTATAGGGGAGACACAAACCCTTATTCACACAACACATTCATAAAACCCAAAAGGCAGTTTTGAATAATTTAGTTTTGTATCTTAGGCTAATCATTTCTATTTTGGGTTCCCACAATACAATGCAAAGAAGACCTTTGTTACAATCATTGTAACAAATGCAATTTTCCCTTTTTTCTCATGAAAACAGTATGTTTTGGGCTCCAGTTTTCTTCATAGCCCCTTTGGCTTTCTTACAAGCATTGAAAACCCCTCCTCCTTACCACTCAGACATGAAAACAAAAGGTCTGCATGAGGTCAAGTAGATTAGCTGAGTGAATCAAATTAGGAAATGAAGAATCATCACTTTTCAAAACTGGCTTGTGACAGAAGAAAAAACATTTCTCTTCATTATTTGATTTTTATAATCAAATACACTCAAAATTATATTCTTGAAAAAAAGTCAATCACCTAGAAGTCAAGCTAAGTTTCTGCTGGTACTTTGCTAAATGTACTTGCCTAGGCAGGATACATGAAGCTTTGAGTATTTGCTTAACCATCTCAACTGTGGTGGCAGCTGTAGAGACTTGTGGTGATGACAGGTGGGTCTCCAGGGCACAGAGAGCTGACACAGGTGCTTGTGATACCTTCTGTAAGAGCGGTGTGCGGGCATAGAGCTCTCCATTTGAACTGGAGGCTGGTTCCATGTGTCTCCCATTCCTCTGAGAAACAGAGATGATGCCTCACAACCCCTGGGTTCAAAGCACAAAGAGGTGATGACCTGTGCTTCCTCCGATGCGAAGGTGGGAGGAAAGGCAGCAGCTCCCAGCCATAATAATGCAGGAGCTGCAGGGTCTACCCAGCCTGGCTATGGCCATCCTCTGTAAACTCTGCCATCTCTGTAAACTGCAGGTGGAGAACTGTTCTTAACCCAAATGATAACAGTTTTAAATTTACAAGGCAGAATTGTCAGGAAACAGAATGTAAAATGTTAGAAAATACATTTTCATTCATACCTGGGGCAAAGGTTTGGTTTCACTTTTCTCGGATGTGTGGCTGGTTAGACAACTTTATTTATATGATAAGTCAGACATACTGCTTGTAGCAAGAAGCTTCCTATTTAAGTTGATGGAACAGGAAATAATTAGAAACAAAGGAACAGAGAGATTCCCCCATAAAGGCCTACAGCTTTTTACTTAGCTGAAACCTGACGTCAAAAAGCTCTGTTTACTGCCATAAATTCAGCTCCTGGGTGCAGAAAAGAGCTTTGAGGTAACTAGTGAAAAGAGAACTGAACTTCTTCTTCCACAGGTATTGTATGTGCAGACATTTTGCAGGTGTAAGTAAAATGTATCTGCTGTTGGATTTCAGTGTAGTTATAAAATTTTCTCAGCTGCTAAAACCCTTGGGGTTGGAAACTAATAGGTTTAGTATTTAGAAATTGTGAGTCTCGTGAGCCACAAAATAAAACTTCTTCTATGCTGTGAAATGCAGAACACATGCAGTATAAAAATATGCTTACTTGAACAATTTATTTGTGTTTCATAAAATGCAAGTTGTTTGGTCTTAAGCATGGAATAAAGCTTTTTCATATGTCAAAAGAAGAAACTGGAACAAGTTTGAAGCTGTACTTCAAAAAGATCTCATTTGCCCTCTTCCCAGCAGAAAACCTGAACCCTGAACAAGAGGTGGGTTTGCAAGAACCAGTGACATGGGCAGCATTCATTTCCTGACATATAAACATTCAGTCCAGAGGGATCCCGCATTGCCAGTGATGTCAGCTCAATTGTCATCTGGACAGCTCATCTGTATGCAAGTCAAGGCTGTTCTTGGTATTCACAGCCTGGTGCTAAAGTTGGTTAATTAGGAAACCTATTGATCTGTAGCATTTTCTTTTACAAGTTTAAAAGCAAAAGAGAACTGTGAGAATGAAGTGATACCTCTTCTCTAACATGAGAGTTTTCTCATCTGCTCTCCCCCATTTGCCATTATTCTGATGCTCCTGATATATTGCACCCTGGTGATTGCAAACATGAACTGCAAGAAGCTCCACTTTTGTTCACCCCAGGTGCAAATATCTGCTTTCACCTTTGTGAGCATGTGACCAGTTATACAAAATTACCTATCTGGTAAGTTTTAAGTTTCTTATTATCTCCTGAAACTAAAATTTTTATTTCTGTATTTCAACAGAAGGTTGAAAATCTTGCCTGTGGGAACTGCTCACAGAAGAATCTTTCTGTAGCCAGCAGTGATTCTCACTGCATGGCAATATCAATCACTGAGTTAAATCTCTTGCTAATCTTGGTAAGTCTAAAGAGAGAGGGCCTGACTTTGCCTTTGCACCAGCCTGGGAAGGGTGTAGTCCTCACTGCTGCTGTGGTGTTCTAGAGCTGCCTTTTCTGAAGGAAAGAGTGGTACCAAAGAGAGACGCTGCTTCTGTTCAGGAATCAAAATACATACTCTTTATATTGGGCATTTCAACTGAAAAATTACTAATAACAAGAAAGGAAGCACGAGAAATACTAATTTCATTAATAATTAGGTCAAAAATGCTGATATTTCATTAGAGTTACAGAAAATCTATTGAGACTTAAAACTCATTACTTCCATTTGACTGTTTTATATTTTTTACATTTACAAACCACAGAGGGTAAAATTCTTAGCTGGAAGGCCACTAAAACATGAGTGTTTAAGTGATGAATTTGATTCATATAAAGCACATTGATCTGCAAGGGAAAGCAAGAACTGACTACCATGTCTAATTATGCTCTTTCACTGTGAGCAGAAGCAGGACAATCAGCCCAAAAAATCCTACTTATTTTTTTTACTGCAGTGCACACATACAAGTGACAGGGCACAACACACTGGTTGAAACCCATGGGATTATATATCCTGTTTGGTAAGCATATTTTCTTTGATAGTTGGACCATAGATGGCTCAAAACTGTGATCCACAATCTGGAGTGAGGGTGCCTTTCCCCTTCCCAAAGCATCAGCACTTTGGAAACACTGTACAAGTGTTGTTCCCACAGCAGTGAATCTTGTTTTCTGTGTGCTATTTGGAAATAAACCCCAGTGATTTCAGGACAAACAGAACAGGGCTGGGCAAAAATAATTTAATCCAAATGCCTACTTTCCTGGCACGGACAACATCTCTGTTAGGACCTTAAGATGCTGTCTCTTAGAAGCAGTCTATGGACCCTCAAGAGTTTGTGTGCCATGGACTAGAAGTGCTTGTCTTTGGGTGCCCTTGGCAAGAAATTCACAGTGGTTCCTGAAGACTAGAAATGCAATGTGTTGGTAAAGTAGAACCCATCCTGTTTGATGGATTGTCAGGTACTATTTCAACATGTATTATTAAACATTCTTCATTGTGCCAATTGTGTTAAAAGTAATTTTTCCATCTGTCCTCATAGTTTCCCTTTGATTGGTTGCTAAATGATGGGGAGTTGGGGCATTTCATGTGGACTTGGCACTTTTTCATTATCAAATTAATGATCTGTTCAAGTTTAACTATGCAACTTCTAAATATGTGAGTCCATTCCTGAAATCCTGAGCCCCCTGCTTTATGCCTGTTACTAGTCTGGCATGTTGTCTTTCCCAGGGAATCACACTTTCGAAATAATATACATCTTACTGGGTGGCTGAAAGGTGAAGTTTCTTCACACTGTAGGAACTCACCTGCAGGGATAATAATTTCTTTAAATGTTAAGTATTCATTTAAAATTTTCCCCAAACTGCATTAAACAAAAAATTTTCTTGATTTTTACTGGGTTTTACTGCTACAAGTTGACCGTAAGCCCCTATTTTCACCTTCTTTAGTCTCTTTTCATTCTGAGTAATAAAATTTCAGAGAGTAAAAGTTTTCCCTTTCTGAAATTCTCTGTGCCAACACTCATGGGTGATTTAGTGCCAGTCATATGAAGCTACCAAACCACACAGAATATCCTTTGAGCACCCCCAAGAAGTGCAGCCTTGGTCTCAGTGATGACAAGTGACATCTTGCTTATTAAAGATAATATCTTGCCAGCTCCCATCCCTCACTCCCCTTTTTTTTCTGCAGTTGCACAGCTAGTGAAACCAAGTTTGTCTGTCAGCTAGTCAAACCTTTTTTTTTTTAAGTCTGCTTATTTGCATATCAGAAAGTTTCAGGGTGCAGTTACTGTGCATCAGGGGAGCAGACTGGTCAGTCCCCTAGGCTGTGTCCGTGCTGGTAAAAACACTGCCAAGACCTGGATGCAGATGCTGAACCATGATTGCCTTTGTGGTTAAACTGCTGGAGACATCTCTGGCATTTGGGACTATTCCCAAGAGGTGGTTTGGATGCAGCCACTCTGCTTTGAAGGCTAAGCATTTTTACTTGCATGGGCATGGGCAAACCACAGCACCAGCACACAATGGTGACTGCCCTCTTGTTCAGCCTTTGGTAATTCCTTAGGGCTGTGTATAAGGTTAATCCAGTGTTTGGGACCCTCTCAGAGGTGAGAAAAGAAGCTGAACAGAACTTACTCATTTTAAAGTCTGCCTAGCAAAAATGCCTACTTTTCCATACTCGTAGCAGGAAGTTGAAAACCTGGCCTCAGTTTCTCTCTCTTCCTGAACTGAAGGAGATCCACATCCCTCTCTCCATTTCCGTCTGAGCAACCCAATCACCAGGCAATTATGCCAGCATCCACCCTCCTTGCTTCTGAAGAAAAGTGCCTGTGTACACATCACAGCAGGACAGTCTAAGGAGATGGAGATGACACACACCATAGTGCTTCAGAGCACTAGGGTGATGGTGTGGAGAGCAGGGAGAGCAGTAATCTGCTCCCCAAGCCCAACTTGCAGGAATAAGAATGCCCATAGTGACTGCAGTCTCTTTGGGCTGGAGCTTGGGCTGCCAGCATTCATTTTCTGGGGTTAAACAAAGTTAAAGGAACTCCTTGCATTATTCCCAGATCACAGCAACTTCTGCCAAGAGCTGGCTTCTGGCTTCCGAACTTGTACACTGTGCAATGCACATATCAACGCCTGACTAGGTGTCTACTTGATTGTAACACTGAAAAAGTGTTACACTGAAAAAGGCACCCAAATTCTGCCTTAAATGTCAATGTAGATTTTCTGAATGTTTCCAAGAGGTAAATGAGAACTTTATTTGTCTACAAATGTAGAAATCATTGGGCACAGGGAAGTTCAAACAGGACATTAAATGTCAGCAAAGCAGAGAATCCTGTAACTCACCAAACCTTGTCCTTATCCCATACAGGTCTCTGGCTACTTCCAACATGAACACATTTGTCATAAAATGTTAGCATGCTGTTATAATATGCTTTTTTTTTTGGAAGTTTGGTGGTGGGGTTTTTTATGTTTGTTGGTTTGGTTTTTGTTGTTGTTTTTTTTTTGGTTGTATTTTGTTGGTGGTGTTGGTTTTGGTTTTGTTTGTTTGTTTGATTGCTCTTTGTTTTGTTTTTTTTTTATTAGGTTTGTAAAAGACTTATTTGCAGCTAGTTCTACTCCATACTGTTGACATTTTGAAATGAGGAATGTATTATTAATTTGTATAATTTTTATTAGTTCAGCAGAAAGACACTACTGAGACTATAAAACTGAGTTGCACAAAAGCCATTTTGGAATTGAGCTAGTAAACTAAAAGAGATCCTACCAAGAAAAAATGTATAATACAGAAACGTTTGTCAAAGCCAAAAGTCAGGACTTAATATTACATGCTGCCAAAGTTACTGTACATGTTTATGTAGTTGATTCATTGAGAAATACTGGGGAAGAGTTGAAAAAGCAATCACAAATAACATATTTTGAAATACTTTTTCATAGAGTAATAGAACCATTTAGGTTGGAAAACACCTCTTATAACATTGAACCCAACCATTAACCGAGCACTGACAAGTTCACCACTAAACCATGTCTCCAAATACCACATCTACATGTTTTTAAAGTGCCTCTGGGGATGGTGACTCAACCACTTCCCTGGACAGCCTGTTCCAGTGTTTGACAACCTTTTCTGCAAAGAAATATTTCCTAATATCCAATCTAAACCTCCCTCTGACACAACTTGAAGCTGTTTCCTCTTGTCCTAATGCTTACATTGGAGAAAAGACTGATCCCCTACTGGCTACAACCTCCTTTCAGGTAGCTGTAGAAAGCAATAAGGTCTCACCTGAGCCTCCTCCAGGCTAAACAATCCCAGCTCCCTCAGCTGCTCCTCCAGACTTGTGGTCCAAACCCTTCAGCAGCTCTGTTGCCCTTCCCTGGACATGCTCCAGCATCTCCATGTCTTTGAGTGGCTCATAAGTGGGTACAGAATTCAAGGTGTGGCCTCACCAGTGCCGAGTACAGGTGGACAATCACTGCCCTGGTCCTGCTGGCCACACTGTTGCTGATACAGGCCAGGATGCCATTGGCCTTCTTGGCCACCTGGGCACACTGCTGGCTCATGTTCAGTTGGCTGTTGACCAGAACCCTGTGGAAGGAACAAATGAATTTAGGTGAACAATTCATGCTGTGCCTTATACTTTGTAAGCCTTGCTTTATACTTTAATATAGTTTTATAGATATAGTAGTCTGGTTTAGTTAAACATGGCACCGAGAAGCCGTGGGAGTACAGGAGAAAATTCCTTGCTACTGTAAACAATTATCACATTTTAGCTGACTAGATGTTATAATCCAATTAAAAGTGTACTTGTAATGCCTGTTTATAATTCGTACCCACTTGTATGCACCTGGTCATCTGATGCTCTATGAAGAAGGGTATAAAATCTGTCGTTTTCTCAATAAATCGGACATTTTGCAAGATCTTATAGGTCGTTCAGCATGTGTCCCTGAATCCCTCCCGTCGATGGAACCCTCAAGTCCTTTTCTGCTAGGCAGCTTTCCAGACACTCCTGGGAGGAGCTGCTGACTCCCTCAAAGGCAGAGAGGCTCTGCAGAGAGACCTTGGCAACTTAAGAGGACTGGGCAATCACCAACCGTGTGAAGTTTAACAAACACAAGTGCTGGATTCTGCGCCTGGAATGGGGCAACCCTGGATGTACTACACACTGGGGGACTGGAGGGCAGTGTGGTGAAAAGAGATCTGGGGATCTTGGTCTATGGCAAGTTGAATGAGTGAGCAGTGCCCTGGAAGCCAGGAAGGCCAACCGTGTCCTGGGAGGCATCAGGCAAAGCACCGGCAGTCAGGCAAGGGAGGGGATTGTCCTGCTCTGCTCTGCACTGGAGTGGTCTCACTTTGAATATTGTGTTCAGTTTTGGGCACCACAATATAGGAAAAATATTAAGCTATTAGAGAGCAACCAAAGGAGGGCTACGAAGGTGGTGAAGAGCCTTGAGGCGAAGCTGTGTGAGGAGTCGCTTGGTCTGTTCAGCTTGGAGGAGACTGAGGGGAGACCTCATTGCAGTCTACAACTTCCTCGCGAGGGGAAGCAGAGGACAGGCACTGATCTCTCTGATGATCAGTGACAGGACCCTGGGGAACAGCATGAACTCTGTCAGGGGAAACTTAGGCTGGATATTAGGAAAGGGTTCTTCACCTAGAGGGTGGTTGGACACTGGAGTGGGCTCCCTAGGGAAGTGGTCACAGGAGTTTACTGGATATCAGCAATGACATTTTCATTAGTTCAGTGAACACATTGTTTGCTTGAGATATTAATTAGAATATTACAGCATAAATATGAAAATAATTTCAACTAATTGAATTCTCAAATGGTTAATGGATCAGCGGGGAAATAATAAGAAATAGATCATGGCTGGTAGGAAATGGGAGGAACTCTACCATGCATTGAGTATAAGAAATAATAAAACAGAGAAAATAGTGTTTGCAGACTAGGAGGATTAGCAGCAAACTGTTGAGATTGTTGCAGTGGATTGCTAGATTACATCCAGCTATGAGGGGCTTTAAGGTACGTTCTGAAGTCTTTCTGTGGGCTGCAAGAACAAGAAGGTAATGGCTTTGTGCCAATCCTACTGAACAAGTTGCTATAATAAGGGGCCAGTTTAGAAAGTAAGATCTGTGTCACCAAGGGCTTTGTGGTAAGCTCAGCACCAGTACTTTGCTGCTGATGCACCATTCCCTGGCCACCAGACAACCCCTCTGCACTATGTGCACATATGGTGGGTTAGGGCTTGCCTCTGTGCAAGTATTGGTCTTGCTTAAAATTTTGGTGTCCCAGAGAAAGGGACCAGTTTGCAATACATACTAACTAAGGAATCACTGCAATCCTTTTGAGAACAGAGCAATTAGATGAGTATGGAGGGCAATGCTACAGTTAGAAATTACTTAGCAATGTTGCACTTGGAAAATGCAAGTAAACATGAAGAGCAAATGTCTGTATTAAATAAGAGAACAAAACCTAGAAACTGTAAATAATGATACATAAGTGTTCAAGCAAAAGCTGAGAATGTGCTGACAGTATTTATGACAAAGTTAATCTTGAATTTTCAATGTGGCAATGCTGCAAAGGCAAAGCTCCCTTGGGAAGCATTGCCCTGGCAGTAGAGGAACAAACATGCTGCAGAAACCAGAAGTTGGGGCTACACCTGCTGTGTCCTGTGCTGTGTGAAGACTCACTTCTTACTTAGTTGTGTCTATGTAGTAGTACTAGGATGTGGGTGGTAATTAAAGTGAATGTAAAACATAGGGGAGTAACAGAAAGGAAACAAAATTTTTACTGACTGAAAACCGAGCCATGGTTATGTAGTGTGGAGCAGATGAATAATATTTATGGGACAGTGGAGATAACCTGATGGCAAGCGTTTGAGAAATGGCAGCAATGGAAAGTCATGGTTTGTGTACAATGACATTAGGATAGTGTGAGGAATATTCCCCACAAGACTTGGTGAGAATCTCAATACCTGAGTTAGAAAAAATAGAGAAAATGAAGTGTTTTGAAATATTTCTGAAGGGAAAATTCTATCTATGTGGAAAGATGCACCTGGAGACATGGCATTTTTCTTCAATTTTTAGATATGGCAACTATAACCTTCACAGCTGCAGAGAAATGTATGGCATATCAGATTCCTGTCTTTTGGAAAAGAAGTGACATAACTTACAATGAAAGGATACCAAGGATACTTTTGACAAGGATATATTTGGGGCTTGATTAAATAGCTGATATACAAAACTCAGTGAAGACTGATTAGAAAGGAACCTGCAATCGTGCAATAGGAAAAAAAATCCTTTTCAATCCACATGTAATAATTTACTGCAAACTTAATGATATGTGTGATTAGGAGTGATGGCCTATAATGTTTTTTTTCCAACTGCTAAAGCAATTGATTACAACTGTAATAGAAAGAAAACTTCAAATGAAGCTGTGGAAGACATTGCTTGGGTAATACACATAAGGGAATTTGTTAAGCTGTACAGAAGTGTGTCACTCCAATTGCACAGTCCTCTTTACTGGTCTGAATTAATTTGAAATTACAGAAAACAATAGAAAATTAGTATGTGCAGCACAATATGCTACATGCTAAGAAATTATTAGCTTCAAAGATCCACGAAAGAAGATGAGGTGTACCTGCAGGATCAGGACCAGCAAGTCCTGACTTTCCAATCCTTCCCTTTTTTTAGCTCTCCTTGTCCATTTACTGGAGAGGACAGTGTCTGGGATTTGGAAAGTTCCAGGGCCTGCCCAAAATTTTGTGTCAATCATTCATATGAATTAAGAGAGTTATGTAACAATTCAGTATCATTGTTTCCATCGGTACCCTGAGCAGGACAACACATCCCAGGCAGGCTCAGTTCAAGACAACCTTCATTTCAGTGTCCTTCTGTGAGTACATGCAAGCCCATGCAGTTCAGTTTCAGCGACCAGAGGAGGTGCCTAGAAACTTTTCAGATACTCTAGGGTACCTAAACACCCATGTGAGCTTCATAGGTACAACCCAGAAAATGTAGAGGTGTTGCGGGGTGTCCTAGGACGTCTCAGATGTCCTAATGCTTACACTTAAGGACGAGAATCACAGTCTAGTTCTGTATTGTCTGTAATAGAAATAAGCACACACAGACACCTACACACTGACTTCTCATTTTAGGTGTCTTGAACCATAACCTGGCCAGTTTTCCACACTTCTCTAACCCTTTGCAAATGACAAAAACATTCAGTCTTTCAGCTCATTTACACGAACTGCCCACCATACTACTTCTGTGCCTGTCACTGTGGAACTGACCTCCTTGCTTGGACACTCTTTTGAGTGGTGCCCCAAATCTTTGGGACAGTCTAGAGCACACTGCCCATCTGTCTGAAGCACTAAGTAACCCCTCTTGGGTGAGCCCACACAGCAGAACCTGACACAGAAAATTCCATTCTTCAGAGAGAGAAAAATGGTTGCACGAGGAGGAAGCAAATATTTGAAATGTAGAGGTTTGGGCTGGTTCCAGGCCTGGATAGAGTTTGGACCATTTCCTAGCATGACCAGCCTGGTTTACACAGCCTTGTTACTTGCCTCAGGGAAGCTAGCATTAGATCCCTGCTAAAAGAGGGCACCTTAAATTTAATTCAGCTTTTTTATTAACTAGTAGTAGCATAAATGATATTTATCTAAGATAAGAGAGAAGTGGGAAGAGATGAGTGCAGAGGCCAATTTATGTCTTAGCTATCATATTACTGTAGAATTCTAAATTGTAAAAATTAATAGTGATCCTAATGCTCTTTCCCTGACAGGAGAGGTGCAAAATCAGTATACCCGAAGTATAGAAGACGAACAAGAAAATATATTCAGGGCAAGTCCCAGGAGACATCTAATTACTCATGGAATTAGAAACGGATTCTTCAGGCTGCATGGCAAATTACTGTGACTGTTACAATGTGATGAGGTCTCCCAAAAAGGGTTTTCTTAATTATGCTGCAAAAAGGTGTTTAAATAGTCAGCATGCTAACATGTCTGGTGTATTTGGGAACTCCTCTTTGATTTTCCATGATGAACATATGTGACAAACACAAATCTGTATTCCTACAAACTGTCATTGAAAATCCATCCCTGCTCCCTTCCAAGGGATGAGGGAAGTCTCTGGTACTCTGTTCCATTTACATGGCACTCTGGAAAGAGTACAGAGACAAACATTACATCCAAAAGCTCTGAAAAGCCAGACATTTTAGTGTTTACTGTAATTATCGCTCATTAATTTGAAATGTTACGGAAACACTGGAGAAAGAAAACCCATTGTTTGGAATGAAGTCACAAGATAAAATTAAGATACCCTTAAATTTATAAGAAATATGGAAAATAATGGAATATGCAATGTGGAAAAAAAATTCATTCTCACTCTGTAGAAACATACGAGTCATAGTAAAAAGGGGCCGTTTCTTGTACAAGTAATTTGCATAAAATATTTTCTCACCCACTTGGCCTTTTGAGTTTCACTTAGCAAAAATGTTTAAAAGAACTGAGCATCTTTCTGTGTTTTGCATTTACACAGGCAAAATACCCCGGAGAAACAAAGATAAATAGCCAAAATCTAATAAAATAAAAGTGAAAGCCAGCTGAAGACAGGATTTTGGATCATGGTTATAAAGATGCTTTCCAGAAGTTGTACTCACTGCTTTGTAACTGATTTTGACTTACTGATTGTAAATGCAAAAATTTCTAAAATAGCTTGAGCTGCAGGTGATACAATAGCTCTCCCTTTGAAGAAAGAGAAAAAAACTGCTCAAAGCCAGCTTGTGTGCAAGAATAATTGTTTTTTCCATCTAAGTTACTTTGCACTGGAGAGCTTTTTGAGTTGTGTATTGTCCGGTTTATTGGTGAAGGTTCCTGAAACAACCTGCTCTGTTTCCAGCCCATAGTGGAATAATGCAGCTTCCCCTCATTCCTTTTTTAAGAGAGGTTTCATTTTGTGTTTGTACATGAATCTATCACATGGTTCACCTCCTCCCCTCCTTTCTACAGGCCTCTTGGTTAACATTTCTGTCCCACATGATAATTAACACATCTGACTTTGGGCAGCTTGTTCTTTCGTCAACTACCTGAAAGGCATAGTATATTGAGAATAACTGTAATGAAAGATTATATAATGTTCTTTTTTCATGAAGATTGAAAAAATTGCACATAATATATTAAAAACGGAAGATAATGAGACTGCCAAGGTTGTGGAAAGCCTATTAATCTTGCTAAACTTAGCAGAACTTGGTGGCAGTATATCACAGCTTGTTCTACCTGGGAGCAGGGAAGATGCTCTGAAAGTTGTGGGTCAGCAATAAAACTCCTTGGGCAGTGTAGTTAAAATGTGTAATCCATCATGAAACTGTATATAGAGCCACAGATTAATATTTGGAAAAGGTGAATCTCTTTTTTTCAGTAATTTTTTATTGTGCTGTGCTAGCAGAGAAAAACTGGTTTGCCGCCTTCTAATAGAGCAAGTTCCATATCCAACCCAAATATGCAGATGTCCTGTACTCACACTGATATACTGAATATAATAATGACAGTGAGCAGATTTTTTCCCCATCCCCATTGTCATTTCTTACTGTAACTTTCAGTGTATTTGCCCTCTGTTGAAGACCCGTTTCCTTAATGATGCAGTGTAACGACAAGGAGCCTCAGCTGAGCAGCTCATGGGACAAGTCATTAACCTTGTCTTATTGGTAACATTTTCTCATGTCATCTACGCTGTTGCCTTCTGTCTGTAATTTACTCTTTCACCTGAAAACATTCCTGAGAGAGCAAGCACAGCACACAGATCTATCAAATCCAATAGCTCGCTTAGGCACGTTGGTGCTGTCAATTGGCAGTGCTGTCAAACAGCTCAGCTGAGACATTGGGAAAGCAAAGCAGCAATGAGGACGTTGTCCAATGGAAGGACAAATCACAGTATTATGTGTTCTAGTTTACTAATGGCAGACAAATACATTTGAAAGGCTTCTGTCATTTTACCTGAGTCTTTGCGGGATTTCTTCATTCCTTCCTGAAATTCGTCACCGAGACTTCTGTGCTTGAGATTTCAACACACAGGTATTTTTTCAGCATGAACCTTTGTTACAAAAGCAGGAGTTGGGGATGGCAGGAACTGACTTACAGTCAGACAATATGAAAATTATTGCAAGGTAAGTGGAAAGGGTTGGACATAGCAAAGCAAGCAGCTGTGTGGTTTCCTAATCTGAGAAGGCATGCTAAAGGAATAGCAATGCAGATGGTGTGCACATACAAGGGAACCTGGTTCCTGCATGAGAGCAGACATGGCAAGAAATTGTATGGTCTCTAATAAGAAGCTATGGAAATATGACTGAAGAGTTTGACTGGAGAAAGAGACCAAAAATGTTTGATTTGTCATGAACAAAAGTTGACGTGGATTTGCTGCAGTGATTTAGCAGCTGCAAAGTGTCACTGACTGTTTAAAAACTCATTTTTATGAAATCTTTAATTACCATTTCCTGATGATTCAAAAAGAGGAATTATGAGCCGTGTCTTGAATTCTACAGGATCTTTTTCTACCTTTGCCAGGTTCTGCTCTTACTTAACATCAGGGGACATTTTGCAGAATGACAGTAAGAAGAATACTAGGGAGAGGAAAAGTCTGATGAGTTTCTATTTTTCACTCCCCTGTTAACATTGAAACTTTTGACAGTTCCTTTAATCTGTCTTTTCTGTTTCATGCATAGGTAGAATTAGAAAGGTAGAACTTTTCTCAGTAATACTTTCCATGTGAAATTATATTTCCCATGAGCAACGGATTAAACAAGAAAAATGACTTTCTCTTTTGCCACACTCACAAACTTTTACTCTCTTCCAGCTTTGTAGAGCTGAGAAATAGCAAGAGAGTGTGAAGAAGAGAAGAAAAATATATTTCATTTTTAAAAATAACACCTTCCCTTTTACATGCTTGACAATTATTTCTGAACACAACACTTTCTCTTGAAATGTAGCACTTCTAACCCTTTCATACCGTTTCACAGCTGGTGAAGATACAAGTGAAACCTGTGTGAGAGTGCACATGCTTCTCAATGCTGCAACACAAAACTTTGGCCAAAATCTTCCTGACACTTTCAGATTTTTTCTTTCCGTTTTTATAGGCTATGCTTCTGTCTGACAAATAGTTTCTTCTTGAAAATAGGTTTTTGCTCCAGTTATACTTGCAGATGAAAAGTATGTTGGAAAAATGTTAACTGTCTCTCATTGTGAATGTGATAATGTTCCCTGAGGGCTCCAGTAAGAGGCTTATTGCTTGTGAGCAATTCCTCCACCCTGCAGAAAAAGAATTAACCTCAGAAGCTCAGTAGCCCCAGGATCAGAAAGTCAAGTTATTGAACCAATAGAAACCACTGAAGAGCAAAAATTAAGACTCAGGGTAAGATATAATAGGATTTACATATGCCCCCATTGGGTCATAGACACAATTTGGGTACCATCGTTCAAGAGAGCAGTCTTGCTCCAAGTCTTAAGTCTGATTACATCACAAAAGGCTATTTAAAACAACCAAAAAACCAAACAAAAATAAACCCAGACCAACGAACCAACAAACCAAACAAAAAACCCAACAAAACAAAACAGAAACATCCCCCCCCCCCAAAAAAAAACAACAAACCACCATCTCCTTTAAGAAAAAAACATCCTTTGGTGTGTGGTCCCCAACCAGAGTTTTTCCATAGCTGCATTGCCAAGGGACCCAGTGTGCTGGGCTGTGCATGGTGTTTCCATGCATAATCACAGGACCGTGATCTGCTCTGAAGTTGGCAGGTGGTATCAACCACTAGATTTTGCTCCTACCAACTCGCTGTGTGGCTGAGAAGGAGGGCAAACCCTGCTGATTTGGGGTGCCAATGCCTGGCCATTATGCTTCCAGCTGGAGCGGGGCTTTCCATTGAAACAAAAAGCACATCACATCCCTGTGCAGCTGGGACTGTGCATGACGCTGCAGCTGTATGAACACGTGGGCTGACCTGTGCCTGCATCGGGGCACATCAGGGGTGTCCATGGCTGTCCTGGATCCTATAGTCCTCTCTGAATCAGGGTAATAATGTGTGTGTCTAATTTAAGTTTCCTTATTGAAACTAACACATCAAATGTGTGAAAATATCGCCCACAAATGCTGCTTTAAACATCCTACACCATGTGTTGACAGAGAGTTTTGGCTGTGGCCAAGTGGCTTGGCTAAATAAATGTTAGAAAATGTGTTAGAAAAATGACTCCTTTTGCCTTTCCAAATAATGTAGAGCTGGCAAGTGAATATCTTTCATCTAGAATGGGTTTTGCATAATTCTGTCAATATTCCATTTTAATATACCTGTGTATCTATGGATGAATCTTAATTGCTCTCTAGTGAAATATTGTGAATCAAATCATGGTGGCAGAATCTTGACTGTTTAATTAATGTGTTAGCATGTAACTGTAATGCTTGATTCCTACAAATGACAAAATTAACAGCCCCATTTAACTATGTTGTTCTCAGTGGAAAAGAGTACAGTTATAATGCTTCATGGTGCTATTTACACCTGCTTAATTACTTGTATTTCCATTGTTTAAATTACCTTGCCATAGAGGAGGATGGGGACTACAGTCCTTGAATAAAATTAAAACTTCATACTTCCAAAGCCAGTTAGGTACATTACATTTGTCAGAAGTGGTTCAGAAACTGTTCATACAAAGAAAAATCCATGGCTATTCATACTTCTTGAACACACAGACACCTCAGTTTAGATCACAACTGTCGTTTTATGTCGTGTCAGTAGAGAAAGGGGGAGTGTTGTTATTGTTATTATTATGATGATGTTTTGTGAGCGAGTGGCATTGGAAATGTGGGTCCCTCATCATCTTTGCAGTTGGCACATGTGTCCTATGGTAAAACCAATTGTGTCCATCCATTTCCAAACCCAGGGCTGAAATCTGTCAGCTGTTCTTCTTGTCAGTGTGAGTGCTCTTGTCTAGATAAGGACTTTATCTAAATATAGTTTGGACCTGGATTTTAAGTTCCTAAGTGACTCCTGACCCTTTAGTGGGCCAAACCAATCTGTAGCCCTACACTGTTGAATACCATTCTGGGATCCAAATTTCATGGCTGATTTTGTGACTTAGCAGCAGCTCTGCTAGGCAGCCCTGATCTCTCTTCTGTACCAAGTACCAGGATTAGGTCCTATTCATTGCCCATGGAAATCACGACCCACAGACTCATGACCTTTGAAATCCCATAAGTTTCTGTCTGTTTTAGAGAGGGCAGCAGTTTTAAATGAGTTTCTTTGCAGAACTCATATTGAAGCTCATAGCATGTTTTCTAAGAGGCTGAATTCACCAGTGACAGTGAAAGGAAGAACTAGCACCTGGGAAATTATTTCAGTGGGAAAAATGAAAAACATAAGTCAGTACTGAATGGATGTTTCCATGTTATATTCTGAATTTGGAACTAGGCTAGAGGAGTATAAGGGATTGACCAAATAAAACACAAAAATAATAATTAAAAAACAAACCAACTACAAAAACCAATACACTGATGTGTATTGTCTTTTACATAGAAAGTAAAAGTTTACTAATAAGTCTTTTGATAATTTATTAATAATTATCCAGATTTCTTCTTGATTCTTTTGGTAATTCTCAACTGTTTCCTAACACCCTATTTGTAGAAGAATGAAGAACATTGAACAGACATGGTTCAATAATCTTGATGACAACCAGAGAAGTTCTTTAAAGACAGAAGTAGAAGAATAGCTATCCTTTTATGCCTTCTCCTTAGAAATTATATATCAAAAAGTACAGCTTGTCTTCATGGATCATTAAGAGCAATTGTATTCTGTAAATGTATTCCAAGACAAAATTGAAGTTCACATATATTTTAAAGACTTTATTGAGTCCTAGATGAGAATACTATTTTATTGATTGAAATCATCACAGATAAGGAAATAAATTTATTAGTCTCATTAAAAGAGCAAATTATTTTCCAACATTATTTCCTATTTCTCAAAACAGAATGTATATTAATGTAATGAAATCACATAAGAAATGAAATGTAGACATCACAATAAAAATCTTGTACTTCGTTAGATATTTATTAGATGCTTGGTGTAGACTGCACAGCTTTTCCTTTTTTTTCCACTCTGGTGAACAATCACAACTATTAACATCTTCTGTGCAAATGGAAAAAATTAGTAGAATAACCAGCTCTGAGAATAAGTGACATTTCTTCAGATGAAACAATCATGAAAAGCATAACTTCTTTCTCTGAAAATAGATAACTGAGAGATGATAAGTTCATGAAATGGTGAAGATTAATAAAACCAAGTTATTAGCCTGCAATCTCTGCTGCTGGGGGCAGCTCCTCCTGCACTGTTCTCCTCCATCCAGGACTGTTAACAGTGCAAGTTGCTGGGAACATGTTGAACAGTTGATAACAATGTTAGTGATATTTAGAGCTCGGGTAAGATGGCAAAGCATTGAGAGCCTTTTCTGTCCCTTCATTCATCCTTGCACAAACTCTTGAGGAGCCAGGGAACTGGTACTATCTTTATTTTCCAACAAGAAAAATGAGGATCTGGGGTATTGAAGTGCAGACAGACCTTAGGGGAGAGCAGATGCCATCCTGAGGAGATAGCCTTGTCTGTAAGGGATGTTGTCCTATGTATGTCCTATATGTGCCCCTGTAATAAGTCCCTCTACAACCTTCTTGTAGCCTCCCTTCAGGTGCTGAAAGACAGAAATGTATAAGACCTTCTCCTTTTGCAATTCTTTAATGTGAAGCCTGGCTATTTCCCATCCTATGCTCCAGCTCTTAGATAACTAAGCAGTTTGTATCATGGATTTAAAGACCCAAACAAGACTTGAGGTGGAGACATTTAGTGGATAAATTTGGTAAAGGCAAGTGGGAAGAGAAGAGAAATGGAAAGGGAAGGGAAAAAGGAAAGGAAGGGGGAAATAACTCCTTGTATAAAGAGTCTGAATCAATAAAAAAGACTCCATATATACACGGGGCTCTTTTTATTAGGCTGTTTTGGAGAACTGTGAAGATCCAGGTCCAGTCCCTGTGCCTGTCCCTGTCCCTGTGCCCTTTGAGTCTGGCCTAGCAGCTGATTTTGTACTAATCAGTCCAGAAGGGTTCCTTTACTGAAGCTTGAAACTGCATGTGGTAAGTGAGACTCTCTAAGTGATATTCTGCTCACACCTGCAAAGAGCTTGAGGTCTCAGTAGGTAAGACAGGTGAATGAAGTACAGTGTTTCCTAATTTTGTTTTTTTAAAGTAGTCAGGAAGTTAGAGGAAGTCTTCCACTTTTGTTAAAATCAAATTTCCTGCATCTTATTTTCTTGTATGTACCTAAACACCCATTTTTTATTTCTTTTCTTTTAGTAAGAAAAAATTTTTCCCCATGGAAGAACATATGAAGCAATAATTAGCTTTTGAGGTTTGTTAAGTGCCGAGCTTCTGTCAAAAATAATCACGTCTCTTCTAAAAACATTTTAACACTGATGAACCTACTTTAGTCCAGTTATTAAGTACATTTTAAACAGCTTTTTAAAAGTTATAAATAACTTAAAGCCATCTGAGTGAATGCAGAAAATGGGAGCAGCTTTCAGAATAAGGCCATTGTCTTTTTCATATCACCATGGAAGAGTCAAAATGCAAGAGTTTAAATTCACATCCTAAATTCAAGAATGACAGGGTTCTTTAGTTTAACCAGTTTCCAGCAACTTTATGAAGGATTAGCTTTGCTGATTAAGTAATATTTAAAACAACCACATAATTTTATATTTTTACCCGTCATATTTCATTATAATATCAAAAAATAGAGAAAGACCAAACTGATAAATAGTAATTGCCTGTCCCAGTTTTAAAACTCCTGTTACCAATTCCTGTTCAACTGCAAGACGATTTTAGCCCTATTAAGGTGGTATATACCTGTACTCACATATAATTTAAATGTGGTATTGTTGCTACTACCTTTATAGTGCTGCTTTTATACCCCTCCTACATAGCAAAACACATGCTGTCTACACTGTGACACAGAAAAGAGCATCTTGCAGGAGTGAACACTTGCAAAGCTCTGCAATGCTTTGGCAAACATAGTATCATCATTTTTCATTATCAATCTTCACCTTACATTTTTTTGAGAAGCTGTATATTTCTGGTGCTTTAATGTTAATGTGAGATTTTAGTAACGTTGAGGTACCATTTCATCAGTCAGTAGTATAATTAGCTGCAGCTGGGGTCAACTGAAGACACAGAGTAAGCCTTGCACACCTGAGATAACCTGAGAGGTAGAATCATAGAATCTTAGAATGGTTTAGGCTGGAAAGGACCTTTAAAGGTCATCTAGTCCAGCCCTCTCTGCAATAAGCAGGGACGTCTTCAACTAGACTACGTTTCTCAGAGCCCTGTCCAACCCAACCTTGAATGTTTTTAGGGATAGGGCATCCACAACCTCTCTGGGGAACTTGTGCCAGTGTTTTACCACTCTCATTGTAAGAAACTTCTCCTTTATCTAGTCTAACTGCCCTCTTTTAGTTTAAAGCCATCGCACCTTATCCTATTGCTACAGACTCTGCTTACCCTAATCAGGCACCAGTACAGAGGCACACAAACACTGCACTAACAACCCTATTAAGAGCACTTTTACAGAAATGCACTTCTATTAACAATGTCATTGACATAATAAGAGCTGCAGAGCTTCCCGTAAACATTGGAGGAAACCAGCAACAAGCCTCCTTTAGGTACTGGAAGGCCACAGTAAGGTCTGCTTAGAGCTTTCTCTTCTCCAGGTTGAACCACCCCAACTCTCTCAGCCTTTCCCCACAGGAGAGGTGCTCTAGCCATCTGATCATATTGGTGGCCTCCTCTGGACTTGCTCCAACAAGTCTATGTCTTTCTTGTGCTGGGCACCCCAGAGCTGGATGCAGCGCTCCAGGTGTGGTCTCACCAAATAATGGTAGAGGGGCAGAATCCCTCCCTTGACCTGCTGGCCACGCTGCTTTGGATGAAGCCCAGGACATGTTTGGCTTTCTGGGCTGCAAGGACTCATTGCCAGCTCATGTCCAGCCTCTCATCCACCAGCATCCCCAAGTCTTTCTCCGCAGGGCTGCTTTCAGTGAGTTCTCCCAGTATTGAAGGAGTATTGTCTTATGATTTACTTCAACATTTTTTCAAGTTATTCTATTGATAAATTTTTATATGCCCCTTCATTTGCTGTGCTGTTAAATTTCCTGTTTCCAGAACTAATGGATTCCCTACTCACTGTTCCATAAAACAAAAGAGGTTTTCCTGCTATACATGCTATTATAAACATTATTTTTGTCTCAGGAAAGCTTCCAATGCCTCCTTCTGCATTGTAATTATCATAATTATAGGGCAGTGACATTTGCATGAAGGAGCAATTCCATTAGGAACACCTGACTATTCACCTCAACCATTGAAAAGTCAAATGAAACAAAACCAAGTTGTTCTCTTGGTTTGAAGTCATAACACCATTAAAATAACAAGCAATTGTTATGGTACAATTGAGAACAGGTGCATAATAAATGCAGGACTCCTATACCAAAAGGACTGGAAGTACTTTCCCATGTCCTAGGTCCAAAGTAAGTCTCTTGGATGCAGCACAGATGGATTTGGCACACAGGTTACCAGAGGGACTTCCATCTTACACGTCCTACTATCCTGGAGGGAAGCAACACCACCCCAGACTTTCTAAACACTTGTCTATGTGTGCAGTAAATCTGTGTTCCCACATATTTCCAAGTTCATATTCTGGTGCTGGACTTTCAACACATGCTCTCAGCTGTGCTAAGGACCAATTCCCTAGTCAGCTCACAGCTTACCCTAATCAGACACCAGTACAGAGGCACACAAACACTGCACTAACAAATCTATTAAGAGCACTTTTACAGAAATGCACTGCTATTAACAATGTCATTGACATAATAACAGCTGCAGAGCTTCCCGTAAACACTGGAGGAAACCAGCAACAATTCACTTTATTTATTCCGTTCTTTCTCCTTGATTTTTTTTCCCAGGATTGATTGGTTGTTTACTACTTACTGAACTTAAGCCGGATTTATTTTAGTGACCAAATAATTTTCCACTAATCTTTAAAAACCTTCAGCATGCTGTGAATTTTTCTGGTTTTCCATAAGGTCTTCAGACTTGCAAACTAAAAGAGAAGATCCTGCCTCCAGGCCTCACTCAGACATCACTTGGTGGTTTTATAAAAAGTAGAATTTTCCCCTGGAGACAAAGGATGGGAATCATTCTGCTGTGTTCTGTTTCATGTCAGGTCATGCAACCAGCCTACTTCCTGGCAAATTATCTCATATTTTATTGCCATGAGTAAAGGCAAGTAGCAGGAAGGCATATTTTAACTTAGTTGTAGAAACAGTGACTATTTCAGCAGGGGAGGGGGACACACTTTTCATTCATGCCCAGGACATGGATTATTGAAAAAATTATTCAAAATCAGACTGAACTGAGAAGCATCAGTTTGCAAGTTCTGTACTGTCAGCTCAGGTCTGACAGTCACTGGTGATGCTCAGCTCTGCCCTGGCTCTGCCGTGCCTCCCTCTAAGCTGTCTGCTACCTCCTTGCTCTGTGCAAGGGCCACGGGCAAGAGGCTGAGCACCAGCAATGCTCAGTGGTTGGAATGGGAAGTCTTTGGCACCCTGGCAGACACTTGGGACCTGACTGCATCACACAAGGAGGCTGTGTCTCCTTCAAACTTCCAGGCTCTTCAAACGACTCTTCACTTGGGATTACAACAGCACGTGATATTAATCCTAAAGCTGGAAAAGGTAGAAGAAAATTCTCCTTTTCTTTAAAGTTTACAGGAAAGTAATCTTTTTACCTTTTGTATTTAGCATCATAGAGGCTGCAGATGTGAACAACTTTACAAAGACACTTCCCAGCACTGTGAACTTGACTTCAGAGCTCACCTGGCACTTGATGTCTGCATGTGATTTGCAACTTCAGAAGCACTTAAAAAGGAATGAGATTTATAATAATTGGTACAGAAGTATGTTTTTCTCTACTGAGATGTTCTCACTTGACAGCTGAGCTGGTTGCCTGGAGCACACCTACATGAGGAGACCCTCACAAACTGCTGCTTTACAACCCCCCTATTCTCTATGTCGTATGCCTGGCATTTCAGTCCAGGTCTCTCCTTCTGGGAGAGCTCCTGCACTCTGTAATACCACCTGAAACAAAGTTAAGAATGGATTGGGGGCAGTTCATAGGGACTGAGCCCACACCTTATCTTCCCATACTGTCCTGGTGGGCCTCATAACATCACCACCCCCACATCTCTATCAGACTCTAGTTTACTCAATATTCTAAATACTCTCAGCATCACAGCATGAACTACTCCACTTTCCTGGTCTATGACAACACCTTAATATTTTTTCAAGTTATTGAAAGTAAAAAAATCACAGGCAGTCACAGCAATGTCCCTCTACACAGAGGCCATCCAGGCTGAATGCTCTGCTATGTGATTAGGGCCATCCAGAAACTATAAATTGCTTATTGCAATTGTAAGGTTATTGGCGGATCAGAACCTCTGTGGGGTCCTTTTAATAATTTTAATATTTATAAATTAACACAGTATAAATAAACAAAAAATTAATTGTGATGTGCAATCTAAATAGTTGTTCAATCACAGTGCTTCTTCCCTGGCTATTTAAAGCATTGTATAACTATGCAGGATATACTGATAAATGAGAAACCCAGTTTACTTTACAACCACTTAAAGTAGGACATTTTTAAAAAGAACAAACATATATCTTGGTAGCAACAATAAGTAAGAGGCTCAATGCCAAATAATTTCAAATGACCTGCAAAAACTGTAGCATTCCATGGATAATTGTGTCAAATACAGCTTGAAAACTTACTCTCAGTTTATTCTGTTCATAAGTAGAACAAGGGGAAAAGAAACCCAAGAAGAGAGAACAGCAAGAGCTTGGAATTAGTACAGTTTTTACTTTTGGTTTGTACTGTATAGTACAAACCAAAAGTACTGACTTTTAGCCTATAATTAAGAGATGTAGTTTAAAATTACACTATATGCAGCATTGTTCTTTATAAAGAAAAAGAAGCTGGAAAGAAGTGGTTGCTGAATCATGCTGGCTTTGTTGGCTGCTCAGAAATCCAGTTGGTTGCTGAGTGCTATGAGGACCTTTCCAGGCACCTCAGAAGTGTGAAGGAGGATTGTTGCTGTCATTGCACAGCACAGGCAGAACACAGATCCAAAGAGAGTTTGGGCCTCTTGAGACTTTATCATCATCATCTGTAATTCCAGAACTCAGAGTCAGAGGCTGTATGAGTTGATTAATCCAGAGCCTGGAAATAGCTGGGCTGTATCAGATGCACAGTTCTTATCCTTCCCTCTTTAATTTAGTATGTGTAGCTCTCTGTACAGAGCTTTACCCTAGCACTGCTGTAGGGATTTTGTCATGTCAGATTGCATTTTAAATAAAAAATAGATTTCTAAACTCCACTGTTGTACTGAATAAAGAATAAAACAGTGGGTCCCACACTTCTAAACCCCAGATGAACACAGGAAGAATTTAATTTCCTTCTGTCTTACAAATAAGTCATTCTTACGAAGTTTTGCAGATGGATGCATGTATTTAGTGCTTGAGGTAATCAGTTCTTGACCTCTTAGGCCAGTTTCAGGCAATTCAAATTTTAAACTTATTTTCCAAAATATGTTTGCTCTGGAAATTGCTTTGAGTGTGTGGTGTGTATGTTGCCATTCCCATTTATGAAGTGAGACTTTGCAGACTTCGAGGTCTGCTCTGCATGGAAAAAAGATCAGCCCACACCATGGTGGTGCTTTCAGTTTTACTTTGGTACAGAAATAAGGCACATGAATAATAAGCCACATTTTCTGTCTTTACCTGAAATGCTCATACTCTTGGGCCCACTGCACACAGCTGGCCAAATATTCAGAAAAGTATACTAAGATAGTAGCTCCTAGCACTGGACACATTATGAAGAAGTTAGTACCCCTTAAACAGTGACTTCTCCTTGTATTCATGTATCTCATACATCTGGGACTCTACTGTACTGAACAAGCAGGACATTAACCCCAAGCAGCTCACACTGGTGTATCCACCCTGTTATGGCCCTCGATCTTCTCAGTGGTACTAATTACTGGAAATAATAATTAATTTCCTGTGGAATTTTGTGCTCAGAAATCCCATAAATCAAACTTGTTTTTTCTGCTCTATACAAGGTACAATGTCCTGTGCAATGGTTGCCTATTCTGATGAGACATCTAATGGGCACCAGTCATGCTGCTGATGCAAATATCTGGTCCTACCGCCATTTTCATCACTATTTGTGAAATAAAGCTGAATCAGTTAAACTTCACATATCCTGATTTTTTTTCCTGTATCTATGTCTCAGTTTGAGACAATTTGATGAGGAGGTTATCTTGGACAGAAATCTCCTCCTTCGGATTCAACACCACTGGCTTCTCCAATAGAGAGAGACCAAATACACCCAGATATAAGTGAAAAAATAACTCTTTACCAAGAAGAATGCTAATAACAATACTGATAAACGTGGGTTAAACAACAGATGAGAATTATATCTCTGTAATTCATGGTGTCAAATTCCTACTGATGTCCTGACATTCCCTGAGCCAAAGGTGAAGGAGACAGAGGTCACTAGCTTAGTACAAAACACTCTTCTTCCTAATATGTCTTCTCAGAGAAATTCCCACAACATGTTGCCTCTGCTCAATACTAACAATAAAAGCTATTGATTTATGGTGGTGTCCAAAAGGAATTTAAGAGCATTTTATTTACTTTACTGTGTACTCACCAGTGGTCATTTCACCTGTTAGCAGAGCGTGGCCATTTCTGAGATAATACAGGAGTTCACATTAAGTACAACAAAGCAATTTGAAATAGGAAATAGACGGTACCCAATTGAAATTATAAAGATATTTAGGCAGGAAGAATGTAATTACCTAGGATGGAATTTGGCCAGGAGATGAAAGCTAATCTTATTCTACCCAATGGCTACTTAACCTCATATCTTTATAGAGACATACAGGGAGATATGAAACAGTTATGAAAAATAGCGTATTATTCCTATCCCTCCTGACATACAAAATTTACTCTCTCATATAAGGATTTGCTCTTATTTATGTGGCAAAGTTGCTTTGTAAGCTAAGATCAGGAAACTTGCACATATAAAATATGCAGCAGATACACCATCAAAGACTGCAGAGCTGAAGAAGGAGCAAAATGCAGGAGACAATGCAAAACTATGCTGCAGTCTGATGGAGCTGTCACACTGAATCCTCTGCTAGAAAAAAGGTAACAGCTCTTCACACTTTTCTCATTTCCGCAAGCATCTTTCTGCACCTCCTGACCCCTTGAGTATTTGCAGATGCTCTCCCAAGGTATTTGAATTTACCAGTTTACAACTACCCACCTATGTAAAAGTTACCTCTTGGCAGGAAATGGGACTCCTCTCACCACAGAGGTGGACATGGCCATCCTTCTCTTAAGGCAGCTAAGGTTCACACCAAACCTTCTTGTATTTTCTTTGCAATTAAAGCATTGCTTTCCACTGCACTTTCTCAAATGATTTAGGACTTTTCTGAATTTTGCTCCTCTCTACACCTCTGAGTCCCTCAGTTTTCCTACAGCATGGGATGGCAACATAACTCACTGTTAAAATGCAGTTCTAACAATTACACTTTTATTTTTAAAGTTTTGCTACAGTACAAGTCCAACTAAGTTTTTAGAAAAGAAGGTCCCTTTGTAAATAGCAAATAAACTTGTACTGGAAAACTCTCACATATAAACAATTGTATTTATTGCGTCATTTCTGACTTCACAGCACCCAGAATTAGGGTAAAGAAAAGGACTAGACTTCATGTAAAACCATTTCCAACCATACCTAATGCAAGCTATCTTCTATTGTTGCACGGAAGAGCAGAAGTAGAGAGGTACAGAGAGAGTCCTTAATTTGAATAACAAACTGATTTTTTTCCTCAGATACTTATGGTTACAACAAGGAATAGTGAAAGAATATATGAGTGTTATACAGTGTTACCTACAGCAACTGAGTGACTAAGATGCTTATTGTTAAGTAATCAAAAGTAGCTGCAGTCTTAAAAGAGTGGCAGATCAACCCTATTTAGGCATACTTTTTAAAATGAGTGTTCATCAGCTGTTTTCCTGTAGGAGGAATCAATTAGTAGAACCAAATTGTAGCACTGAATAGTACATCAGCAAAAATAGATGAAGTGATCACAGCATCAGCAGCTGTCATCTTCTCCCTGGAGAAACAAAGACAGTTTTAGCATCTTCACGGACTGCAAGGGACAGCGTGGAAAGGAGTGATAAAAGTGTTTTTCTATATTTCTTTATCCTTTTGGTAGTAACACAGGAGAACTGAACTGTGATAGTACTCTGTTACTGTGGTAGTAAATCGTATACAAGCACCGCTGATTTTCTCACTGAGTTAAAGTTTTCTGCAGCACAATCAGAGAATTGTCAAACAGCTTTGATTACACAGTAAACTATATACTTATCATGTCAGTAATAAAACCCTGGTTAATTAAGGTGAATTTCTGAGGTACACCAACTCTTTCAGTCAGAGACATGAATTTATGAAGTGATTTGTCAGAGCATCTCACTGTGGGTTTCAGTGTGCTCCACTGCCACGATTACCTCCTCTTTTTGGGAGCCTATGCGTGGGGAGAGTTTCCCAGATTTAGACTCCACTGTAACACAAGGCCACATTCATAAGAGATTAAGAAAAACTAACCTAGACTATCCACTCCCAGGGCAGAATCAGATGCTCTGTTATTTTTCTCTACTTCTTTACACAAAGTGGTTTTAAACCCCAAGGGTAATATAATTTCTTCACCTCTTTGACCGTACTTTTGAGTGTAATTTTCTGTAGACTTCCCTAAGCCCAGGCTAAAATTCCAATTCTGATGCCTCCTCCCCTTTGAACTTCTTACCAATAACCCTCTAAAGCTTTCACAGGTTTGAGCAGAGCACTGCCATAAGACCTTCCTTGTTGTATTGTACTACCCTAGGAGCAATCTCACACACCCAATTACCAAGTGCTGCTGCAGCAAGAGGAGCACACAACTATACCAGAAATTGCTCTTGACCTCTGATAAACTTTGTGGGAGGGCCACCCCTGAAGTGACAGTCACTGGACACAGAGAAAGGACTATAGATGTGTAAGGTGATGACAGGCCCTCATGTCTGCTCATTATTTACTTTGACCTTGTCATCTGCTCTGTGTTACATTCAGCCAGAGGAGAGGAGTGAAGCAGTGATAGGACAGACTGTGTTCTCCAGGATTCTTACTGAACACAGCAAAGGTAGGCAGGGGGGAGCTTTTTCATATGTGCAGCTCAATCTTCTTGAAGATCTACTGAGTGTAGGTGAACCAGTGAATGTGAACTGTAGATTTAAATTTGATAATTAAAGTATTAGCTTGTGATTTGCCATGCCATGTAATAAGTTATTAGTCTTTGATAAATAAAGGTGCTGTTAAACTGCAAACCTACTGCTGTGTAGATTCAGGAAGGCTTCAGTCTTATTAGTAATAATAATTATAATATGAACTTGGCCTTTTTGCTGAGAAGGTTTTGGCACTACAAGCTCATATGGCCTATAACTTCCTTGGACAACTTTTGCAGAATATAGTTTGGAAATAATGTTATACAACTACCTGTATTTTCACAGGGGAAAGATAGGCTTTTACTAATTCTTGCTAGATACCTGGGATAATGGTAATGAGACAGACTGGAATACAATGCTGTGTCTGATAAAATCATACTCTCATCACAGGTCTCTGTATTAAGGGCAGCCCTCCACAGAGAATTATGAGGTGAGCTGCTGGGATGGGCACCACAGACAGTCACCAGAAGCTAAGCTTGATGTGAGTGTACTCCAGCCTTCCTATTCAGCAACACATATATGTATGAGTTCTTCCCCACAGTAATGAAAGCTAAATCATCGTTCTTTTATTGAAGGATAAATAATCTCACATTTATTGTGAGACAAGACTGTAACAAGGGCAGCTACTGAAAAAAATGACTTGCCTGATTATGTTGGTCCATCTTATTTCCCCTGGCCAATTTGTTTTATTAAAAGCTGATGATAATACACTAATGCAAAGATCCACTTCTATAAATGTTTATCTTGGTACTGAAAATGCTGCGATGCTAGTACAGACAGCAAAAGATAATGGAATAAAAGATAATGGAATATTTGTAATGTGTTTGTTTAGCTAGCAAAAACAAAATTGATACAGCAAACTTGTGCCAGGAAGATGGCTTTGTTTTGATAAATTATCCACAGAAGCCTTGTTCTCTAAAGGTTGGCTGATCAATCAAGGCCCTCTCTGTTATTTTATAATGTCTGCTGTGCACAGATATCTGCACAGTCACATAAGAGCTACCTCAATAGCCAAAGCACGTTTGCTCTTTGATGTTACTACTTTTCACATACTCTTTCCCCAAATCCTCTAAAACAATTAGAGCAATAATTGCTCTAACAGCAGTCTTCTTCATTACCAGTTTATAATTTTGTAATTTGTAATTAATTCGTAATTAATTTGCTATCGGTTCACATCAATACAGGCAAGGGCCAGCACTGTTCCCCAAGCTCAGCTCAAAGAACGAGCCTGCAGTTCAGAGCACCATTGCTTCTCCTGGCAGGGGAGCTCCAGGCACAGGGACTTCCACTGAGCTCTGCAGAGGCCTGGGATGTGTAACCACTTGAGAGTTGAAGTCAGAGCTGGCAGAGGAATGCAGAGGGGCATATTCAGAGCACCTTATAAGTACTTAAGCAGTATGACTACCACGGCATCTAAGTTCAAGAGAATGTTAAGAAATGGAGAGGATTTGCTCTGAGGCTCTGGCTCCCAGCTCCCTGCAGATGTTGTGGGAAAAAAAGATTGGGATCTCTAAATCAAACTGTTGCCAGCTCTGTGGCAGACTGAGCCGTCCATGCTGCCTTGAGCTCAGGCACTGAAGCAGTTGCAGTGTCTCAGAGACCTGCTTGCAGATGGAAAGGTGTCTACATTCAGGCTGGAGCCTCTCAGAAGACCTCTCAAACTCTTTTTTGTGTTTGTTTAAATCCTATTTGTGAACTAGGAACCTGAGCTTTGCTGGTGTGGATGCATTGTGCTGATATATTTACAACTCAGGAAAGAGAGTCAGAGGTGTCCCCAGGTGGAAGCTTGCATGAAGATAACCCCCCCAAAATCTTGGAAGGTGATAGACAAATAACAGCCCAAACCATCTTTTACTTTTTAAAGAGAAGACAGCTGTCAGGAGGAAGGGCTAATGCCTTGGGGACTGCAAATGGCAAGCAGATGTGGTGTTTTCCTAATTGTCAACTGGTTCAACCTCTTTTGCTTATCTCCTGAGTACCAATAACATCTTTGTAACCCAGACACCATAGGAAATATGTTTCTACCTAGCAAACAATTGAGAAAATTTACCCAAATAACTATGAGTCTCCAGCTGAGCTCTTGTTTTATGACTACTGCTTCATCATGCACAGCACAATGTGGTAATAGAATGTGGTAAAACAGCATATTCATTTAAGGCTAGAACCATTCAGGTCTGAGTACTTTATCCTATTGTCTAGGTTCTGTGCTGTGATTTTTAAGGCTGCCTTTCTTATATAAGTCTCTGAAGAGAAGAAGTTAGAAGTATAGGGTTATTAACAATGGTAACTGTATGTACAAAATTTGGAAATGTATATGCATGTACAGTACATACAAGATACAAACAGGCTGAAAAATAACTATAAATAGTGTAAACCCTGTTGTGCATTCCCAACTCCTTTGAATTAGCTCCCTGTGACTGCCTCTTATAGACATCCTTGCTCCTTCTGCTTCTATAAGCATCCTCTTTGTAACAAGGAAATGGTACAAATCTCAGAGGATATGTAAAAAGATTCAATAACCTTGTGATGTCAGTTATATGAAAAACATTACAACAAATTAATTGTGTGTGCATGTCATCAATGTTGTGTTCTGGATGCTGTGCATGTCCTGTTGTAAATGTTCTGCAGGAATTGCAAGGATTTTTAAAGAGTAGAAACTTTAATTTTTTGAGCAGGTGAGAGATTTTTCAGAAGACTAGAATTTCACTAAACCAGGTAGATTAGCTGCAGTTTCATCTGAGCTGGTGCGGAAAGCTCACAGTACGGATGACATGTTGTTTTCCTCAGTCTCACTGGGCAATGCTCTGTGCATTTGCTGTACAGAGTCCCTCTATAGGGTGCTGCAGAGTCAGCCAATGCCCCATCCTCACCCAAGTCCTGATAATCAGAGATATTTGTGTGTGACAAGTAAACTTGCTAAGCTTACAATTCTGATTGAATAAGTACTAAAATGACTAAAGGTGAAAAAATAATTTCTCTCATTCAGGAAGATAATTTCTAAATGATAAATACTTTTTTGGATTTGCTTCACTGCACCTTCCCCTGCAGGAAGAGATCTAATTACAAAAAAAAAATGTTTAAATTCTTACATAAAAAACCACCATTATGGCCTTAATGAAAAAGTAATGGCAAACAGACCGTGACTTCGCATTTCTAAGACCTAAACATTTCTTGAACACAAGTAGGGATTTAAGACTTGGGATTTAAGGCTGTTCCCCTGTACCAGTCTCAAATACTGCCACTGTATCCAGAGAGAATATCCTAGACTTGCTCTGGAGTAGTCATAGTCAGAATCTCCCCTAAGGTATCTCCAACTTCTTTAAGCCTCTATTAGTTTTTCAGCAATGGTTTGGACTTGAGAAATTGCTATTTGCAAACAGTGCATCCCTCAGTTTCCCCTGGGAAAATGCTGAAATGTGATTATGTGGAAACTATCCGTGTTTTGTTAGCTTGTGAATTTTGTACAAGAAGGTGATGGAATTTATAATGCCCATGTAAGCCAAAGAAGTTACACACATCCTGCAATTTGCAGGATTGGGTCCTTA
>JAWWES010000115.1:100934365-101006536 GCA_035583135.1 Lophotriccus pileatus | reverse complement strand
AAGGTGATGGAATTTATAATGCCCATGTAAGCCAAAGAAGTTACACACATCCTGCAATTTGCAGGATTGGGTCCTTAAACTACTTTCTTTTCTGTTCATGTAACCTAGAGAAAAAAAGTACTGCAGAGAACCTGAGATTTTCCTGAGCATTTTACGTCAAATTTAGGGAAAAGAAAGACATTAAAATAAGTAACTCTATGTTATAACTAAAATTTTGTTTCTTTTTTTTTTTCCAAAGCCAAATATATATTTGCTAAAAATCCATTACAATGACAAATGATTAACATTTATGAAAAAAAAAAAACCAACAAACAAACAAACCAAAACAAAACAAAAGAGAAAGATGAAAAATACCCTCTATTTTTTTGAGTAAAGAGTACTTGGAAACTATTTAGCTAACTCTTGCTTTCCATCTGCGGAACCAGGTCCCTCTGGATTCTCTGCACACTGCACCAATTAGCTGCAGGGACAACTTGGATGGGCACAGTTGCTGGCTGTGAGTGGCGTGTGGGATAATGCTGCTTCCAACACTGACTCAGGGGGACAAACCTCAGATACGAGTGTTTAGCAGCCTGCCACCAGATCTCCAAACCTGTACAAGGCATTCTCGCTGCTGGGGAGGTGTAAAGGAGAACAGGGTTAGAGTCTGGGTGCTATTTACAGGTGCTGATATGATGGAAGGTACTTGGATATTTACCTGCCTGGATCAGAAACACCAGTCGTAAGGATTGTACTTTGTACCCACTTCATTTCCACCTAGTGTAGTGTTTTGCCAGCTTTTGTACGGACTTTGCAGATTTTTTGGTGTGACAGACAAATCCTATGCTTGTTGAAGGGTAAATACAGGAAACAATTTAGTGGCCTTGTCAGTGCTCAGAGGCCCCCAGCTCTCCATGGGAGGATGTTTTTGAAAGCTTTAGACTTTGACAAAGCTACTTATGCCCTTAAGATTTATAAAGCCTTTCTTTGGTTTGGGGGTTTGTTTTTTGTTTGGTTGGTTGTTTTTTAAAATTATCTCTCAGTGGAGAATTTGTCAAGTAGGTTGGTGGCTACTTGCCCAGAACAAGTTGTGGGAATTCTGAGGCTCAGTCTGGGCTCCAGGATTCAAAGACAGCACAGCAGTGCTCTTGATCCCCTGTGGCAATGCAACATTGGATTTAACATTATTAAAAAATCATTCATTCTGTGTGTACATTTAAGGTTCTTCCAGCCTTGTGTGCATGTCTTAAGGGAGTTTGCACAATTATGACAACAAAATGAGTATAGGGAATAAAGGTATAAGATGGCTAAAACCCTGTTCAAAATAAACCAGCCAAAACCTTATAAACAAGGTAAGAAAAACCCAGTGTAAAACCACTCTATGGAACCCATTTTTCCCCTTTTCCTCCCCACTAAGAATGGGCTGGGGAGTATTTCCTTACAGCTGTGGCAGAGACCTATAGTGATTCAGTTCCATCCACTGCATCCCCTAAACTCATTCCTTAAAATCTTCACCAGATTTCCTAAATATTGTTGGCATTGATTCACTACTGTCATGAAACTCTTCTCATCTATAGCAATAGAATATTTCTTTTTGTCTCTTTGTACCCAAGGCATGTTTACAAAATGTGAAATTTCCAGGTGCAAATGGCTCTTGGGTGCAATTTCAAATAGCAAGCATGAAATACAGATGAAATTCTAACATAAAAGCAAATGATTGAGAAAGAACTACTGGCACCGAGGATTATTTTAAACCATACATTTAGTCAGATTAATTAGTCAGGATTAGTTTCTACTGCAAATTTTTCAGCTCCTTGATCACTGAATTTCACTGATAATTACTTACTTGCATCCTCATAAAAAAGAGGAGATAAATGGTAGCTGATGAAAGGCTTCAGTTCTTTGTCCCTGCAGAAATAAAAACAAACTTTGCTCTTATACAGAGTGGTCACACAGAGAATTTCTGGTTTCTTACTTTGAAAATGGGACTGTTATTAAATGAAAGGGAAAATTTAGCAAAAATTAAGAGGTAAAATGTTCTCTCATACTGGGATCAAACTACTCATTACTGCTTTGATATATATTTTTTTAATAAAATGAAAGGATTCATTCTATTTAGGATGACATTACAGAAGAGTTTACAGAATATATAGAAGTATAATCCTGATAATTTTCCTTCCTTCCTTTCTTCCTTCCTTTCCTTCCTTCCTTTCTTCCTTCCTTCCTTCCTTCCTTCCATCCATCTGTCCTTCTTTCTTTCAAGGTTGATAGCCTACTGCAGTCAATGGGAATATTTTATTCACTTCTCTGGATTTAGGACTTTTAAAGTAGATGAAGGGAAGGAGAGGAATCTCAGTTTTACTGCAGGTTTCCCAGATGCCCTTCACTTGCAGACCCTGCTGAATGTTGATTATGAATCTTTAAGAAATCATAAACGCAATGCACATTTTGGGGAACAGGAGAACATTTCTGCATGTCTCTTTGGAAAGTCACTTACTATCTGCAGTACAGGAGAGTCCAGGAATTGTGACTGCCTGTGTCCACAACACAGGCATTTACACGGTAAAAAAAAATTAACCTTTAGTCCTGTCTCCAGAGAATTACATTTCATGTTCAACAGCACCAGTGGAACAAAACAAACAAAACAGGATTGAGAGAAACAACTCCTCCAGGCATGTTTTGTATAGTTTATTGTATATAAATGTAATGAGTAGATTAGAAGCAGTAACAGCATTTGCTTCCAGCTTACTTGTTAATTTTTTCTGTAGCCTTCTGTGGGACAAACTAATTTTTAAGGCTTGGTTATAAGACATTTATTTATTCATTTTGTGTTTGTTTTCCTTTCTTAATTGTGCATTTCTGGTTTTAGAGCCTTTGAACATACAATCATGGTGTGTCTTTTCCCTCCTGTTCCAGATGAAAGAGCGAAGTCCATTTTGAAATATTTTCAGTAGCTGAATTGAGCACAGCACATTTTCTGCAAACACTCCTTCCCCTCAAACCTCCTGGTTTAATTTTTCGATCATGTATTACTGCTGTTTGTATGAAAAACCTCTAATTATGTTGTGCCAAATAATCACCTCCAAATGGAGAGGGTGACAAAAAAAATTGCCATTTCACCAAGGATTTCATAAACCTTGAATCTTCCTGGGAGGGAGACAGAACATGGAGCCATGGAAAAAAATGTCTTCAAGTAATTTTTGGTAATAGGTTTTGTCATTTTCAATTATTTTTTTTAGCAATAATCCTTTGAATATAGTGGAGAAATGGAACATCGTGTTTGTCAGTTAATGTAGAGTGCTTTACAAACGATGTTATGACATTTGCCTCACCCTGTCTACATCAATATGACAGTCTCATTAACAGTTCATTGTTGTTTTTTTTTTCTCATGTTTTTATCATGAGGACAAATATGGAGTCACCATTCTTTCTGTGGTATGTATTTGCCTTCTCCCCATGCAGTATTCCTCTAGCCTCTCCTGATTTAGTTCAAAACATTACTCTGGATTTCTGTTTTCTGTTGAGAGTTATAAATATGGATTTATGTAACTTAGTATTTATTTAATGAATCCAGTGCTCATTACACTGGAAGTGAATTGTTAACTGCCTTTTCTGAAACTCTGTTTAAAATAAGGCCTTATTCAACAACTGGCTTCAAGTCTCTCATTTTTGGGGTAGCTGAGAATGAATCGATAAGAGACAGGTACTGCTCAATATGCTCTGCATATTCTACCAGCAAATATGAATATTCAATAACACTATGAATTTTTAGGTAACAAGGAGCAGGAAATTCACCCTTGATTTGACCTTTCCCGCAGCAGAGAAGCTTTCACGAAAGAGACAAAGAGAAAAAGAACTGAGATTTCTCTTCTGTGAAGGGCTGTGTGAGACGAATGCCTCAAACAGCAGGACAGACACACAGGTGTCAGTCCTTGTGGAGTTGGAAATGCTGTGCACTGCAGAGAAGACTGAGCACTTTGATATGGAAATTTTGCAAAATAAATCACTGGGATTATTTGATTAGACATACATGGTAGGAATTATCACTATTTAAAAATAACAATAATCATAAAATATGTAGGTTCCTAGGCAAAAAGGTTTGGATGCTGTTAGATTTAGTCTTGAATTGCTTACATATCCTACCAAATAAACCTCACCTCCCATTTAAAACAATAAAACTTAAGCACTAATTCCACAAAATAGTTAAGTGTCAGAGACAGATGGATTTAAGTCCATGTTTACTATTCTACAGTAGACTGGAAAACACTTAACTTTTCCAGCAGGAAGAAAGGGAATTTATTAGCACAAGAATAATATGATTTTTTAAAATTAATGTTATTTGGCACAAAGCATAGCTGAACTAATTTCTTGCTCTCTCACAGCCTTCTTTGTGGCACAGCACAGCACTCCATGCTGTCTACTGTGGCTGCTTCCTCATCAGACTGCTCAGTGAAAAAGAAAATTCTAAAATCAAGGTCATCCTAGTGGAAATAGCAGTTTTCTTAAGTCTTCTTCTGCAAGGAGAAGATAAACTTCTCAAGCATTTGTGCCTTCCTTTTCCACACGCAGCTCTGGACTGTAAGAGCTATAGAGGAGAAAACTGATTTTTTCCTTCTACAACATAGTGTTTGGGAAGGATACAACTATGCAATAGTGAAATTACCTCAGAAAAAACTCTGTAATTTTTATACAGAACATTAAATAATAATTAGAGGCTAATGAACTCTCCTATCAGAAGGGACTCTTTACCCTGACTTCTCTATAGGGAGGACAATAGAGTCATTTCAAAATGGCTCATACCAAAAATTCTTGAAGTCAATACCAGCCCTCTTTTTCTTCAGCATTTAGCAGGTCATCTGGACCACCTCTCAAGACTCTGCAGGCTTCAAAGTTTTTCAGACTTGAATTTGAATGTACCTCATATTCCTTGGTCAGATATTCTTTTCAGAGGGACAGTACAATGACATATATATATATGTGTGTATATATATACACACACACACAAAAGTATGATGGCAGGTTCATTCCATATGTTGGGCACAGATAAGACTGCAAAATCCTTCTCTGTAACCCAGTAAAATAATGAGAAGGCAGAAAAATCTTGTCTTGATTCTGTGGATGTTAGAATTAGGAATTGTTCTAGTGTTCTACTGAGTGACACATTTGAGGGTGTCTCTGCTTTGAGTTGAATCTTCAGCTTACCTCTAAAGGCAGGCATTTGTAAGTAAAATCTTCACCATATCTAGCCCCAGATGTATGCATTTTTGGTTGATACATGTGATAGGAGTAATCTTCTTTTATCCCTATGTGTTTGTAGACTATTTAAACATGCTTTGCTCTGTGCTGTCCCAGAGCATCCCTACCAAAGCTTCAGCAAGCCTGGCTTGTTTCCAAAAAATGTTCTTTGTGAAAATTAAAAGAGAATAGTTGGAACATTACAAAAAGCAAACAAAATACAGCAGAAATAATTTCTGATTTCAGGCAAGAATTGAGAATAAAAATGCATAATGAACAAGCGCTGCTTACTGGACTTTCTCTGCAGTGCGCACAGAGCAAGAAATAAAACAATTTTGTTGGTTCTATTATCATTCTTGCAAGCACAACACAAATCATTGCTGATATGGTACAGGTCCATCTTCCAGTTGGGGGAGAAGAAAAAGCAATTAAGAACATTATACATTTGGTTTGTTGCTCTGGGCTGGAAAGGTCCAGTTAAGCATGCTGTGATTCTGAACAGAGAAGAACAGAAGATGAGCCAAGAGAAAATTTCTCTTGATATTATCACTTGACCTTTTTCTACTGCTTTCCACAGCTGTCCCAGCCAAGGATATATCTGTCCTCTGGCTCTCAAAGCTAAAATCTGTCCATGTATAAATCCACACTCCTGAGGATGTGTGGGCTAAATACTAGCCTGGACAACGTAATCTTCTGGTCTGACCCTGTGAAGGAGTACTGCTCTGCACACCTCAGTGAAGACACTCAGCCCTGCTTGACTGTGAAACCAAAGAAACAAAATTAACTCTTGCTCTGTACAGGCAGTGAGAAATTCGTAACTCCTCCAGGATGAGGGCTCAGAATTAACTATTCTAAAAGTCCATTTTGCATGTTTGTCACATGTCCTTTCACCAGTTCTGGATTTGTGTTTGGGGTCAGCACTGGCAAAGAACTGCTTTTGTTGCACCTCTTGAACTCTTGTTTTGATAGTCTCAGCATCCTTTCTTGGGGATTCTGCACAACAGTGGTGATTCTGCATGTAAAACAGTAATGGGAAACGAGTGAGAAATTAATCTAGACTGTATTACTCTTAAGTGAGAACACCAGGTATCTGCTACAGGCCCAGCCAGACACAGTTCCCCTGAAACCAAGACTTATCTTTATGTGTCACTTTAATCTAGAGAAAATGAACACAGAGAACTCAAAAGTTATATCTGCTTTACAACATCTGTCCTTTGTGAATTGAGGATGTAGACTAGACCATTTCTCTGGGTTTTTTCTGGTTCCATTGTTCCCACTGCTACCATGACTTGTATAGCCCTGAGTGCACCTCTGAAGCACAGCTCATAAACCTGCTACCACTGCCTTAAAATCCTTGCTGTGTCACGTGCAGGTCAGTCCTGAGCCTGCACTGGCTGTACTAAAGCCCTGGTTATTTTTGTGGGCAGCATCACTTGTTTTTCCATCCCTTTCACATCTCACACCTGCTTGATGTGCAGCCGAGCTGCCTCCTGCCAGCAGCTCATACGTGGTCGGTCGCCCTGTGCCAGGGAGCAGATTGGCTCTGTCTGCCAGGCTATCAGCAGGAACAATTGTCCCACTGATGGGTCCCAGCTTTGGACAGGGGAAAAGTGGTCACTTTATTGTATTTAAATAGCTCTGGTGGCTGGAATAACGTCAGGCCACTGTAGGACTGCTGGTGGCTTTGCTATTGGACTCAGGGATCTGCAATGGACTGTCTTAGTCATTCTTGTTTAAGAGCTTCTGTATAACACAGAAGGGCTGACAGTGAGTTTATGTATGCCAGCAGTGGTGGCCACAGCACAGCAGCTTGGCAACTACCTCCCCTGGCCATCAGCCACCTAAATCAGCGATTGCTTGGAGAATGCTGTGGGCTGGCAACTGAGAAATAACCTGCCAGCACCCAACTGAGCAGCTGCAGGCTGGGCACAGCCTTCAAGATGGATATTGCTGCAGTCTGATGTGAAATTTGTGCCAGATTATATCAGTTCATCGAGTGAGAGAATAGAAAAAATGGCCATTTTAATAAGGGCAAAAATAAACTGGAATACAAAAAATGAAACTACTTGTCTAAACAGAATAATTTTTTATAACATTCGCAGGGGTTTATAAATCATCCCCAGCTAGTTCATGTTTGTGTGGAAGCTTTTTGTGAAAAGCTGATGTTATCTTACTGCAAGCATTTTGCTCCTGTTCTGTCTGTTCTGTGGAAAACAATATTTGGTTCCTTTTGTAGAATGAGGTTAGACATATAACTTTGTTGAGAAATGGTGGGATTCTTGAGACATACCAGTAATAAAGAAATGACAGAGAATGAAGGTGGATGTCGCAGCACGACACGACAGGGATTGATGGAACACACTGAAGTCAATTAATATAATTGAATAAAATGTGAACCTTTATTTAAACACACCGTGTAAATTTATACCCTTCATCCCACGTGGGTCCAAGACAAGGGTCCAGTAATGAGAGAGTACAGACTGACCATGAGCTTTGGTCTGCAGTTATTGGTTAGAATGTTTTAGTGAAGACTCCCTCAGCAGGTTTCTCAAAACATGAAACAGAAGCTTGCTCTGTTCGTAGATAAACATGTCCTGTTGACTACAAAGCAGTTTCTCATTCACATGAGAAAGTGTCTGAGGTCCGCAGGTGTCTTACGTAAACAAGTCTTCTGTTTTGGGAGCACAAGGCCTCTGTCTCAGCTGAATATGATGGGTTGTTCACAGTACATATTTTTTACAAAATATGTCCATTATTAGAATTCCTCCAACAGGTGGAAAAAGGTTATTAGATCTTCAATGAAGGATCAAATGACTCTGACAATGTTGCAGGAATTTGCTCTCTTCTTTTGTATGGCACTGGGGAAATCGGGATTGATTTTTAAATATAATGATATAAACTGGAAATAAGTTTCAAAGGTAAACTTAGAGGCAGATATTTAAAGACTAGTGTTATACCTTTGTACTGATAAGTTTAATTAAAAGACAGATAGATCCATGACTGTCGTATAGGAGCAAAGCCCAGGTAAGCAGTCATAAAGCCTCTCAATTTTGATTTATTCCTGGCATTAGAAATGGGTGAGCCTTCCTCATAAGAAGCTTATTCCTACTTTCTCCTTTACTGAGCTCCTATTTTCTGAGAGCTTGGGGAAACCTAGGTCAATAATAAAGAAATAAGACACTTCGAATGATGCAAACAGAATTTTGGAAGTATTTTATTTTGTTGTCTCTTTTGCAATTTTGCCTATTCATCTAGCTTGGAATTCAAAACCTGTTTAAACACATCATTACACACTTCAGTTCCCTTACAGGATAGATGCCACTATTTCTCATTTAGCAAATTAGCGAGAGGAGGCACACAGTGTGTAGCTGAGCACGTGATGCCCCTACTAAGCACAAAGTAACCTACAGTACTAGTTCCTGAGTAAGAAAGGAGCTGACCTATGGCTGATACTGTTTTCAGGGACTTCAGAGAATCATATTAAAAATGAGTCATTAGAGGAGATGGGAATGATCTCAGGAGCTTAGGAGCTGGGTAAAAGGTTTGATCTGAAAGCAACTGAAGAGAATGCAAATATTCCACTCTCCTGAGTGGGTTGCTTGAGGTCCTCACTATTTCATCCATTTCAGCAGAACATAATTTAATAATTTCTAGTGGAGTTATCTGAATGGAAATAAAAGCATCTCTTACAGCACAAAACCCTGAAATAATAAGTTTTATAAATTAATGCTTCAGCCAGTTCAGCATTCAGTCTTTAATAATATTTCATTTGTAAACAAATGAGAGGACATTTCTGAAATATTATTTATGTGGAGGAAAAAAATACTATTTAGGACAATATAAGAAAATTGTGCTAGCTGATGCAAAGATACAATTTTATCTTGAGATTGTGAATGTAATTCTATTATTTTATTAATTCTCAATACATATAGATTTAAAATGGAGTGCAGATATGTCTCATGGAATTTAGCAGAATGAAGAAGCATCAAAAAAAATCAGTTTTATTATCATCCATTTTAATGTTCCATTGATTATTTGAGAGTTTGTTATTTGAACAGGTTGTTACAGTGCCTCGCTTCAACTACCTTAATGTTTTGATTTTGCTGTGAATTTTATTCCAAAAATACTTCTATTTTGCCCAAATCTGCTCATTTTTAGAATTCATTACACTCAACATGGTCTCTCATTTGAACAAGAGATCAGTAATTTTATAGCAAATTGTAAATATATGTAAATCAATTATTGAATATGTGATATTCACCTCCACAAATAAAAATCTAAGAATGTATTTATTGTGTTTGTATTTAACCAAGTCAATTGCTTTAAAATATCTGTAAATATTATGAGTAGCTACAGTGTTTTTTGTTGTTCCTGCTTTTCATCTCAAATGATTATTTCATACACCAGCTTCTTATCTCCTTAATCTTTTCTGCAAATCCAATAACTGAAATAAAATTATATTCCATGATGGTAGCAGAAATCAATATCCAGACCTATTAGTGGATGCAGATATTGACACAGATAATATTATTTTCACATTGCCATAATGTTGGTCCAGATGTTCACATGTCAGTTTTAGGTATAGAGGAGGTTTGGAAGCTCTATCAATCCAGGAGCAATAGTTTTTGGCAGGATATGGAGTGATCCATGAGGATATTTATGACCTATAAGTGCAGTTCTACTGTCTAGTGTGTATTGCTACTGTGTCAAAATCCCATCCCCACCTGATATTTGAAAATGATCCTTTGTACATTGTGTGGGCTTCTTTAGGGATTTCTGTGGACTTACAGGAACACAGAAATCCAGTGTCCTGTTTTCTAGATATTCAAGTGTTCTGAAGGAAGGAGAAACGTCGTTTGAAACTCTTGTTCTATTTATAGAAGACCTAATATCACAGATTGACTGTATACAAAATTTTATTAAGTTCTGACTGATGCTTTCCATGGCTGGTAAATGGCTCTTGGTCAGAGCTGGGTGCATTGAAGTGCTTGGTTGATTTAGAATGGGAATGTAAATGGCAAAGCTCATTTTATGAACTTCATTATTTCTGGAGTGAGGCTTCTCACACAGTTTATTAATCTACCTTATTTTTATTATCTTTTTCTCAACAACAGCCGCTTTCTTAATAGGTTTTTGACACCAAGGTTTAATGGCATTTAAAAAGATGACAGACCCATGCAGAGAAGTTGCAAGTCATATGTACTAAAATGTTCAGGCATGAAAAGATCATTACATTCCAGAAACAGAGTCTCCGCTGTTCCTTTTTCCGTTTAAGTTTTTTACTTTTTGCTCTGGTAGTATGAACATAATACTCTGGATAACATAATTTTTTTTTACTTTTAGGGAAGAATTTCTTTTTCTGTTTATCCACAAACTAGAAGAATGAGAGAGGCAGCAACTACGCAATCCCAAACCCTTATGTTATTTGAGCACTTTCAAAGTCAGCTATTCCTTTATTTGTACAAATGTCTCTGCCTTTGGAAATACATTTGATCTCCGTACCAGTATAAAATTTGACTAGGTGGTCTTCCAGTTCCGAAGCAAAACCAGGTCAAACTTCTATTGACAAAATTCTACTGACTTCTGTGTTTTTTGCCTCACCAACCTGAGTCAGTAATTCAGATAGAACTTCTGTGGATTTATAACAGAATATTTTATCTTTAAAATTCTTTTCAATATACTTTTCATTTGCAAAAATTTCTCTACATTTCAAATGTATGAATATATTTAAACTGACTTTAGTTTTCATAACGAACATGAAAATGTAATACGCATAGACACCTCAAGCTCATTACTGTGCTATTTTAAAAACCATAACCATATTTGTGCTAAAATAAACATTCTCTTTTTCTTAACAACCTGCATTACTTACAGTCAGCCGTAGGCAGAGGAAGTACCAACTTTTCTGATGACCTGAAGCTTTTTACCCTGTAGATGTGGTTGTAAAAGGCTTGGGGTTGTAGTCCTGCAGAGAACATAGATTTTCCACCATGTACAGAGCAGTTTAAACTTCATGCATGTGTTCTCTTCTTGGAAATGTCTGTCTGGTTTAGCACATGTTTTTTACCTCTGAAATGCAGAATTTCTGCAATAAGTTCACAGCATAATTCTGGATGAGTGCCTGTGTGAATGGAGGCGTTTACAGTGAAGGAGTAATGAGATCTTTGGAATAGATTAATATGAATGGGAGCGCTTTGAAAGAGATCGGACAGACTTGTGAGGGATTTTCATTCCATTTGCAGGAATGGTTAGGAAATGTTGTTTGTAGTCATTATTAATTCCCCATTGTGTTACACCTCTTAATGCAAAAACCTATCTTCCTGCTTGGGGATGGGCTGGAAGAGGATTAGGTCTTGTAGAGTAAGCAACATGCCTTGCTTTTCTCCCTGGTGGTTTTATGGTGGTGTCTAGGTTCTTATCACCTGAATATGTGAATATAAAATGGCAAATTAGCTTGTTTCACTGTAAGGACAGACATAGTTAAAACAGTGAATATAAACTTACTTGTGTTTGCATTGTGGATCTCTTTTAGAAGTCCTAGCAAACTGCTGTGAAAAGGGAAGCAGAATCACCAAATCAGCTGACTTGAGATGGGCCTCATCTACCCTCAGTCCAACCTCCTGCTCCAAGAAGGCTGCTCTGGGCTTTATCAGGTTGGGTCTTGAACCCTCCAAGGTTGGAGGCTGAAGAGGCCCTCCAGGCCACCTGACACAGTGCCTGCCTGTCCTCAGTGAAATTTCTTTCCTTATGTCTAGATGGAATCTATCCTTTCAATTTATGGCTCCTGCATCTCATTCTCCTGCTGTGCATTGCTGCAAGGGGCCCAGCACTCAATAACCCTCCAGGTAGGCAGGGTCAGGCTGCTGTGAGACCCTCCTGCAACTGCCCTTTATCCAGACTGAACAAGCCCAGGTCCCTCCACGTCTTCTCACAAGACAAGTGCTTCAGCCCTGACCATCTCAGCAGCCTCCACTAGACTTCCCCAAGTTTTCAGTGCATTAAGATTCAAGGCCCAGACCTGTGCAGAAATATTTGTAGAAACAAGATCTTAAGCTTGTGTTTGTCTCTTGTACATTTTTTTACCAATTCTTTCTCCTGCTGTTCATTGAGCAAGAACCTCTCAGCACTTATAAGAAATCAAAATCTATTATCAGTCCCTAAGATGCACTGCTTATAATAGCTATCTTCTTGGAATTTCATTAAGGACATTATACTTGTTTTTCCTACACTGTCTTCTTTTCATCTTCTTTGCTGAACTCCATGGATGGCAGACATTTTTCAGGATTAATGAATAGTGATAACATCATTAGTCACTATCTGAAGATCCAATAATCCTTTAAAGGAGTGATGTGAAAATCAATAGGTAAATGAAAAAAGGCTTTTAAATTGCTTCCTGTCTCTAGCAAGTCAATAAAGTTCCTCAGTGGGAAGCTGAACATCTCAGTGTCCCTGTGTAACAGCAACTGAGACTTCTCAGGACAGGACACAAGCACACATGAGAGACAGGAATATTTAAAGCTACTTCCAGGTTCATTTGCCAAAGCAGGGTGGCAAGGCACATGAAAAAGATAGTGCCTTCTCTGCCTTTGTTTCTAAATGAAAAAATGAAAAGTTATCCTTACACTCTTTTACCATCAACATTGAAGGAGGAATTTCAGATGATACCAAACTGGGAGGAACAGTTGCTGCAGTGGAGTACAGGGCTGCTGGTCATGGACACTGCAAATATGTGGAGAAGTGGCCTGGCAGGAATCTCGTGAAGTCCAGCCAAGGCCTTTTGAAGATTTGCGATACCTGTTTGTCTCCTTCAAAAATGGGGTGAATGAGATTGAAGAAATGGGCAATGGATGTGTGAATTGAAAATCTGAGCTGATGTTAGGCCAAATACTCCTCTCTTATTCCAGCAGTATGCATCCCCATACCTTTCTCTGTGGTGCTTAAATGCTAGACCAAGTAGGACTAAAACAGGAGAGAAAAGTAAACTGTCTTGAAGGCATAAAAGAAATATTTCTGGTTGTTTAGAGGCAAGGCAGTTTCCTCACATATCCCTCTCTCCAAGGCCTTCCCTTGACAGTTTGAAGAAGAGAAGCTCCATTATTCTGTGCTGCTGAGGGTGGCCCTGTATCACACCCAGGGCACTCTCCTTGCAGGAAAACCTGCCTTTTAATTTCTGGCTGTGTCTAAAGTGAGGAAAGTTCATTATTGACAGTCTTTTTTTTTTTCATAGGGCAGCTTGTTAGGACATTTTTTCACCTCTCTTCTACCCTAGGCTTTTGTATTTGATTCAATGTTTAGCTTTGTTGAAATTGCCCAAGAGTAACAATGCATTGGGAAAGCTTGGATATCTCTGAAGTCCAGCCTGAAGGGCTGTCAGTGCTTCAGGAACAAGAGCTGAATGGGGCACTAATCCCCTGTGTAGAGCAGAGCTCTCCTGGTGCCAGTCAGCCGGCTGGATTTGGCTGGGATGAGTCTGCTGGGCTTGTGCCGTTTGCTCAGGGAGATAATGGGCTGTTCCAGCACTTGGTGCAGCCAAACAGCCACCTGCTACTGCCTTTGCTTGTGCAAGGCCAGGCAGCAACAGCAGGCACCTGCACAACCATGTCCATCTCAGGGCAAGGAGGAGAGAGCTTGGATCTCTCTTTCACCACCACCAGGACAGTCAGAAACCAGAAAATGCTTTCAACACTCATTTGTGAAAATCCAGTCACATCACCCCTTTGTATCCACTTTTCTTCAAAGGAAAGAAACAATGCTTAAATCTAACTCTTATCTAGCCTCACATCCATGCATTTCAGAGCACTTGGTATTGATAGCGCTTTTTTGCAACCAATTAAATAAATGATCAGAGATTCCTCTGCATTTATTTCACACATCTTTAAAAAACGAACTATTAACTCTTTTCTCAGTTGCTTAACTTTGAGTTCAGAAGCAGAGGTCAGTTGTTATCTCACAGAGGTTTTTACTACAGTGATTTATAATGCCATGCCTGACTTTGGATTACTTAGCAATTAAACCATGTATTTAAGTTCCTGAAGTATTAGGAAACATGTTAAAAAAACGGGTGAGAACTTTTTCACCATGTGCTGTACAAAAATATTATTTTCATTCATAAGCCACAACCTTGCTCCAGTTTCCTTGGTTTTTCTGTAGGTACCCATCAGAAGTAACCAGAGGAAGAACACTATATTGATGAGAATAATACAATGGTTTTATTTCATTACAGTTATTCATGTACTCAGTTTCATCAAGACTTTTCCTGTAGGACTCACTAACAAGAATTACCAGCTGGAAATTAAAGGGATAAGACATATAGCCATTAATTTTCATAAACATTTAGTATCTTTCTGTGCTGGATTTTTTCCAATTAAGTGAGTCAGGTCTGTGCTGGTTATGAAAAAATAAAAGAATAGCAATTTAATTCTGAGGTAAATGGGTATATTGGAATAGATTGAAGCTTATTGTAGAGTTGACTTTATAGCTTCATAGTTGTCAATATGTGGATTGTAAATGGGGGACATTCTGCCATTACACATTTTCATCACCATATACAAAGTAACTATTAATAGAAAAAATATTTTGGACATAATTTCAAAGGAAAAACATGTAAATATGTGTTAGTTTATAAAAATACCCAATAGTAAATCTATTTATTAAAAGTTTCTTCTGTTACAGCTATAGCAAACTTTTCTGAAAGTACTTAAAAATATTTTTTATCAATTCTGCCAGGCTGACTGTAATCATATATACATGTGTTTGTATACAGACATACTTATACACACACATATGTACCATCACTGCTTCAACTGGATTTGTCTTTAGCAAATGACTGGCAGTGCTAAAAGTACTAAAGGGACTTTCATCATATTGAATTAAAGTTACTCAAAGGAAACTGGAAGGTGGAGTTTTGTGAAAAGACAGAACAGTATAAAAAATGGAAAAGGTCTCTCAGCCCCTTTCCTTTTGCTTCTCCCTTCTGTAGTGTTTCTCTCTGTACTGCTTTTCATTCTTTGCTCTTTATTACCCTCCTAAACTCTGTGTTACTCCCATCTATTCTTTTCATACTAACTGACAATATGTCCTTTCATGTTCCTATCAACCCTGGCCAAGTGGCAAATGCTCGCTCTCTCATGCACACTGGCTTTTCTTATTGTTCTTAGCTGAAAAGGTGCAACTGTGCTGGTTTTGCAAGATGGTTTGTTTCGGATGGGATTTTTCACAGTGATGAATCAGATTCATTTTGTTCTCCAGTCCTTGCACTGCAGCTTTGATATTTCTGTTCTTCCCAGTTAACACGTCAATGACAATATATTTTCTGCAATATAACACCATACCAGACAGTCTGATGGAGGGATAAGTTCATGGCATTTTAGTACCCAACTACTTCCAAGTGTAAATGCTATTTTGACAGTAGTAGAATCTGTGTCTGTCACTCCATCTGTAATAAACAGGAGATGATGTCACACCGTTTCTATGCAGGGGCACAGCAAGGACTAGAGAACATGATGCTAAGCTTATGTGTGGCACTAAACATCATGGAACTACACCACTACTTGAGATTCATCTGATTCATCTTATGATAAAAAATGAGCATGCAATAATTGAATAAGTGTTTGCAAATATTTTGCTACTGAATTTAAATCACAGATTTATTGCAATAATAAACATGGGAGTGCATCTTGATAGGTTGTTAATTGAGTTGTGTGGGTGGTTAGTCTTTTATTTTTATTCAAATGATTCTGAATATGAAATCACATGATTTATTTATTTTGTCTCTAGTAAGAATACCGAACTTGGTCATCAGCTGTACCAAGTGATCTTCACTCCTTTTGAAATCATAACATCAGAGGTATTAGGTGAAGTTTTGTTTGTTCAAATTGAATATGCATGAGAAGCTGTCTAGAGAAAGCTAGGCAAGGCAACACTTTTGTTAAAATGCTAAGTAATTTGCAAAGCTAGAAACAGTCTTTAAGTATTGTAAAAGTACAAAATTTGATGCTGAGTTAGTTTATGAAAATATCACTCATACCTTAACATTCAGCAGCCAATATTATAACCTTTAAGACAGATCTCCTTGCAGACTGTAAGATTGGCTTGATCTAGTCTCATCAACTGGAATACATTAACCACATTGTTCCCAGCAATTGTGGAAAGAGTCTTGAATTTTCATTTCCAGAATAGGAGATGACAGCACAGCTTATAATGCTGTCTCCTTTCACATGGGGGACCAGGGATCTGGAGCTGGAGATTCTTCAAGGGTGGCAGGACAAAAAGGGGACCTCTGTGGTGGAGCGGTTGCTTTGTCAGGGTTATGGGCTGCAGTCAAGGCTAGAGGACCTGCCTGAGTGTCACCCAGTCACCATTCTGGTCCCATGGTTGTTTCTGTTCCAGTGCCAGAACACATGGCTCACTGCTGATTTTTGCCTTATTTTCAACTGACACAACTGGCACAAGCCCTCTTTTGATCTGTGAGATCAGAAACAGATGTTGGGTAATTCAGCTTGATGATTTAAGGATGGGATTTGATAGTGTCTACAGTTGGACTTGATGTTAAAGGTCTTTTCCAGCCTCAGTGATTCTATGATTTACAGGTATGGCTCCAGGAGCCAGATCCAGGCACCCCCTGATCTAACAGGAAAGCCTGAAAAGTCACATCATGCCTGTATCACAGATTGTGGGACCATTCATGTAAGACATCTTTATTTATATATGATAGATTTTTTTTTTTAAACCAAGCAGCAAGGGAGAAATTCATTCTATGATTATTTTGTAAAAGAAAACTATTCATCTGCATGGGGGTCTTTTTTTGTAAAACAAGACCATTCACCTTGTATTTACTCAGCAAAGTCCCCTGTACCTCACCATGGGATTACAAACTCAGGAAGCAGACAGGCAGACAGCAGAAGTGAATGTTCATGTCAGTGTTCAGCTGATGCTTATAAATGCTCTGTCACAGATCCCTCTGGAGTCAGTGGAGATCTAGTCAAAGCTGATGGTGGAGCCCCACTGGCAACTAAAGTTCCATGAACCACGTTCAAGCAGACAGGAGTATTGGGATTCATTTGCCCGAACACAGACATCTTCTATCGGTTCAGGTGCTGTGAAGCACCATTCTTGGGCTCTTGCAGGCACTTCAGAAAGGCTCTTGTATCCCCTTAGGTATATCTTCTATTTGCAGATGTCTCAGACATCTTATTCAGTCTGGACATGGTCCTAGGCAATGTGCTTCAACTGACTGTTCTTGAGCAGAGGGATTGGACTAAGTGATCTCAAAAGGTCTCTTTCAACCTAAATGATACTGTGGTCTCAGCTGGCAACAGATGCCAGGGCACTGGGTACCTGAAAGTTCTGTTTTGCCAAAATGCCTGTAGCCTCCAATGACAGTGCGTCAGTTGATTCATTTGAGGATGTTTAGGAGTTTAGTACCCATAAGATGCCCTGTATCTCTCTAGGACTGGCAGATACAGAACAGCATCTATTGGAAATATGCACCATTTCTGTGCCAGACCAGTCAGGACACCCTCATCATCTTAGGGGTTCTGGGTACTAAAGTTTGAGTGACTGACTTCCCAGTGGTCATGTCTTTGAAATATTATGTAGCCAAGAGTCCAGAAAGCAAAATCTGCCCATTCAAAATTAGCTGTTTCCATCATAGAGGTAACTCTTAGCTATTATATTATGCATCTACATAAAGTGTGATACACTTCTACATTTTATGCTTTTTCTGTTATATTAACAAGTTCTCAGCTACTTGGAACCTTCTTGCTATGCTGGTATTTGACCAAGCCATCTCTAAACCTTTTCTTGGTCAAACATTAAAAAAAAACCCCTTTTTTTTCCCCTCATTTTTCTCTCTTCTTTTTTTTTTTTTTTTTTTAAATTTATTTAAGGCAGATCACTTAGGCCTTAATTCATTCCCGCAGCCTTTACCATGGCAAGGTTTTGAGTCATTAAGTGCTAAAGATTTGCAAGATCCCTTGCGAGTCACAGGATGTGGCCTACTGGGATGGTGTGTTCCTTTTGTTACCTGATCAGGACAAGGCAGATGAGCCAGCAATGGAGTGCTGGTGATCTTTCACTGGTGTAATTATTGTTTCCCATTAAATTGTAGAAGTGCTATTGTCTGAACCAGGGACAAAGCAGTAGAATCAAATAAAGGATGAAAAGAGCTGTTTTCGCTTTAGTCTCTGTTTATAAATGAAGCTATACCAGACACACACATTCCAAATATCCATCACTCTCCCTATCTGACTATTCAGTAGGAATAATGTTCTTATACAAAACATTTTCTCCCACACTGATAGTGCAATACAGGGAAATGCCCCACACGTTCCCTGAGCAGAAGAGAAATTGCAGCACTGGGCAAAACCTTGTGCAAAACCTCACTCTAAGGCATATTTCCAGGCCCACATGAGCCCACTGCCGAAGTCCTTTCCTTCCCACTGCGGGTGGAAGCCTCTCCTTATCACAGACTGATGTATGGAATATCCTTCATGGGTTTTTTTATCATGTGTCTTGGATTGATGTAGCAGTGAAATCTGAGATTTTAGATTAGTTTGTTGCGCTTCACTTCTAATTGCAGGCCACCCAAGAATCAACATTGTTGGCCTGCTCCCTGATATCTTTGCCTTACTGAGTAAAATCCAACTTTTCAGTCTACCAAATGTACCAGTTTGGATGAGCAAGCTAAGCCCAGAAGGGAGTGTACCAGCAAATTATCTCCCTCTCCCCCACCTCTCCCTGTCATCGCTATTATCTCGTTTACCCTGGAGCAGTAAGAAATGTAGAGGAATCCAGTTATCTCACTTTATTTCCCTTGGCAGATGTGACAGAGTTTCTTGTGACCTATCGAGTGGCCCTAAGAGATGTGAGAATTTCAGCGAACAGCCAGTTTACTTAAAAATGATTGCAACCTCTTTAGTCACATTGAATGAGACTATTGTTTTTCTCTCTAAAAATCCTGAAGATTGAGAGCCATGGGCTTTTCAGGGTGGTTGTCATATGACAGAAAGCCATCAAAGCCAAGTGTCACTGTTACAAGCACTGACACCTGTGAGTCTCAGTCATGGACAGAAAAGTTATCACTTTGCAGCTGTCTACAACCCTGTGGTTAAAAAATTATTCCCCTCCAAAGAAACCTTTGGCATACCTTATGTTTAGCTGAGGAAATATGTTGAATCTCCTAGGCTGGTCTATTCACCTCTTACGATATCTCTTGTACTTGGAGCTGAGCCACATCCTGCTCTGGCCACCTGCATACACTCTCCCCAGTCAGCTCTGAGATGCTCACTGAGGACCTTTATAGCCTTTTTACACCTTTATTTTCCAACACAGGAACATTTTTCAGTCTCTTTGTGCAGACAAGTTGCATCAGATGTGGGAATAGCTCCTTTAATGCATCTTTGCGTTGCTCGGGTCTCGTGTGAACAGACGTGACAGTAGGAGCCCCAACATGAAGCAGACCATAACAACTCCAGCATGCAAGGATGAAGGCCACCTGGCAGCTGATGCCCACTCCTCCAGCCAAGGCAGTACAAATTGCCCCATGTGAGTCACAGCAGGGATGGTGTTGTACTGCAGCAATTAATTTGCTTCTCAGACAAATGAGTCCAAACAGTAAAGGCTTTTGCGAATGGAATTTACTGTTCCAATGCAAATAACGAACTGGCAAACAGTAACCACTCCAGCTCTCCAGCCTGGCCAGCAATTGGTTGACATTTGGGCTGCAGAGAGTTTGCAGATTCCCTGCGAGTTGGATAGGAGCTGTGTTTTGCAGCAACAATTGATTTATTACTGTGACAACGAGTAGAAATAGAAGGATCTGCTGGCAGGCAAGCTTATGATTTGTTCCTTTGCAAATAAGCAAGAGGTGTCCAGCTGGCCAGTGGCCATTCCCAAGCAAAAGCCCAGGGGAGGATGCAGGTTTTGTCTCCTCTCTGCTTGAATTTTGCCTGCTAACTAGTGTTGGAATTAGGGTGGATTTTTTTATATTGTACAAAACCAAATTTGTATTTAGTAAAGTTTCTACAAAATGAGTAAGTAAGGGGTATGCAAAGGTCAGGCTGTCTTCTAGACATTTTATTTCCCAAGCAGTAGGAGGACACTTTATCTGTTATTCATGAGCAGAAAATCATTCTCATTTGTATTGCAGCAGCCCCTGTAGGGACCAATCAAGTCCCATTGTGCTGATGTCTGATTGGTGGCTGTGAAGAAAAAATTGCTGGTGCCTGCTTGGATGCAGTTCAGCAACATCCATTTTTTTGCCATGTAAGGTTCAACATGAGCACATTCTGATCAGCAAAGCACTTAAGTGCACGCTTAAAGCGATCTCTTTCCAGCCAAATGCTTCAGAGTGTTCCAGTGCTCTCAAAGAGAGGGGAATTTAAACATGTGCAAAAATGTTCAGCTAGATCAGACAGGGCTGCTGCACACGAACTTCACTTCTTTTGAGTGTTACACGTGTAAGGAAGTTTTCTTGTGATGCAGGGTTTTGGGGATAAGAGGAACGTGTCTAAATGAAGTTTTGAGTGTATTTTCTCTCCTGGGCATGCTCTAATCCTGCCTCAGTGATCTGACACTATTCAGAGAGCTGCGCCTCGTGGGACAACACCAGTCATTCAGCAAGCGTGTCAGGGATGTGAGCATCAAGAGAGATGAATCATTTCCATTTTCTGAAACAAAACATTGAAGTTTAATAGACTGAAATTAAGGTATGAAAAATGAGGGTGAATTAAGAGAAAAATATGTCAGTGAGAAGAGGTGTCCAATTATAGAGTAATCTTGATGGAACAAGGGAAGAAACCAAAATGGCATGCATTATTTCATGGTGGTTAATCTGGTATAGACTAAGTCAGAAGGGTTAATTCTTCACTGGTTGATAATGGACAAGTGGAGACTTCAGGATTATGGGAAGTTAAAATCAATGTATGACAATGAATATATCATTTATGTGAATATGGTAAAGAACATTTGTGGTGTATCATTTTTGCTGTAAAAGTAATAATAATTAAAAAAATCAGCAGTGACCAGTAGCTAGCTACAGCTGCTTCATATTCTGGATATTGTGTAAAATAGCCAGATCTTACTATGCTAGTAAGCCTGGAAAACACTGACTTTGTAAAGCTGATAACAGTAATGCAGTGGAAACATTGTATGGGATTAGTGGAGTGCATCATAGTGATAAAAAATTTCTCTGTAATGCTCTTATAGTAATTGAAGCTGCAGTTTGTCTCCTGCACAGCAAAACAGCCTGAGGCTGCCAGAAGATTTACTAAAACTTCCCTTCACAGTGCCGAGCAATTTGCTGCCTTTGTCCAGTGACTGCTTGCCTGAGTTTCCATGACTTTGTTAGCCCTAACACAGAACTTGTGAGCTCTAGCACAGACTCTGATCAATACAGGTCATTTTCATTTGTTAAGATGTCTAACTGCTGTGGAGTGTACAGGTTGCTTCGTTATAGAATACAGAATCATGACATTTCATGTTTAAATAAAAAACCAAAGCACTAGGGTCAGCATTTGTGTGCCTCATCACTGAAATCAGTATAATGATACACTGAAAATAATAGGATTTTTGTAGGTTTATACAGCATAGCATTCAGTCTTCCTTTCCATTTTGAGACTTTATTTTTAAAGAGACTCCTCTGCTTAGACTCCTCTTAAAATTTCTCTTCCTTTCTGCTTCTATTGTTTATGTTTAACTGACCAGGATGATTTAGCAGTACTTGATTCTCAGCATGTTAAAAAAATATTCAAGGTTCCCCTTACATGGCAAGACAAAAAGCAGCTTTAAGACACTGACAGCTTTCTCATCTACATCTGAAAGTAAGAAGAGAAAAGAATCAATTAAATGGCACAGCTTCTCCTGGAGCTCTCAGACTTTTCCATCATTTTCATTTTCCTCTTAGTGATTTACAGGAGCCTGTCTGGTGCATTAGCCAGGCTCTCTTGGCTGCATCATTGCTCCCAATATTCCTAAGCCAGGCAAAGCTCCCGCTAAATTCAAGCCTAATGTGGTACACTGCAGGAACAGAAACCAATTTCGGTTTTAGTGGGATATCTACAACTGAAGCAAGAGAATTTTATATACATTGCCCTGAGTTGGCTTTCACACTAGTGTTATGTTGCTGCAACTCTCAGTGAAGTTTGATTTACACCAGGCAGTGCAGAACTTATTATCCACATCATTAAGGGCCATCTCTCTTAGAGGGAAAGTGTCTTGTGGAAGTTGGTATGGAAGGAAGTGTTGATATTCCCAAATGAAGAGCACAGGGAAAACGCAATAGTATTTGAACGGAGAGCAAGCCAGATCCTCAGAAATCTGGTTGGGTAGCAAGTGTGTGTGCCCAGTAACCATTCTACCTGTGTAAGGAACTGTGAAGTTTACAAGTGGATATAGGACTGATGACTGTGTTGACAGCTAGGAGTGAGGAAACATTTCTGCCTAGACATAATTCCCAGGGGACACCACTCTATTTGTTTCAGCACATCTGGCAAAGCAGATGTGGCTGGAAGAGAGTTGTGTGTGCAGGAGCTGTGTCTTTCAGTATAGCTAATTACTAATTTATATTCCTTAACCCTTACTTGTATGGATATTTGAATGCTCTGTTTCAATAAACACCTGTTTGTCACTATTTTATCCAGTCTCAGGTGAGCATAAGTTATTTGAAAAACCAGGACAGAGAGAATACCTGAGACTGAAAGCAGTTTTAGTTTCCTCTCTTTAGCATTTTTATCGGATACATTCTAATAGTACATTAGGCAAAAAGAAAGCTGCCTAAAGGGTTACTGAAACAACATCACTTCAGCTGCGAAAAGGACCTCTGTGATGAATGCTCTTAGCACAGTCAGGTACAGATGGGCTGTGCTGCATGGTCCTCAGACCTCCTTCTCTTTGATAGGAGCTGGCTTTGCTTCTACATGTTCACAGCCCCCCAATCCATGCACAGACCAGAGAGGCCATTTCAATTAACCTTGTGTGGCAGGTGCCACACCTGCAGGACTGAGCATCTCTCCTGCATGACAGCAGAAAATAGCAGTATTCTAGTATTTCTGGAAATTTTTCTTTTATTTTTAAGTGTCTTCAAATTGTATACATGTGTCAATCCAGCAATAAAACCCTAGCTGTCAATGGCTGTTTCTGCCTGAACCTGAAGTTGTCTTCAAAGCCAAGGTGGCTGTGACATGCCAGCCAGAGAGTGTGGTGTGAGCTGATGCATTAAATGCCTATCACTTCCCCGAAACTAATGCTGTGTGTCACTAAATACTCCAGCCATCTCCCACACTTCTGAAAGCAATTTTCTCTTTATTAAGCTCTACTGTTTATGGTGTCCAGGAAGATAGAAACAGGCTTCATTTTACCTAGAGCTTAGCAATCACCACCAATGTACCCTTGGGTGTGTTATTAAATTAAGGCAATTGAATCAGATTCTGTTGGCAGCTACTTGATGTCAAATCTGGACTAATCCGAAATTTACAGTTGAAGTTGATGTTAGTTAGGAGCTAAAAGTTTGTTGTTTCAAGTTTTAGCTCTGTATATTAAAGATTCAAAGTTTTTTAGAAGCAGCCAGGGCAAATGTCCTACAGAATAACTTCTCAAGAGGATAGATTGACCTGCTAACTGTGCTCTGAAATTACCTGCACAATGAACTGAGGAACTTCTGTATGAGAAGAGAAGTCAACTAAAATGATAGTAGCTTGGTTTTGTTCCCTGTAATTCTGCTCTTCTATAGAAGGTTACTACATTTTCTTCCCAGAACTCCCAGTTCCTTTCAGGAAGGGTGACCCCTTTCCTTCATACACCTGTGAGTCCAAAGAAGAGTCTTTGTGCAGCAGAGGTAAGGTGACATCTATGGGATTTAAGCGGATTTTTCTGTGTTTGGATATATGCAGGCTGTCCCAGTCCTGGTTCTCAGGTGAAGGTTGTTAAATACTAGGACCAAGGCTCCCCTGAGAGACAGCTGTGTTACAGAGCTTCTCACGTGTCTGAAGATGGTCTCACTAGGAAGGCCTTACATTAAGTAATTTAACTGTATAGACTCAGCCAAAGTGCCTGCAAAGTGCTCAGGAACAGCTGAGGACATGTGAGGAAGTCATTGGTGGGTTGGGTGGGTGCATCCTGTGTCCACCAGCATCACCCAGAACACAGAAATGAAACCTGCAGCAAATGAGGTGCCATTTCCCCTTTGGAAAGACTTAAGAGCTTGTCCTAATTTGGATTTGAGAAAGCCCTGTGTCTAATAGTGGGGAACACCAGAGACTTTGGAGGGTGCCCCTTCCTGTCTGTGAAGGGGCTGCTCTAACCCTCCTCTTCCACCTCCAAGACTTCCAGATTTTTAAATCCTTTTCTTTTTTTAGACTAACTTGTAATAATGGAAAATCAGCTCTGCTGGATTGTGTAAAAGTATAGAAAACAAACATATCCTATCTCACTCTATTCTTTAAGGGGTAGAGCCTTCTCTCCAGCCCTGATTTCAGAGCCAGTGGTTTACGGCAGTTTCTTGGTCTGTGAAAGGGTCCCAGAAAGCCTCTTGCTTTCTTCCATCAGGGTTATATATGTGTAAGACCCCCCTGCTCCTTTCCAGCCCCACCATGTGCTGCAGGCTGCCAGCCTGCCCTGTCCTTCCATCACTGCCCACATCTCCTCTTGCACCTGCAGGGTTTTCTTCAGCATGGGCAAGGCAAATAGGCAGGAATCCATCCTTCCCACCAACAGCCTTTAAGAACATATAACTTACAGCAACAAATCTAACAAATATGGTCCCTAGTGCAGCAAGCCACATGGAGCCTGGCTTGAGACCAGCCTGGGCTGAAGTGCCACCAAGGCTGTCTCAAAATTCTTTCCACACTGACACAGCATAGGCAGATCCCAGTGCTCAGTGGCATAACTCATTGGAGAAATAGACCCATAAAACTATTTCTGATAGTAGAGGCTTATTTTTTTATTTCATGTCAGGTTAAATAAATCACAAAGCATGGCAGTGAGGATTTAGCACTTGTTACACATATTGCTTAGCATTTACACAGTGCTATCCTCATTTAAGAAAGTGCTTTTTCTAACTTCATTCACTGTCACCACTGTCTGCATATCACGAGGGAAGTCAGGAGCATTTAACATTCTTGATGATAGACAAGGCTGGACTCACACAGCTTTGTTATTTTTCCTCTTCTCCCACCCTCAGCATCCCAGTGAGTCGACTTTTGGTGGCTGCAGCCCATACTTGTGACCTGGAAGTCTTATGCAATGCAAGGGGCAGAATCCTGTCCCTTTGATGAGAGCTGGGCATGGTCTTGGGCAGATAACCAGGGAGCGGAGCTGAGGCTTGTGGCAAGCAAGAAACAGGTCTCAGCAGAGGAGATGGATTGAGAGAGCAGTTCTAGAGGCTAAGAGCCGGGATGTGGAGGGCAGGATGGTGGTGAAGGGATGCTAGGGCTGAAGAGGTCATTTGGATTGGCTGTTTGCCTTAGGTGGGAGAGAATTTGGGACAAATGCTGGTGGAAGGGTTCAAGTACAGAAAGGTTTAGTGATTGAATTATCTTACTTGGTGGAGGTATGTAAGGCAGAACATGGAAACGGGGTTGGAGAAGAGGACATTAGGTCTGACACTGGGCTGGGGCATGGGGATACAGAGTAGATGTCCCTGGAGGAGAGCAATTTGAGGTACGGGGGTATGCTGGGAAAGGCCTTCAACATGGGGGGAGCTGGGGGCTGATTTCCATGTCAGGAGAAGTACAGGGCAGGTAGTGTTCCTGTGGAGTGGCTGCCCTTCACCACACACCTGCCCAGTCCCTACATACTACCACTACTCCCTGCTCCCATCAGGACAGGGCACTTCCCACCAGCAGACACACTCCTTCACTAGGGGACAAGGCACACAAGGTGCCAGGAGAGCGCACAAAACCCACCCCACAGCTCTGTGCCCCTCCAGTCACTGCTCCTGTGGCATGGATGCCGCAGGCCCATCAGCTGCCCACATCCCAGGAAAAGCCCCAAGGACCTGCAGGGGGATATTTGGCATGAGATGCCCCTGGATGGCCGTTTCTCATGCTGCTGCATTTCACCTGGGCAAGGAGCTGCTTAGCACAAAAGGGAACACATAAGGACAGCTACTCTAACGCTTTAATCATCTGGCACCCTATTTTTAATGTATGTAAAGATATCTGTGTGCCAGTGCTCTTCTCTCCTTTAAACTGACATAACTCCTTGTTCCAATGGATTTCTCTGGTAGAGACCAGACCCAGACATTCAGTTTTTACAACAGCCAAATTAGGTTTATGTAGATGGCACTTGCTTTTGGAAAAGATAGTACCTAAAAATTTGTGTCAATTAATACCCTGATTAATTAATCAAATACTGATTATAGCCCAATACCTCTGTAAACTAACATTTACAGAACCATGCAGTCATTGTAGGGGTGAGATGTGCTGCTTTAAAAACTAACCTAGTAATATGTTCATTCAGCTAGATATTTTTACTATAAATCAAAGGGACATTATACTATTTCTATTGAAACTTTCTTTAACTTACTTTCAAAAAGTTAAAGTTTCTTTTTTAGAAACACTCAGTTTAACTCCCCTATAAACTTCCTTTGCTTTAATAGTAAATTAAATATACCATGAATTAACTTACAGTTTTAAAAATTACTTGATTATAAATCCTTCCTGAAACATCCCTGCTATATAAATTCTGCTGTAATTAAAAGCTAGAACAAACATTTTAAAATTTGCTCCTTAAAATACATTGATCCTTTTCTGCATCTCTGCTCAAAATATAACTTCACCTCTCATTGAAAATTACATTTTTTCTGGAAAGAGGAACACAGACCTATTCAAAAAGTTGACCCCAAATTACATTTTACAAAAACAAAGCCATTTATTCATTCTAATATTCTGCACGCAGTTTATGCTGTCACTTTTGAATATCTCTAGGCTGAAACTGCTTGTAACATTTTGCTGTAAGCCTGAATGTAATACAAGTGAGAGGCTGCTTTAATTTTTTTAAGGAACAGTTCTGCTAGATGCAAAGGCATTGAAGAGAGCCTGGAAGACACAATCTGTGTGATGCTGCTCTTTATTGTCACAGGTACAGAGTTCTGATGTGGCGATGCTGCACATTCAGGTCATTGAACATTTACCGATGGGGAAGGACTTTTCAGTCTCTAAAATGGTTACAAACAGCTTTTGTCAGAACACACTCAGTATAAGCAGTCTGATCTCAATGGAGTCCTACTATTTTATTTTGGATAATAATGGCAAAGTCTTACCAACTGTTGATGGAGATGCCTTGGGGTTAGTTTATATTCATGTTGGAAAAGCAAAGCAGTGCTCCCTCCCAACTCTGACAGAACTGCAGCTCTCTTCAGTAGTTGATTGTCAGGTTGTCCCGATCTGTAGCTTAGCGCTGACAACAGTTCACAGTTTATTTGCAGCTTTGAAGCCTGGTCCTATAGTGTTTCTCTTCTGACAGGAGATGAATAAAGGTGTCACTGTGGGAGACTTTTAGCCGGCTGCTATAAAAAGGACCCTCCTTGCCTTCCCTTGAAAGATCCTCTAGTTCACTTTTGGAGCCTGCGGCTTTCCCCTCGGCTGAGTTTAGCTCCATCAGCTCCAATTCATGCTTGGCAGCTGTTTCTAAAACTCTCTGTTTGTTATAATACCTGACAAAGTTGTTAATGATTGGGTGGATGGGAAGGGCAATTGCTATCACCCCACAAAGAAAACTGATGGCAGCATTCAGTTTTCCTAGTGTTGTTTTAGGATATATGTCTCCATATCCAACTGTGGTCATGGTAATGATTGCCCACCAAAATGACTGAGGGATGCTTTTGAATAAAGTTTCAGGATGACTTTGCTCCATGGTATAACCTAGGGCAGAAAAGACAAAGATTCCAACAGCTAAGTACATGAGGAGCAGCCCGAGCTCCTTAAAGCTGCGTTTCAGGGCATAGGTTAGGGTCTGGAGCCCTGAGGAGTGCCGTGCAAGCTTGAAAATCCTTGCGATCCTCATGATGCGCAGTGCCTGGACGGCCTGCTGAACGTTGCTCAGCTCCATCAGCTTGGCTCCTAGGTGGGTCAAGGTCAGGCTGACATAGAAAGGAAGTATTGCTAGCACATCGACAATGTTCATAAAAGAAAGGGCAAAGTGGAATTTGTTGGGAGAGGAGATCAGCCTCAGCACATACTCCACGGTGAACCAGCCTATACAGGCTGTCTCTATGCTGTCCAGGGTTGGGTGTTCCATACGGTTCCCCTCTGCATCTACGACCTGCAAATCTGGGATGGTCCCGACACACATCACGACAGAGGAGATCAAAATAAACAGAAAGGACAGAACAGCTACCACTCTAGCTGGATAGGATGATTCTGGCTTCTCCAGAAATTTCCAGATGCATTTTTGGCACCTTTTCCAGCGACTTTCCGAGGCATCTACTCCCAAGTCATCCAGAATGAGTTGCACCCTTCGGGCTATTTCTTCCAGTTCTTCCTTTTTTTCACTTAGATGAGTTTTGCAGCAGTCATCCAAAAATTTCAAATCCACTTTCCAAAATTCCATTTCATTCTTGAAACATATGGGGCATATTCCCTTCTTCATATGAATTTCCCCAAAGTAATATACGTCAATAATGCATTTGAAAGCATCTGGGTCTCTGTCAAAGTAAAACTCTCTCTTTCCAGGATCATAGTCATCACAGAGGGAGAATATGCTATCGTATCCCCCTGATAAACAATTGATCAGCTCTGCCAGCCGTGTTTCTGGGTATTGATTCAGATTATCTCCGTAGAACACCTGCCTTACTCCACCGACATTGACTACAATCTCCATTTCTTCACTTTTCTCTGATCCATCAGTCTCCACATCTGGAAACATAGAGTCTCCTGCCATTTTAGTTGTATTTGAATTTGTTAGATTTTTAGCTGGTTGTTTGATTTCACAGCTTTGTGGTCTTAATCTCTCATGAAAGCAAATCAGCACTGAGCCAGCTCTACTACAAATGTCACCAAACTGACCCGGAGTCGTCGTGGAAAAGGTTACAGGTAGAAACCTGCAGTCGGAAAAGCCGTGTGAGGTATGCAACAAGCTGCAGGGAAAAGACAAGTCATCGGGCTGCTGTGCCTGCAAGCAGGATGTTAGAAAGCTCCAGCAGACTGGAAAGAGAAGAAACCATTTAGTAAAACTCACCACTCTGTTCAGTGCTCGAGAGTCTTTTCAGGTCCCATTCTCTCTCTAAAAGTGATATCTATTCACAGCTTGGAAGTCACGGCAGAGAAATAAATCCTGAGCTCTGATTAATGCAACGTGCAGTGAGTGACAGTTCTCAGAACGACAGTCGGTGTGGTGAGCCCACAGAAACTGCCACGGCTTCTCCCTTCGATTCCACAGATTTCCCTAGAAAGCTGCGTTTGAATTTTGTTTCTCTTTTCGTTCTCTGTTTACTTTAAGGTCTTCCAGAGTTCATCTGCTGACTCCTGCACATAGCCGGTCGGTGCAAGCATGCAGAGAGAAACTTGTGCTTGTTTTCCCTTCGCTGTTTCTCAGCACAATAGGGAGCCTAGGCTGCCAGGAGTCCTTTCCAAACTCTACCCTCTCCTGGTGAAACCCAGCAAAGCACCAGCGGCACAGAAAGCACATCTCAGCTTTATATATGCCTGCCAAGCAGTACAGTAATGTGTTTCTATCCTACCAGGAACTTTAATGAGTTTTAAAAACGTTTTTAAAAAACCTAATGCAAAGCATAATTGTGTATAAAGTCATTCAGAGCTACAGAAAGACACACAAACATTGAGTCCTGGTAGCAGAAACCAGAAGTAATACTGTGTTTTGGGAATAAATGCACAGCAAAAATTTTGCTCTCAGTGGGACTGGAGAAACTCTGGAGCATCTCTGTCCTGTTTCAGGACATTAAGCTAATGTAGATTTGTACTGGTGCCATTGCAAAAGAGGAAGAGACCATAAAGTTTTTGTTGCAGCTGTGGAGCAAAATTGCCCCTGCACTCTGTGCACATTTCCCAGTGCTGTGGGTCCTCAGTTTTAGCCATGTTGCCTTGACCTGTGGTCGACTGCGCCTGAGGAAAGTTTTGGTAATTTACGTCTATGATGATTTCTCAGGGAATGCTATTTACCAGAAGTAGTGTTTTGTACTACATCCAGCACTTAAAAAGCAAAAGTAGAGTAGCAAGCATTTCATTTTAGCTTCATTTTCTCCAGATTCCAGGATTTGATGGACATTTGTTCCCCAGACCCTTACATGTAGGAAGGTCTACCACCCTGCTCTTCAATTCTTAAATCTGACTCTACAGTTCATTTTAGTGCATCCAGCAAAACCTGCAGGTCGTAAGTTAACTGTTTCTGGCCACCACAGAACGATCTTTTCCAATTTACTGGCTTCTGAAAAGCTTCTCGATGGAGGGGAGTAGAGAGCAACAAACCCAACTGACAGTTTGCTTCTCTGGGTCTGTGCCCATCCTGGGAGAAAGGTGAGATATGTGATGTGCCCACTGTCCTCATGCTTGTGTCACACAGTGAGGGGGATCCTGGTAAGTATACAGTGCTCCTGTTCCACTCTCTTGCCGGAAGCTTATGGGCGATCAGTGAGAGTGCACCAGACCTCATCTGGAGTATGCACATACATCACATACCCAGGAAGGGGTAATATCAGGTCCCAGGAAAAGGGTGATATCTTTTACACCTGAGTCACACAATCTCTGGAGGCTAGTGTCACCTTCTTGTGCTCCTGAGGGTGCTGCATAGTGTGGGTGTAATACAAGATGTCCCTTGAGTTGTTTTCCAGGCACATATAAGTTTACTGAAACTTGCAAGCTTCTTGGGACAAGAGCAATTCCTTGGAGACCTGGAAAACCCCTGTTTTGTGGGTTCATCAATAAACAGTTATCCATCTGGGGCTTTCCTGCTCACTAACACGAACGGTTTAGCTTGATTTTAGAAAAATAAATATTAAGATGCCAATAGCAGAGACACATTTGCAGGGGGAAATATACAGATTGGATTACTGGGTATCTGATCTTACAAAACAAAACAGCTCTGGGAAAGTTAGGCTTCAAATTTCGTCAGGCTGCATCAGCATAGGGAAACAGGTTATCTAGATGTAAATCTTCAGATTTAACCATCTCAGATCGTACTCTCCTTGATCAATGATTCATTCCAGTGACCTTTTGATTTTTCTCTAAAAGGAATAAGAAAGGAATATAGAGCCCAGCATGACCGACACAGAAAGTACCACCTCTGTTTCCAAAAAGGCTTTTTTCCCCCCCCGCACCATTTTACTGAACAAACACCTACAAAATAGGCACACAGGATTAGTACATACATTGTTCAGTTTGAAAGGTGAAATCAGCTCCTCTCAAATGATAAATCTCAGCACATTCTCAAAAGGTTGAGAAGAAACTATTTTTGAAATGCCAGATCTGTCCTTATAAAGACTTTACTTAGTGTGGCTGTTAAAATCCTTGTGCTTTATTCTTTCTCGTCTTGCACCTTTTCAGGGTTCTTTACACCTTTCAGTGTGCCTGTGAAATGTTAGAGATCTGGTAGCATTTTAAATCCACTTGGGCAAATGTAAATGATCCAAAAAATGGTCAGGGAAAATCAGAATTAAATTAAAACATTGTTTTTGTAGCTGAAAAGAGTGGCACAAGCTTGCTTGATGAATGTTTTGTATCAGACATATTGCAGAGCAGCGAACAATAGGAGCAGAATGAATAATTTGCAGTAAATAATTTATTTCACTAATTCATTTGTCACCCATAAAAAGAGAGCTTCTCTAATCTAAAAATTTCAATAGATAATTATTGCCCTGTAATTCATTTATGACCAGTTTCCTGCAGTTATTAGGGCTTCTAAATTCAAGTTCTGTTGATTTACCTGATCAGGGCAGACAGGTCAAGCTGTGTTGTGTGTCTACTGGAAGTGATGTGTGTTGGCAATTGAATTCCTACAGGCCCAAAAAGAAACACGGAGGGGTTTTTTTCTGTGTCGATGCTTTGGCTCAGAGAACAACGTGCATTTGAGCTGACAGTTGTGTTAAGTTTTGGCTGTGGTTCAGACAGGCTCCTTCAGGGAGGAGGAGGAGGAGGCTCAGCCGGACATCAAGCCCTGAAGCCCGAGGGAAGGATTCCTGGGTTGCTGGGCAACCCCACCAAATCCAGGCTCAGCCCCAGCAGGGACACAGCATCTCCCAGGAGTCTTGAACCCCAGCAAGGGCTTGGTCCACAAGGTATAGGTGGAACCTGAATATGGCTGCCCAGTGGCAATGGGCTCCACTTGAGGGACATGGGTGTCACAGAGCACCCACAGTCCAGCACCGGGGGACCTGGAGTAGCGGTGGTGCACAGAGGATGCTGATGCTGAAAGTCTGGCTCCCTCATTGGCCACCTTTTGGGAAAGGACATTCACCCAGGGTGGCTCTGTTCCAGTCTTGAAGACAGGTTGCTCCTCTTGAGTTGTACACTGGCTCATACCTTGCTCCTGAGTCCCAGCCACCACCTCTGCCCTCCTGCCTGATGCACCCAGCTGCTCCCCACACAGCTAAGGGCAGTAGTGTGCATAAAGGGCTGTGAATGGGTTAGGAGCCAAGCCTAGGGAGACACAGTTGGATTCCACATAGGGAGGGGTGTTTAATGCAGAGGCAGGACTTGGACAACCTCTTTGCAAGCAGGCTGCCTGCACTGAGCACGGCCCTGCCTGCAGTGCCTGGGACCATCTGACCTCTCTGTCCTTCCAAATCAACAAAGTGTTTAGTGCTGTGCCTACATGGGCAAGCTCAAGAAAATTTAGGGACCTGTTCATGACCGTTCAAGCAAGAAATAGCTAGAGCATGTCTGACATGGGTCCAGCCCACACTGACCAGCTAACGTGGACATGTCCCAGCTCTCACATGGCCATCAGAGACCATTCCAAACAGTCTATTTGAAAGCAGCATCAGTAGTGGGGATTAAAATGACTTCTTAAACTAGACAGAGATGAGTTGTCAGTTGGCCTCAGTGCCCATAGATGTCCCTGGGTGCATGTAAATCTTGTCATACTCAGTATAACCCCCACACATACACTTCTGCTGTGTCATATTTGGGGTTTAGATGACACTTGCAATACTGGAGCTGTGATGGATCCAGCAAGAGATCTCAGCATCTAACACACAATTTACTTTCAGCTAGATGCAGACTATGGAGATCTCCTCAAGACAGGAACATGTGATCAAAATGTACTATAGAGAAGTCAGTCAGAGACCTAAAGGAGGGTGGAGAACAGGAATATCTTATTCCTTCTCCTTTCCTTAAGACATTATGTGGATAAAGCTTTCAGCCAGCTGCATGGGCACTGCTTCATCAGCTGATAACACAAGGCTCTGTGTGGAAAAAGCACCATGTAATTACTTAGTGCCAATCACAAGAAACAGGAGGCAGATAATCTGGAAGAATGGAAAGGAATGAAGTGGGGACAGGGTTGGGGCTCCCCACGCAGGGACTCCAGAATGTGCCTGCAGCCAAGGGTCCCACTGGACCAGTGGGTGGGAGCTGCCAGCAGGTGCTGGGGCTCTGTAGTTGACTCGTTTCAGTGGAAAAATCCTTGATTTTGAATTTTTTTTCTTTTCTTCATTCTGGGTTTCAGAAAGAGGAAGTCATCCAGAGCAGCTCCTCGGACTACTGTATGAGAGCCATATTTAGTAACAAGTGCAGGAAAGATTTTGCTGTAAGAATCCTTTAGGGTTTCCAAATATAAGGTGGATTCTAGTGGTTAGTGCAGCAACCTTATTGGAAGATCCATCACACTCTCTTTGGCAAATTAATCCAGCTACTGCAATATGCTGGTTTACCCTTTATAGCTCTATATTGCAAATACATTTTCAAATCACACCTCCTTTTATCCTTGTAATGTGCTCTGCAATAAAGCTGTCTGATTTGACACATCAAGAAAACATGGCATTGCATTCTCATGGGTGCTGTGGTTTCCAGCATGGATAGGGGACCACTGCCATAGCACCAGCCCCAGCCCCATGCACCTCCCCAGAGCATCTGCAGGACAACAGTGAAGGACTTGCTCTCGTGGACTGTAATGCCAGGGCATGTGGGAGAAGAGTGTTGTGGGCACCGAATGTCTGCAGAAAACCTTCGTGATGCCACAGCAGCACTCAGGTCCCAGCACTGATGGATGTCGTGTGTGTAGCCACGAGCTACTGGAGGGAGTCTGAGCCTTGGCACGAAACATGTTCATCGCCCACTGCTGCTATTTCTGGCAACAGATGAGTCTTTTAAATCCCTTGATATGGGAAAAGAAGGGTCCATCAAATGCAAAGTGAGTGAAACAAATTCTCTAAATTTTTAAATACATCTTTATGCTTTGTATGATATTGCTCAATACACTGGAATTCCTTCAGATTGATATGCTGAAAGTAAGAGGTTATGAAATGTCTTAGCTGAGGTGAGTATCTACACTACACCACATACCTTCACCTTGCAAATCTGGGTTTATGTGTCTCTGTCTCCAGCATATTCATGTATTTATCCATGGCTATTATTTTAGATCAAACAAGTCTTTTCCCATTTTTTCCCCCTGTTTTAACTACTTTGGTTCTTTTTTGAAGTTCAAAATTTATACATATTAATTCAATTTATTTTATCAGATCTTCTAATTAATACCTTATTAAAGGGCTAGTAATAGCTTTCTGTAAATTTCAATTTGCCTTGTTTTCTATTTGACACTGAGTCTATTTTCCCCTATGATTAAACCTGCCTTAAGTGACCACTCAGGAGAATAGCCAAATCTCTGATTTATTGTAAATGACCTTAAATAAACAAGGTGCAGTCTCCACTGTAAATAGCTAACACCTGTGTTCAAATTGAGCATATCAGTGGGTCATAAATAGGATGGGACTTAGAGATACTGTAAAAGTTCTAAGAACCTTGTCTTATTTACAGAATCACTGTGTTTTGAGGAAGGACTGGAATTCTGCTTCCTGGTCTTAAACACTGACATCAAAAGCTTTGAATGAATGTTGCATGTACAAAGAAAAAAGAAAAATGAGGTGACAAGACTTGTTACAGTTGCAGCCAATAACTTAAATATTAAAAATTGCACCTACACTGCACATATGGAAAAGGTCCAAAAAATTGCATGTGCACGTGTAATTAGAAGATGTATCATAATGAATAGGCACAAGGTGGTTGAATGCAGTTTGCATGGGTGACCTCGGCTCTGGCAGTTCCCAGCTCTGAGTGTCTGCGTCTGCGATCCCACTGTTGGCTTTTATCATGACTTGCTGAACATAATTTCTCGCAGGACCCACGATGCACTGGTGCTGCTGCCTGGCAGCATCCCTGGAGCTGTCTCACCAGCTGGAGTGAGGGAGCCCCAGCAAAGAAATGTAAACATACTGGGGTGAGTATAAGCGGGTCTTGATGGTGGCAGTGGTGAAATGATGGGGCCGGCCTTCCCAAAGGTGAACATTCCCATCCCTATCAAATGACATCATTACCGATAATTGTCTTGAAGGAAATACTAAGACCATGGCAGCAGAGAGGGAGGTGCCATGAGCAGACTGTCTGCTAAGTTTCAGCAGCCAAGACACAAAGCCAGTTTCTAAGACTGCCAGGGAAGAGATTTTCAATGTGTTATTATGTGTTTTCTTTTAAATAATTCAACACTGCAGCCCTCTACTGTGCTTGGAGTTAGAATAGCTACTAATAATACCCTGTACAAGCTGAGCTGTTGTTCCTAATTCTTTGAAAGAGAAGCATGTGTAGCAATTTAGTGTGTACCACTTCCCAATTGAAGATATTTTTATATGAACTTAACGAAATAAGGAATATAATAATGTAATTCATAGTAAACATGGTCAAAGGTAGTTGTATATGTGTGCTCAAAGAAGAGGAAAATATATGCAATATTTTCTAGTGTGAAAAAGCTGTAAAAAAACCTGTTGGAAAATACCCACAGAAAACATTTCATCAGTGTGCTGAAAAAGAATAAAAAATAAAATACTTTCATTGATCCTCGCACAGAGGAAAATATAGGCTTTAGCAAAGCCTGCAATTCTCACAGGCCCTTGTATGCACAGCTATAATTTTTGTTCTTTCAGTGAGTGGTACTGGACAAAGGAGAGGAAGGTGTGTAGGCAGAAGCAGGGGCAGAGTTCAATTTTCACAATTATGAAATTACCATACCCATGGAGAAATCCTGTGGACATTTGATTTCATTAAATCCTGCAGGACTGAAGGCATGATGCCCTGGAGCACCTTGCTGACACCTGCTTCCCACAGCCTGCAGGCTCTCTGGGCTTGCTCCCTTCGTCTCCTGTGGAGAGGTGGTGGTTGCAGACCTGTCTGTGGCCAGGAAAGCAGTCAGGGACTGGAGGATATGGTGTTCCCTGGCAGCATCCTGCTTGCACAACCAACACAGAGTGGAAACATTAAAGCATGCAAATTTATGATCATGAAAGTAATCTTTTATCAGTAAACCTTTGCACTATAGATCAGGGAAAGAGTAACATCAGATGTTGTTTCTGTTTCCCTTGGTGTCAGAATTACTGCTTTGAGAAGTGCTGGGATCATGTTCTTACTCTTGCTGCCTTTGAAAAAAGAAGTCCAAACCTCTGTATGACCCTACCCCGACAAACTGCTTTCAGCATCTCCCTTTTTTTTTGTATTCTTCAGCTTTGCTTAGCAAAAATGTTTGCTGAATTTGAGTCAAATTTACAAAGAGTTTCAAGTCAATGAAAACTACATTTTCTGGAGGACAAATGATGTGTCAGAAATAATTTCCTTGCCCTACTCTGAATGTGTTTTCTGCCACTGGGCAAATCTTCTGACTTCTTGCTACTTATCTTAAGCTGTCTGGCAACACATCATACTGTTTAATAGCTAACAAAGGAGTCAAATCATAAAGCATTTTTAATTTGACAAACAGATTACAAATAAGCTTTTACATTGTCTGAGTGGCTCTAAACCTAACCCACATGTTTCTAAGTGATTTGTCTAGACAATGGATGAGTCAAGCCTTTTATCCATTCTGTTTTATAAAATAATCGGTTCTGCTCAGTTAAGATTGCATTTAACATTACTAAACTGAATGCCTTTCATTACTATGTGCTGTTTAACATAGTATTGACATCTTGCATACTAATTCACTTTGTTCAGGGTAGAGTCATAAACCCCGCTCGAACAATGCGATACGTACAACAGAGATCCATTGTACTCACTGACAGTGTCCTCAAAGACAAGACTGCAGAACCCAAGATATCCCATTGAGCAAAAATAAAAGGCTAAGGAGATGAAAGAAAGTTCAGTGATGAATGGGAAGTGCTGCTGCTGAGACCTTTCTTTATTACTATTCTCTGGCATTTTCAATTGTTCTGTCCCGATGAGTAACGAGGACTTCATTGCTTTTGTCAAGCTTCACTGCAAATTGCTGCTGTGATTAACACAGGTTAATCTCAGGACAGGCAGGAGCTCCTCACTTCTCCTGATGGAAGAATTTCAACCGTCCTCTGAATTTTCTTGGGTGACCTTGAAAAAACGTCCCTGCCTATGACAGCAATGTTACTACTTTCCTTAATGAGTTAAAACTCTACACCCAGTTTTAACTACCCAGTCCTCTGCAATCCTTTCTTTAGGCTTCTGTGCACTGTTATTGAGAATACGCAGTAACTGAACCACCAGGAAGAGGAACCAGGATTCCCTGGTTGGGACATCCACAGTCACACTTTGCCACAAACCACTGGGACACGTCCCACAGATCAGCAGAAAATTTCCCGTTCTGACAGAAAATTGGTGATTGCAATAAAGATTAGAGTAGAAACCACGATCCCTCCTGCTATTCAAATCTAAAATTTTATCCCAGTCATGCTAAATACTCCAATAGTTAGCTGGTCTCATCAAAGATAGCTAGCCTTATCAAAAATAGTTCAAATCTCTAAGCAGATTTCCTTTATTTTGCAGTAAGCATGGATGCTATCGTACACTTGAGGTCAGACACTGGCTGCAAACATCCCCATAAATGTGGCCAGGATACATAATTATCAGATCTTATACATACAAATAGTAGGGGAATTAATTGTCTGTATTTGGAAATGTCTTTGCACCCTATGATTGAGGTTTACAAAGTGTTTAGCAGTGTCTCATAATATAGGAGGTATGTCTTTGGCTTATTTGAGAACAGAGCTGGATATATAGTAACAGTAGCACCATGAATATGCTAAATAATCTATCATTAATCAATACATGGCTGGTTTCTTCCCTCATATTGATCTTAAACTGTCTGTGTGCTGAAGGCAAAATCAGGTACTGTGTGTTTGTACATGTTTTGCAATAAATTCCTGATGTACACGCATGAAGAAATAAATGATGACACTACACAGCTGGAGGACTACAACCCTGCTCCCCAGCTTCACAGTCTGCTTGGGATTTCTGTTTCAGAGCTTGTGACAAATCATTTACTAATCAACCATTTACTGTTTGGACCTCACTTATCTCATGAAGTCTACTTTTTCTTTGGTAAGATTGACTAGCATTAATTAATATTAACTAGACCTGTACAAAATACAGAACATATTTCTAGGAATTTCGGATACCGCGACTTTTGGTGAGAGGCAGAAGGAAGGAAAAACTAATCTGCATTTTAAAAATTTCCTTGAAACATGTCAAACAAATCTAAATATAGAACATCCAAATCTTTAGTTTAGCAGCACTGAAATTTAACATTGTGAAAATGTTTATACACTGTGTACTAAATATTACCTTCTGATATTGTGTTACAAATACAATGCTGCTATTGCAACACAAGGCCAAAATAAAAAGAACTGAAATTACAAATCCCAATTAAACATTTTATCTACAGAGATAAATATATTTTGGTATTACGAAAACGCTTCCTTTCAACATAAGGATGCATCTTGATTAAGTGGTTTTTATTTCATTTTTTGGCAACTTTCAATTTAACTGCACTGTGTTTATCCGACATCAATCTCTTCTGTCAAAAAAATTATCTGTTCTGTTTCAAGTGTACAACACCAGTAATTCTAACACTCATGAGATTCTTCACATTTCCTTGCCAGACCCTTTCTCAAGCATTACAAATGACAGACAAGATTTGTGAGAGAAAAGGATACTTTCTGAACATACAGCCCTAGGGCACCAGAAAGAGTCAACATCCTCCAAACAGATTTTTACTAGCTGTTGTCTTTGTTTTCTCTATAGCCTCTCTCATCTTATTAAACCTGAATCATCTTCAATTCCTCTCCATGAATACATTTTTCAAGAGGTAAGAATGTCCTTAATAAAACCTTTGGGGAACCAGGGGTGTAATCAAAGTGCTCTTTACACTAATCGAACAGTAACAAAGCCGATCCATCCACTGTGCATGGACTCCAATCTCAAAAGTGGCCGAAAATCTGTAAAACACCAATGAAAATAATTTCTTTTTCTGAGGATACCAATGCAATGAAAAGTAGAATTAGAATCTTATAAAAGAAACCTTTCACTCCTCCAACCACAACTGGTTTCTAACTGCAGCACTGCAACATCAATACCTGGTATTTACAGTATGAAAATGTTACCAGGCCAGAACAAAAATTAACCTACTTCACATGTGACGCACCTCCATATACTAAAGCTCCTGGTACATTAATGTATTTTTTAATACGAACATCTAAATTTCATCTTCTGGAAACTGATTTCTTGTACAGTACCGTAGCAAAATGATCAACTGCCACCCTAGGTATCAGGACGGAATGTATGTAAAAGCCCTTTTTGTCTATCAGTGTGACATTCACCAACTTACAGTCATCTGGGATCTCCCCAGTGAGCCAGGACTGTTGGTAGATGAGGGAGAGTGACAACAGCTCAATATGAGTGAACATTTTGCTGCTGTGGCAAAGAAAACCAACAGGATGCTCGTCAGCCAAGGTATCACCAGCAAAGAGAAAGAAGTCATTGTCCCACTCTATTTGGCAGTGGTCAGGCCAGACCTGGAACACTGTGTTCAGTTTTGGTCCCTGCTATGTAAAAAATGATGTGCACAGGTTGGGGAGGGTCCAGAGAACGGGCACAAAGATAATAAAGGGACTGGGCAGCCTGAAATATGAGGAAAGGCTGAGATCTGGGTTTGTTCAGCCTTGAGAAAAGGAAGTTTAGGAAAGACCTTATCACCATATTCCAGTATTTAAAAGATGGCTACAAAGTGGGAGACTCCTTTTCTCCAGGGAGTCACATGGAAAATACAAGGGGTAATGGGTACAAGTTACTCCTGGGGAGATTCCAATTAAGCACTATTGGAAAATTTTTCACAATGAGAACAATCAACCATTGGAATAACCTTCACAGGGAAGTGATGGACTTCCTGACATTGGATAATTTTAAGATTCAGCTGGAAAGGGTGTTGAGCCACACTGTACAGAGAGTTTGTCTGCAAGGGGAGGTGTATGGATTATTCCAATGGCTCTTTGGCATCAAACTGATTTGCACAGCACTGACGCTACACGTTAGAGTTCTTGAGTCACTAGAAATTCCAGAAGGATGGAAGTGAAAAGGCCCATCTCAAGTTACCTCTGAGATAACACAGTATCCTTGAGGTTCGTGATCTGGTTCTGCAGGGTCCAGCTCTGTGAAGACTCCTGTTTTACCACTGTTCTACATTTAAAAGGAATGTCTCGTGTCATTGCAATGGGGAAAAATTATCATTGGGGCATGTATTCTGTGGCACAATGGTGCTGTGTCTCAGACTGCTACATCTGCTCTGCACACTCATGGAACAAGTCAGCCTTTGCCCCAGAAGGACAATGAAATTACTGATTTCCTCTTGCAAGAAGAATGATAGAGGCAGAAAGAATACTCAGCCTGTGTTGTGCATGTTCTTTGACCCCACCTAGAGTCCATAACAGGTGAGCTGCTGAGTTCCCCATCACCTTCTAATCCATCACTCAAGCGTACATCTCCTTTTTCCCTGTCTTCCCTGAAGGCTCTCAGCAAAAGCCATCACAGCTTCCTGAGGAAGCAAAAATCACCAAAATAAACACTGCTCCCACACATCTCTCATCTGTCTTCCCACACACAGTGGGCATTAGAGAAAGAGACTTTCTTTTGTCACATTTGGAAAGCTTTATTACTCTTAAAAGCGTAAAGCTTGATATTTACTGTCAGCTGTGGGATGTTTCAATTGAACAAAATAGTTTCCTTGCTGTGGATCTATAAATAACCTTATCAAGTAAGTAAAAAACATGAAGTATACATTTTATCCTTCACAAAGTATACACTTCTTACCATTAGGTGAATAACTTCATTTCTCTGGAATTAGCAGTGAATTTCCTAGTGGTCTGTAGTGTAGAAAAACAAAAAATAAATTAAAGTTACGTAGAAGAAAAGATATTTATTTGTCCAGATCTAGACTGAAAAGTTTTTCTTCCCTAAGAATATGAGTCCATTTATTTGGTAATTGTTTTATTTATTTTTCTCAGACTGCATGTTCTCATTTTAGCAGTGGTTTGGGAGGAAATCTGGTGGTGCACAGACATTAACATAATAATGTAGCTTTATTTCCTAAATCCTCTCTGAAAATTCAGGTGTTATAGTCTTAGCATTTCTACAGCACTATAAATTCCCTAAGCACAACACAGGGATTCCTACAGCAATTCCTTGCTAGAAAAAGGACAATGAGTGCCCAACACTCAGGGCCATCAGAAAGGTACTGTCAGGTGAGGCACTGAATAATGAAAAAAACAACAAACCAAAAAACTCAGTAATCTTTGCTAAACAAAACTAGCTTTCATGGCCAGTGCCACTCTCATTCACTTAATTTCTTTATCAGATCATAAAATTTGATTATATTTCTTTTATCATGCCTTGGACCATGGCACATGCTGCAAACAGTGATTGCCCTTTGCAATCGTTCACAGAGCAGCAGCTTGGAGTGTCCTGCCACTCCTAACACACCTATCGATCCTCCTGCAGGCATTCAAAATCTCGCCAAAGAAATGGAGTAGCAAAAATATTTCCCTTTTCCTGTTTCATGATCTCTAGCTTTGGTCTGCTTGGCCTGCTTCTCTGTGTTGAATGAACTTGCACTGACTTAAAGCTGAGAAGATGCACTAAAGAATTACCCAGTTAACCATCTGGACTGCACTGCATATACACTATCCATTCTAGTTAGGACTTCTTAGCCACATCAATGTGCTACCACCAGTCTGAGTCTGAGAAGAGATACTCCAACGTAAAATTGTTTATTACCAGGATTACTTGACCTTCCCGTGTTCTTTTATACTAATACAATTGCAGAAGGGGAGCAGCAGTGTCACTGGTAATACCAAGTTTTAATACTTGAAAATACTGCCTGCTGACCACTTATTAAATCTGTCTGTAACAAAGAAAAACTAATGCAATGACATCCTACTTTTTCACAGGAGCTGGGACTTGCTCCCAAGTGCAGGTACTTTGATCTCAGCCTCAGCACTTGGGTAGGGCATCTTGTCAGGTCACTCTCCTCATCATCACAGCACTTGCTCAGAGTTAAATACAGTAACAGGTACTTAGGAGCACATGGGTTAAATATGCTGAGTTTTTCTGGCTTACTTATGGGAGATTCTTCTTTTGGTGCTTTCCTATGTCTCATTCTAGGTGGACTCAAGCAGTGGTGGATATATCAGTTCTACACTCAGCTTGCTCTCACTGCCCTCCTGCATGCCAAGGACATGACTTACCTAGGCAGGCCTTCAGTTCTGGCTGCAGCATCCTGCTCCATATTGCATGAAGGTGCCAAATTTGCATGCATTGGCCTGTAGACCAAGCATTGCAAGTGATAGCCCAGTCCCCAAAAACAGTAGTTGTGGGCAGGGGATGTAAGGAACAGGAAGAGTGAGTAGCTGACAACACTCTGCATCCTTACAGTGATATTTGAATAGAAAAGAAAATTCCCATTCATTTTGTCTTATCTGACAGCCTCAGCTTTATGTTGTCTGGAAGCCAGACGAAGAGATCAATAGGTGTCTGCTGACAACTGAGATTTTGTTTTAATCCATCCACAAATGTTTATGTTTTGGCAGCAGATGTTTTTATACTGGTCTGAAATCATGAAGAGAAGGCCAGTGAGCCCTTTCCAGGACGCATGGTTGGAATAGCAGAAATACTGCTGCTGTAGAGTAGACTTTCAGTTTCCATTGGCAAAGTCCACCCTGGTGACAGAGTCACAATTGTCATGCTGAGGTTAAAGGAAATTTATTCTGCAGGTAGATAGGCTTTAAATAGAGATAGTGCTATTATTAATCCAAATTACATCCATAAAGGAAACAAATAAGTTTTGAAGGACATAAACTGCCTTCTAAACCTAGTAGTCAACACATGATGAACTGTGTGTTTGTAAATACCACTTGGAGCCTGGATGCTGAAGTTGCTGTACAGAAATACAAGCTTGTTTTAGTAAGTTTATGGTCAAGCAGTATCCAAAAGCCAATGAATTCACATGAATTCATGTCTAAACTTTTTTAATTTAGTTTCCTTTAAGAGCAGGTACATAGCAAATTTCCATAAATCTTACATTGGGATGAAACTGCTAATACCTAAAAGAAAACCTTAGCCTGAGAGAATTATTGGTTACACGTGTCCAAAGCATCTGGCTACATTAATGATAAAGACATGAGGCTTCAAGCAAGAATGAGCAGAGAAAAACCAACCCATCTCAAATCTTTAAACCAGTCTATTTCCTATTTAACTTTGATTCTAGCCAAAATGGCAAACATATTCAACTCAGATTCACAGTCAAGTTATGGACAGCAATGTCTGATGAAACCTTTTGAGATGCTCAACCAAATTGCTGGACCTTTTTCTTCAGTCACCTCTTACAGCTGTGTTTGGTGCTTGAGTGTTTACAGGGCATCAGTCACTGTGATGTTGTGGGTTGGCTGAAAATGAAGGACAAGGAGTTTTTGAAAAAGTTATTTCCATTAAAATGACAAGTTGTTTTGTTTGTGCTCCCAGCTGACTTGAACACTGCCTCAGCTGTAATACCTATGCTTCACCTCCTGGACTTCAGTTACATTATAGACTGTTTTTTGGGTTTGGGGTTTTTTTGTTAGACTTTTCAGGTTCCCAGATACATTGCCATTTTCTGTTACTTACACACAAATGCCTCTATAAAAACTTTTTTCTCCAATCTTAACACTCCTTTGGGCTGTATGAGAACTTTCATTTCAAATTTCTAATTTCAGTAAAGGCACTGCACAAAAGCTGTTGAATTATTCAGAACTATATGTAACTGGTACAAATTCTCTAGGCTCTGTCTAGTTTAATTAAGGGTAAATCCCAGCACACATTGTAATTGCTATGAGACAGTAAACAGGAAGAAATAAAAAACCTGTAAATGGAAGATAAATTAAAAAAACACCTTCTGTAGATAACTGTTCCCCTGCATTTCTATCAAAGCATTCACTGTCAGCTTACCTAAATTCTGTTCACTTAGAACAACCTAAGCCATTACATGCAGGACTGATTTTTTTCCACCAGCAGTAGATAGTTATTCATAGAAAGCTTGTTGGAGTAAGAAATTAATTGAGTTATTGTTTATCTGGTGCCTGATCTCCCTGAGGCATAAAAAAGCTGGAAGTACCTGCCTTAGGAAATGTTCTCAGCCTGGCTGTGTTACAGCTGGGGAATATAAACCTGCCATGGGATTACAGCAATGGCCCTGTCAGATCCAAGACATGTAGACATCTGAATTTGGGATGTTTTGTCTCAATCCAAATCCCACTGCCTTGTCAGTGTCAAGAGGGACTGCAGGTCTGTCCTGTGCAATTGGCCAGGCACTGAGGGGAATATTTACACTGAGGTTGGAGAACGGAGTGAGACACAGATGACCATGAAGAACAGCTGCACTTATATCATTAGAAAACTCAACTGAATAAATAAAGCTTGTAACAACTGCCATAAGCAGATGTTAGAAGCAGGAAACTGTAAAGCAAATGTTACCTACAGTATGCTGACTGAAATGAAGTATCTGTGCGTGAGCACTCTTGGGCTAAATCCACCATAAGAAGGATTTGGGTAACCACTGAAAGAAGTAACTCATGAATGCTCCCTTTTACCTTTGATAATGTCACTCCTGATCCCATTTCCTGGGATGTTTGCACATGTGATGGTTTAACCATTCAGCTTTTGTGCAAACTTAGACCTACAGAAAGAGTTGCCTTCTCCCTCTGTCATTCATGCATTCTATAGGATGGCAGAACTGAAAGAGACCTCAGCCATGGGTAGAACCAGGACACCCTCACAAGATAAAATCCATTTGGAGGTAGGCAATGCCTTCTCACACTGCCTTGAGAAGATGGCATAGAGGCCTCATGCTTTCAAAATCCATAAAACTTCTAGGAAATAAAGCTTTTACAAATTACAAGCAGAGTGGGGCATTAATTTCTGATGCCTTGGAAAAGAGCACTCAGAAAGAAGAGTGTAGAAGATTAACAGAAATACTAGTGATTTGTGGAAAAAATGTGTGGAAAAAAAAAGTTAGGATATTTCCTTCTTTTAAGGATGGTATTACCCTACAATAGGGTACAAGTACAATATTTCCTATGGCCTGGCAGAGGACTAATGCTAAGATCTACAGACTTGTAATGAAGGAGACAATTCCCCATGCACTTTGGATGTCTTTGCAGCAGGGAAGTGATAATGGATGTAAGCACGGTTTGGAATACGCTGAATATCTGAAGTGAATGCAGAATGGATTGTTGTTGACCATTGACAGTTTAGTTGTAATTTAAGCAAATGGGCAGGGATGAAGAGCAGAAATGGAATTCAAGACCACCTTTCCATTCACAGGAAATGTACTATTGCTTTCTAGCAATATTGGGAAACACAAAATATATTTACCACAGGCTTCTTTCTCCCCATCTGAAGAATGAAGTGAATGACATTTGCTTCATCTCAGCTGTTGCCTTGGGATGTATCAGAGAAATGGTCCTTGGAACAAAGGCTAAAATGTTGAGGTTATTTATTAGAGATGTTTTACTTGTTTCCATCTAATCAGAGCCAAAAATGCTATGTTTTTTGAAGTGTGGTTTTTTTAGGAGTTAGTATTTTCTCTTGGAAGTCTATAATTCTGCAATAATAACTACTTCTAGCTGAACAAATGCTACAAGTCAGTCCTAATGGCCAGCACTATGAATATATTAGTAGCACTGAAATTCTGTTTATCTATTATCACCCAGGCCAGCACTAGACTGGGCATGTGAACTCACATCCGTTTGCGTAGTCGTGACCCTTAAATGTGTCATGTTTCACCTTTGTGTTGGACACAAATGTGGAATTCAGTGTTTTCAAACACACGTATTTAAAGGTAGATATCCAAAATCCTTATCTAAATAGATCAATTATTCTTTTCTGAGTGGTCTGCCATCGACAGTTCTTATTCTAGTTAGGAAATCAGATATGCCTTTACCAGGCTGACAAAATACAAGGTTAAATGTTCAGGCTCACATATTTGGGTATCAAGACATTGGCTTCTGCAACTCTAATTGCTTTCTGTGCAAGTAAATAGCTTTCCTCTACTTGTAATTTCATGTAAGTATTAAGAGGTACAAGGAAAATGGAGGTGCAAGGTTCATGTTTAAAAAGTTAAATGACTAGCATGTCTATCCTGATAGCTGTTTAAAATCACATATAAACACTTCCTTATCCAGTTTTCCTATCTGCATTAGTATATTTACATTTAAATGTAAGGATCTGCATTTTAAAATACACATGTTCTCTCATCTTGTAGAAGTACTGGAGATGCTCCCATACCTTGCAGAGGAATAGAATATGTGGGTGGCAATTTTCTCCAAACATTTTATCAAGCAATTTTCAGACAGCTTGGATTACAGATTTTCTTTCCTTGCTAAAGAAGAACAACAATAGTGCAGTTAAAGCTATTAAAAGATAAGGCTGATACCTACAGAGCTAGAGAGGGTTGGGAAGGTGGGAGAAAAATAGTTCTGTTTTAGGCTACTGAGCCTAATCCTGTATTATGTTGAGCTGTCCCAGCTCTTCTTTCAGTAGTGGACAGAGCTCAGTGCCTTGCAGCCCAGAGTGGCTGCCATCAGTGAGCATGATTTTCAGTTCTTGCTGCCTGATCACTAAGACATGTCTGGCTGCAACAAGTCTGGGGAATGGCCCTGGATTAGCAGTGTCAGAAACCCAGACGTTATCTATACGTGGAAGGTAGGGAAGACCTGTAGAGTGCAGACAGGTTGGAGATGATCCCCAGTGACCAACATTCCTGCAAGGACAGGTATGGAGCAACTCAGCTGGCCTTAAACCATGCTGTGCTAACTTACGCAGGTGTTGCATGAGCTGGCACATCTGCACAGCACAAAGACACAGCACAACTTCGATTTACCCTTTTAGTTTGTGGTTCTCCATGACATTCTCCTCTCACATTGATCTACTCCTAGTAATTGAAATACAGACAAAAATGATTCACCACTCATCAAAAAAGAAAGTATAGTCAGGATTGTATAAGACAGTAATGAAAAGAACTAATCCTGATCCCCCAGAACTCTGGGCTAAGCAAGATGTGGCCCTATTTCTAACATGCTCTTATTACTGTTCATTAACACAGACATAGAAGATACCTGGTTATCAGATGTAATAGTGAAGAAATAAATTTGCCAGTAGGGCTGATATGAAAAAAACTGTCATTTTTGATATCTTATGATAAAGAAATCATTGAACAGGTAAAAATAGTTTCCTGCATTTTATTATTAAAATAAGAGTACCACATGCCTGAAGAAGTGGGGGCAGCAAGTGAAAATATTGACTGCAAATAGAACTTGATCAAGAGGGAAAAGAAAAAGCCCTTCTGTGTAAGTTACTGAAGCCCCTATGCCCTTCAACCCAGAAATAGATTGTATGTATCTTCTCAAATTCTGCAGTTAAAACTTGGAGCTTAGTGCAGTGTCTTGCATAAAGGCATCTGCCATTCTTTGAGATGACTGAGGGTACTCGTCTTGGTTCAGCCCAGAAGGACCTTGGTCTTGAGTCTCCGTCACACCTCCAATCGTGCATCCTCGGGCACACTAAAGAGCACTAGATGCCAAGGTATGGCAACTGAGTGTAGCCCTAAGATTAGACCTGGCAGATCCTTCTTCCAGCTCTGCTACAAATTCCCTCTGGGCTAACTCTAGAGTTAATTACTGTAAAGAGACTCAATTTCCATTAAGTTCAGTGGGAACATTGATTCTTAAAGAATGGGATTCAGCTAACCTAATTTAGATACCTTATCTGTGCCTGCATTTTAGATGCCTAGTGAATAAGTTCTCCAGAAATCCAGGCAGACAGGATCTTCCTTTGAAGACATCTCACCACTGACTATATGGGAAATATCAGATCTTTTTTTAGGAAAACTGGTTTGCTTTGGTATTTAAAATGCAGCACATTAGATGTCTGCAGTTAGGCTGAATTTGATAATTTAGATATGTGGATGTGAACTGTATAATTTAAGTTTAAAAAACACCATGATGTACAGACTTTGCGGGTAATTTGTACTTACATTTCCGAGCAAACTGAGCATACCTGTGGAAGCTGCATACTCAAATGTCCATTTGAGCAAACACAGCCTTTTGGCAGTGCAGATACCCACCAGAAAAAGGGCAGTGAGTGGAATTTATGGCAGACCATTGAAGCTGTTGGCATTAAGTTACACAATCTGTTTAACTGATATGATAATATTCGCATGACCTAATTGCAAGATAAACCAATGTTTAGGAAATACACAGCTCTTAAGATGGAAAGTGAGCTATTAACTGAAAATTATTATTGTCATTTAAAAGCACCATCTGTGTTCACCTCACTAATTCATTTCCTTCTATCATCCTAATTCAGAAAGAAATGGAAACAACATGACATTTTCAGTGTGCAAAATGATCTGCTCATAAGCAGAGCAAACAGCAGCCTAAGAGAGTGCAGCAGAAATGATTCAGTGAATTATACCCGATAACATCTGAAAGAACCATGATATTCTTTCTGAACATATAGAAACAAGATGAAATTCAACAAATTAATTTTTCAGTGTGAACTGGTCTGCTAGCTGTACTTGAAAGTTCAAAAAAAAAAATAGTTTAAGCAATGCTACCTCACCAAAAAGTTCTCCAAAACTGCAGTAAACACAGGTGAAAGATCTGGGTATTTTATTCTTCATTCTCATATTAGAAGCAGTTGTTCAGTCTATGCAAATACACTGCTCTTCAAAATTTGGGACTGGGATTCATCTCACCTATCTTTAGACATTTGCAGTCTCGACAGCCACGTCTGAGCCCAGCACCTTTGGCTGGCTTTGTACTCAAAGGAGAGCAATAGGTAATCTAGAGTGCAATTCGGCTGTCCTATTTAGGAGGCCTAATTTTAGGTTAAGATGAATCATATTCCAGAAGTGTCTATGTCTCTCCATCGACTAGAAAGGGAGCTCAGATGTGAAGTTTCTGCATCTTATTTTTTCTCAGTCAATGCTGCTTTAGAAACTCTGAATCTTAATGCTTGCAGACTTGATTTTATACTGTGTAAAAAGGGAGAAAAACAAAGTTAAAAAAAAAAAATCTTGTGGAGGCTAAAACAACTTGAGAAGACTGAAGGCAATGTTAAATCATCTGGAGCAAAAGTAAGCTAGCATTTAGTGTCACATTTACAGAAAAGGGAATTCCAACTGAAAAGTCCTTGGAAGGGTTTAGTTTGTGCTTAAGACTTCCCTGTCATCAGGAAAGCTTCTCCCGTGGCCATGCCATTGACCTCTGAGCTACTAGGACTACCAGGAGCAATTCTGGCTTTTTTCTGCGTCAGCATTAGTGACAGGCATGTTTTGGATGAGGCATCAGCTGAATGGCACAACAAAGGGAATAAACAATCAAAGTCCTTCAGTATCTTGCTTTACAAATGTTCCATAAATCTGTTTTAAATCATCAGTCTAATTGCATCAGCCCAATTTTTTGACCCCAAGTTCCTCCTACCTTAAACACAAATAAGAGGAGAACTGGGTCTGTTTTACTAAAGTTTTTTCATGGATGAGTTTTGCATTGTATATGGTAAAAACCCGTGCCTTTTTCCCTTCTTCAAATGCACACTACAGAAGAAACGTCTGAAGGCAAGAGAAGGGCTGACCATACTCTGTGGCTCCTGCATGCTGTAGCCACCTCTGTGCATGGAAGGTGCAGATGACAGATGATGCTCCACAGCTGGGACTGGGGGAGGATTAAGCACAGCAGAAGTACTGAGCATAGGCCTCCTGTGGCCAAAACCTGTTGAAATGGAAGTGTAACAGATCCTATTAAAGTCCTTTTCTGGATAGAAATGAAGTTAAAGAACAGGTTACTGTCCATGAGAAGAAAATGAAACCCCAGAAATTGCATGAAGACTATTCTGCAAGTAAGGCACACTAGTGTCCTGTTGCTGGGGGAGATGTTTCTACGTGACAGCTCTGCTCCTGTCTTTACCAGACTATGTCCTTTATGTGAGAAACAGCCAATATGATTGAATTTTACAAAACAAGGCATGTATTTGCATTGGCTGCCAGTGCTGTAGTTCTGGCTTTTCTGCCTGTAGCTGTTGTGAAAACTGGATACTGCAACCCCACCAGAGTCAGGGGAAGTGAGTCTCTTACAGTAATTAGTCCAGTCCAAGAAACAGTAAAAAACCACTTTCTCAGCAGGGAAAAGGTTGTCCTTGTGCCTTTCACTCTTCTTCAGCCAAAACATGCAAAACATAGTTCTTCTGATATATAAAGTACAACTATCAGTGACAAATGTCATTCTCATTATCTTCTTTCCATCTTATATTCTATGTGGGCTATTCTTTTTTTACGACACCCAATTACAGGTTCCTGTTATTCTTTCTTTGCTGTAAAACTGAACAGTGTCCATGTGTTCAGAGCAGCTTGCAATTAGCATACCTGATCTTAGAATTAAAGAATAAAATATTAATTATTATTAAATATTATTTAAAATTCTATTAAACAGTCTATTAAAAATATGGACATATTAAAGCACAGCATCTGGAAATCTGCATATGTTCATCTCACACAGTGGGCTTCAAGTGCCAGAGTCAAATAAGGACTCCTAGACGTCTCACAAAAGAGAGAGCTTATATATGTTACACTCAGATGTAGGACTTCAGAGAATTTTCATACTTTCTTGGAAAATATTACATTATGTCACACCTTTTATGTTGTTTTCATGTGAAAAAGATGAAGAAAATATGAAGAATTTTTTTTAAAAGCTAAAGTTTGTTATTATATAATCGCTCTGTTGGATTTTGTAATTTCCCTTATAGCCACAGCACCAATAAAACCATGAAGAATATGAAAATTTTAATGCACACTAAGATGCATTTTGCCATGCAAATTGTCTCATTTTCTGAAGTTTCCTTCAAACCAAGAGCCTTCTGGAGAGCCATTTCTGCTTAAATGCATTTTTATTCTATCCTATAAAAAGTGCAAGAAGTAGTGCTTTCATGGGAATATAAAGTAGAGACTGAGACTGGGCTTATACCTTCAAAAAAGGAAGTCCTGTAGTGGACCACATAGCTTTCCTTTTCTTATAAATGCCAAGGCAAAGACAGGTCTTTATTTTATCCAGATTCTCATTTAAACAAATATGCTGCAGTAGCTGAGGGCTGGTTTCCATTTTAATAGCAAGTATTCTGTCAATAACAACCTTGTACATGGACAGGAGTTTTTCAATTTATGTTAATCAAAGTAATTGAAGCACAAAATTTACTGCTGATCAGTAGGCACAGGACAATGGATTCTTGCAGATATGAAGTGCTTTTGGAAATGGCAGTATTGAAGTAAAAAAAAAAAATCATCCATTCTGCTGCGTACAAGACTTAAAAGCAATATTTGCTAACAGAACAAAAGCAGCTCAGTCCCTTCCCTTGTCTATCTGGGGGATGAATTTGGCCCAAAGGATAGGACTTGGCTCACACCTCTTCCGCAAGAGCAGCTGTTCATAGACAGGGAAGGTGGCTGAACACTGTAGCCAGTAGAGATTTAGGATAGCTGCATCATGCCCATGGCCCATGCAAGTAAAAATCATGACTTTGGAAAGATCTGCTCCTTTCTGCATATAGCTGCTGAGGCCAGGACGGTATGGCAGGGCAGTGCAAACATCTCGAAACCTGGGTTTAGACAGTTTCCAAATCAAAAGTCAGTGATGCTTGACTAAGCAGATGCACTTGCCCACTTTAGGACAGGGTGAATCAACTTCCAGATTCCTTTGGAGGCTTTAAGTAGCTCCCCGTTGACTATAGAATTATAGTGGGATCTTAAACATCTAGCATATAGGAAGATTGATTGGTATGTAGGCATTGAAGATGCCTACATGGATGCATTTGAAGTCAGTTAAATTACTCCAGAGACGCATCTATTTTTCTTTTAAATACAGAGAAAGCTTACCTCACTGGCTTAGACTGGATACCTGATACACAGACACCAATAGGGTGAGTTGAACGACACACTCTCAGCTTGCCTTATACTTCCCAGTTTAACAAAACTGCCCTGTATATCAGGCTCTGTTCACTTAGAAATGAGAAATAATAACATTATTATGCTATTCTACATTAAAAATATAATGAAAATATTGTCTCCTACCAGATACCAGAGCAAGCTCAGTTCAAAAAATCTAGAAGCTGGTTCAACTCTCATGTCTGTGCTGGTACCAGGAGTCTGAATCTTTGGTTTGGAGATAAAACTGGCAAAAAATTGTGTCCAAAGGCTATTAATATGTTTTTTAGCTGCAAGTTGAGTTTCTAGATGTTATTCCATAATAATCATGGTTCCATTGTGTAAAAATATAGGTGTGTAATCAAATTTTCTTTTTATTATAATACTTCTATTACCAGACTTCTTGTTTTATGAAATATTTCCAGAAGAGTAGTCTGCTTCATGTGATTTTTACCACTGCAAACAATTAGGAAGACCTGGAAGATCTGTCATTTGACATCTTGACTTTAGCTACTCCCCACATATTGCACTTGCTGTCTCATAGACCTGACCAACTAAGACTGTTTTTATCTAGATGTTAAAATCTTGAAGGAGTGCTGAAGAAGGTCTGTTTCCTTAGAGGGTTTTGCAGCTGAAATTACTTAGACCTCAATGACTCTGCAATCTGCTGTTTGCAAACGAGAAGTCTGAGTGGCAACATGCATTCTCCATACCCCACATATCTTGGTAAAATCATTTCAGTTTTTCTTCACAATCTTCAGCAATACTAATCTGATGCTTCAGCTGCGCTCTTCCCATGTCATAAATATTTTGACAGCATCCTTTAGCATATCTCAATCTCAAATCTCACTCAATTTCATCTGTCATTTACAGTCATCCTTGGCTTATTTGCTTATAATGGGTAGACTCCATGCTTTCAGTAGCAGGGGTAATTAGAGAATACCAGTATGACCAGAAAGCAGAGAGGAGACAAAAAACGAACATGAAAGACAGGAGGAAAGTAAATCATAGAAGGAGAGCTGTGGAGATCACCCCTTCTTAGAAAAATGAAGTCAGGACAAAAGTGATGAAATTGGGAGGCAGAAAATTTAAAATTAGAACTGGTTTTTCTTGCAGGTTGCAATTACCAAAAGATGCTCTTAAATATGATTTTCCATGTTATTTCTCTGTGTGTCTGGTCCTCAATGCGGATGTGGTTTCCAATCCTTTTGAAAAGTCGACTGCATCTTTAGCCACCTTTTGCAAAAGATAATTAAAAGAACGCATTAGTTTGGCTTAGATATCCACATGTTTAGTAAAATATTATGTGTGATTCACAAAAAGAATCTGAATAATAACTAAGGAGATGTTTCATCAGCAAACAAGAGAAAAAGCTGTAAGAACATCTTTACAAGTGTCTAGTGCTGATGTAAGAGATGATCTATAGTACTGAATAAGAAATACTGTGGTTTTGTTTCTTATTCCTGTTCACTGGCAGAACTGCCAGTGGCATAACAAAGAAAAGAAAGAAAAAGCCACTTAGAAATGGTTCTCTGGAGTCTTCAGCCAACCACTTTGCTAAGGAATAACTCATCTGAGAGTAAAAAACACTCCTGCTCCTTGCAGCGTTACTGCAACTACTAATGGAGTTATATGTCTTTGCTATCTATTTTCCAGTGTGGGGTTGCTGATTTTTCTGGGCAGTGGCAGCGTGTTTTGAAGGTTAAAAAAAAAAAGAAAATATTTTACTGACTGCTTGCTGAAAGTGTAGCAGAGGGCTAGATTTTGTGCTCACTTCTGTAAGGAAGTAAGTGAACACAAAGTGCTCCTCCCTTGTATTTTCTGCACCAGCAATCAAGTTCCTGGGCAATGAAACACAAAAATTTGCAAGGTTTCCTACTACTTATCCATTCTTAGACTGGGAAAGAGGGTGCTGTATGGGACAGACAGAGCGCTGGATCATGCTTTGACTACTCACCCTAAGAAATGAACCATCAAAACCTAGATTTATTTGCTCTGCACTATATTTACTCCCTCTGCTTTCTGTAACAAGGAGGAATTATGATTCCATGCATCAAACGGAATGCAGTAGCTCTGAGGCCATAGATCTGATGTGTTGCCCCTGCTCCATGCTATGCCTGAAGTTTGGTTCTAGCTCATTGTGATGGGTTTGCAGTGTCTCCATCTTCTGTCCACTTTCAGGAGCCATATTTAAGAAATAACAATATTAAAAAGAAACAATTTACCTAAATAAATTAAGGGCTAATTATCTTACATACAAATTTGTGAAGCTGGGTGTCACATGTTGTCATAACTTTTTACCTTACTGGACAATGGTCTAGTTGTGGAATTGTATTAAATACCCCCAAGCGTAACAAAAAACCCCAAAACCAACCCAACCAAAAAAATCCCCACAGCAGATATATTCAGGAAATTGTAACTGGGAGAATAAAATTGGAATAAACGAATAAATGAAACTAAAGAAATTTACAAAATCTCTAGAGGACCAAGTTGACCTGAGCTACATAAATTTTAGACGTATAAATATATCATCATATATAGATGTTACATTCACATACAGATTTGTAGAACAAATTATCTGTGAGTATAAAATGCTTTCCTATTTCCAGCATGATGATGGAACAGATAATTATAGATTCCTACTCCTGAAGTGGGAAGACAAAAAAGGGTGATGAAACTGAGCACACAGTATAAATATGTTATACTTGTAATTAATAAGCTATATTAAAATATGGAGTAATACTTACTATCACATTCCAAAAAACAATGTTGCTTCATAGCAAAGAAAAATCCAGCTATAGGTTTACTAAAAGGCATGAACAATATGTCCTAATAAATTAAGCAAGAAAATAAAATTAAAAAAAAATTCCTTGACTTGTTTTGTCTCCTTATTCTGTATTATTGAATAAATCACAAATAAACATTAACCCTCTGCTAACACAGTTCTGAGACAATGACTGCCATGTACTGGATGCATCATTCATACATATTACACAGACTGGGACAACTGAGCACACACCGTAACGTGACCCAGAGGAAAAAATATCTTCTTTAGCAGTGATGCTACGGAAGGCTTCTGCAAGAAAACTACAACTGTCAAAATTATTTACCTCACCACAATCAATATTTCTATACTTAGAAATATGAATCAATCTGATTTGTGGATTTTATTAACAAAACCATATGGAGAATTATATATTTTGAATCATAACAAGAAGTTCAGCAATGAAGACAGTAAACTGATCTTTAGGATATAAAATTATCTCGGTTCCTCTGAAAATCTGAATTAAGTACGTGGAACTAGTATTCTGTCAGTCTGAACTCATTCAAACAGCAACAGTGCAGCTTCCCATAGTTACCATATTATTGTTATGATTTCTTTTGTGATCTCTGAAGATGTGTTTCAACTACACAAGCTACAACAAAGACACAGTTCTGCTCCAGAATGCTTGTAACATTTAATACAAAGACATGGGAGAGACATGTTCTCCTGGAATTAACAAAGGAGGAAAACAGCTTGGCTTCCATTAAATCCCTTGTTGGGATGAAACAGTAATTCAGTGATCAAACCCCTCCTGACCTCAGCTTGCGGGACCACTATATGAGTCTTTTCTCCTGTCCTGCTGTCTCGGTCTGTTGGAAAAAAGAGGGAGCTGGTGAGGGAGCTTCTGTGAAAGAACTTTGCAGAGACAGGAATAAAATAACTGACCACCCCTCCCTGCCCAGAGGGAAGCTCTCATGTCTGTGTTTCTTCTCAACACTTCTAAGTTCCCACCACCCACTGCTCTCTAACAGTGGTAAAGCTGAGCAGCCATGACCTGCTGTGGATCCCCCCACCAGCAGCACCACACTGTCCTGCCCTGGACTCCACAGCACTCCTGGCTCATCCATGTACCCTGGGGAAGGGAAATTTCCCCCAGCAGAGATTTGCTGAAAGCAATCATGATGGGAATGATCCCTCCAAAGGCATGAAAGCGACATTTACTGGTGGTGTTGTAAAAGGTACACAGGGGATATGGAGAAAAGTACCAGAAACTACTGAGCTAGATTGAAGGTTTTTGTTAGAAAATACAAAAAAAAACCTCTCAGAGTTTACACAAACAGCAAGAGCAGGCAAATGCTACACCTTTTTGTAATATTAAAATAATATTTGTTGGACTTTTACTTAAAAGAAAAATATTGCTTAAACCTCTTCACTTGCCCACCACATGCAGAGAAATATTCGATCTCTGGAGTGCCGTTACCACTGCTATTGCTTTTCATGGGAGCACGTGCCAGGGAGGAACACAGCACACAACAGTGGTTATTCAGCTTTCTCTTTTTCCAAATATGTGTAAAATAAGACATTCATTTCACAAGCCTATGCTGTGCCCTAACAAATACTGTGTGACTTGAAGTTTTAGCACTTACGCATACAATCGTTGTTGAAGGAGATATTCACATGTGGGGCTTGATTATAGTATTTTATCACTCAGCTGAACATCTGATGTTTAGCACAGTAGTTGGAGTGCTTCTTTTCATGTCATAACAAAGGTTGCCCTCTGATAGTAATTACAGCCTTCCTAATAAAAGGAAAGGCATTTTGGAACTCCCTGAAAAGTTCAGAAGCCAGAGATGGAGTTTGGAGAAAGAGTTTGCTGTCACTTCGCATGTGGCAGTTAGTTTGGTGCCTGAGCTGTTGTGCAGAAAAACGGCAGAGCTGTCTTGAAAACATTTCCTCAGAGCTGGAGACATTAAAAAAATTACCAGCTGAGGAAAAAGAAAGTCTCTAAGATTACAAAAAAACCCAAAGTTAATATTTCTGTAAAAAAAAGTACAAAAGCAATGCAATTAATTATTATATGATCTTTTTAGAAAAGTAGAAAGGCACAGTGACGTGGAGATGTTGAGCAGAGCACATGCAGCAGAATGTATTCAGAACAAAGCTGCCCATACTGTGTGCAGTGGTTAAGCACTCAAAGCTTTCCCCTGGAGCAATGAGTTATATTTTCTAGTGACATTTCTGAATGCGTCTTACTGGAGCTCTCATGAACTGCTAATGTCTGTGCTTTTTGTACTTACAGCATAATGATCAGTTTAATCAAAATAATTTAGGGAGTTTTATGCAGTTTAGGGCACTAAATTATAGATATGCATCTCTCTTTGAGAATTCCAGGTCAATTATGTTTCTGATCTTTTGGATTTATCTTTTTCTTTTCTGACTTTCAAAACTATTTATCAGTGGCCAGTAACTTCATTAATGAGTGTCTTATTAATTGCAACAAATGCAACTGCTAGTTTTACCTTTGTAACTTACCAGGGATTCTCTTTTATTTTAATCTAGCAGGAGTATTAATAATTCAAAGGCCCAAACTTTATCATCTTCTTCACAGTTGGAGAGGATTGTCCATGTATAATTTTATTTTCTGTGCATTAATCAGTACAATTTTTCCTGTTTCTCTTAGTTGGGTAATTTTAGGGTTTTTTCTGTCTTCTTTTCCTATAGAGATTAAATTACTAAATATGCTTTTCCAAACTCTATGTGCTTTGTAAGCTCATTCCTATTGCCATGGTTTTGCATTCACCTTTTTCTGGATTGCAGCTTTGTCTTCAAATTAAGGTGTCAGATTTTGACATATTTCTATGTGAATAAACAGGATTTTCATTTTCTGTGGTGCCTAGGCAGTAACACTATGTCATGGCAGGTACTATTTGATCACAAAATTAGAACTTCCTACCCTTTTAAAAACCATGCCTTCTCTCATGCACAGCTTCCACATCTGCTAAAGCTAGGAGACGTAGATCTGCACTAAACTGATTAGCTTTTACAGCTTGATGCTGAATTTCATGCTTAAATAAGCATTACTTTATTAATATGTGTGGTCACAGAGATAGTTTGACGCCCTTCAGGAAATCTGATGGTTGTTTTTGCTGTGAAGGCTGAAATTTTCACCCTTCTATAATTAGGTAGCAGCTGAAAGGTATTTTCAAATGTTTTGAACCAGTCAAGAATGTACCACAGGAAACATCCAAAGGGGAGGAATGAAGGGAGGAGGAACATAGGCTGTCCTGTCAGAAACAGCCTAAGATGAAGCCTGTTGGGAAGCAAGGCACAATATTTCTCTTGTACATCCTTGAGCCAATAAGAGTTCTTGTATGATCCCTCATCCATGCTGATGGCACATGTTCCCAGCTGCAAGACTGGGAGGGAGGGAGCGAACAGCCAGTACACCTGATCTGTGACATGTAGGAGAACAGGAATAAGCAGAAAAAGCAGAACCTTCCTACCAGATTTGCAGCATCCCATTTTCAGGTGTTATCAGTATTACCATTTGGGAACCTCTGACCTTCAGATATGGACAGGTGCATAAGCATGTGCATGTCTGCATGTGTTAAGTCTTGGAGATATTGAGTTGAGCTGCTGTTTGCTGGGCAGTTTGGGGCTAGTGCAGAAATCCATCCCCATCACCACCATTTTGTCTTGCAGTCTCCAGATGTGGGGTGGCAAGTTTATGGGGAAGAAAATAACAACAGACTAGGCAGCAGGTTGCTGATTGCAGCCTTTAACACTATATATTTGTACTCAAACAGAGGTTTGGTTTTGCTGCACTGTAGTGGGTGTTGTTCATGTCCCTGCACAGCCACTTGCCTTTAGATAATTGCACAGACTGCTAATTGCTAGGCTTCAGGAAGCTCATTGCAGTGGTACCCACTGTGCCTTTCTTGGTATCTGGTCCTGATGGCTGACCCTGACAGCATCTCACTGGCTGAAAAGTCGCTGTCTGCTTGGTGGAGGTGTCCCATACCTGCTCAGGAGGCACACAGGCTGACACAGTACAGACACAGCCTGTTGTGCACTCTTTTCCCAGTCACAGTCATTGTCCAGAGTAATGCCCTGCAGTACTGTGCATCATTACACAGATTTTATTTTATATTATTCTATGTGCTTCCAAATAATCAATCACCATTCCTGATAATTTGGAAATACATTTGAATGTGTACATACATATATATGTTTGTATACATCAGGCCTCTATATGCTAGGGGTTTTCTTCACAGATAGCCCTCAATACCCATGCAAACCTTTTGCCCCACAGCCGTTGTTTCCACGTAAAGACATGTGGTCATACAACAGTGTACTTGCATTCTTCTTGCTGGGATGTTTTTTCATGCCTGCTCCTGTGCATCAATTCCCAATGGGTCTCCAGGCCCTCAGCTGGTGTGGGGTGTTGCTCACACTGGAGGTGGCACCCAGCAGTGACACACACATCTGGAGTGACTCTGTTGAGTCCAAGTCTGTCTGAGGTGCACTGTGCTCATTTTATGTGGAGCTGAGCTGACATAGTACAGTGTGTGCAGTGGTTGGTGATGTGATTTGATGACTTGAGGAAAGCCCTCCACTTGTGTATTCGCACATAAACGTGGAATCTGACTAATCCATGAGCATTTGCTGGCTTAGGAAGTCCTCCTCCTGACCATCGTGTGAAGGACTAACTAGCTTAAGGGCATCCTCTCAGCTATTGAATCAATCACCTCCAACATAATTTCTGAGCAATGCATTGTGGGGTTTTTTTAATGAAATAGATGTATCTGAGGCAGAAGAGATATATCTGAGAAGAAAGAAGAGGACCAAATTATTTTACTGCTGTCCTTGTGCCTGATGAAATATTTCATGTGCAAGAGGTTATTCACCAGGGCTGTATATTTAGTCCAACCCGGAATGATGACCATCCAAACAAGATCATAAATAAGCCCTCTGTTCCTGGAGCAAGGTCAGATTGGTGGGGCTTTGCCATCTCTGGCAAATTCTGCAGCTGTTGAAAGGGAAGCCCTGCAAATCTGCCTCAGGCAGCAGGTAGCAAACAGCTCTGCAGAAAAAAGAAGTTTGAGAGATTCAGGATTTGCTGTAGTTTTTGTCCCACAGGTTTTTCTCAGTCTCATGAAGTGCTTTCAGGTGTCCAGGCTCATAAGTACTTTACTACCAGCCCAGTATCTGTTTTACACTCCTTAGGCACTACACAGTTCAAGCCCAGAGTGGTATTTCTGTTTGTGGCAAGGGGTTGTTAATACAAATCCTAATTTGTTCACGTATGGGTTGTGCCAGTCAACCTGGCACTCCCTGGCTCTGTGCCACTGGGGACATGGCATTAGTGCCCCCCATAAACAGACGAACTAAGAGAAGCTGGGAGCATCTGGCCCCATTCCTTCTAATAAATTAATATTATAATGGCACAGAAAACATTTCTTTTAATTCTTGGAAAGGTATATGTTTCTTTTAAAGCCTGCAGGCTTCAGAGCATCCTATTGCTGTTAACATTTCCCAGTATCTTTGACCAAAGGTATTTCTAAAGCATGTAGCACAGCAGATACTTGGCAGACATGACAGGGATATGTGTGAAATATTTGACAGAGACAAGGTGAGTCAGATTTGTTTTATAGACCATGAAAGAGGAGGTTGAACTCGTGCTGTGCCATCAGTCTTGTCAATTCACTGGTGCAGAGTCTCTCCTGGAGGCCATCCAAGCCTGAGCAGAAGCTCTCATAAAGGACAGAATACTGGCAAGTGCCAGATAATAAACATTTTAAGCTCCCAGTGCTAGTGCAATGTCCCCATCTTGGTGTGCCACTGCTGGAGTTTGGGGCCAGGGAGCAGAACAGCTGCCATACCCATCCAACGTAAGTAAAAACAAGGAAACCATTAAAAGCCATAAACCAGACTGTTGTCATTATGATGACCTAAAAGCATCACGGTAAAAATCAGGACCTTTTCCTTCTGGGAAAAGGATCTTGATTTTTGTGAATGTTTAAAGTGCTAGGGACTGATGACAGATTGCAGAAGGGAAATATCTCAAAGGAATAACCATAAAGCATAGTTCTTCAGGAAAGGAGAGGCTGACATCCACCAGCAAAATTGTTTTCTACCAGCAGCAGTTGGTCAAAAAGCTGTGGCCATGATGATGGTATCTGGTGCTTTTTTGCCTCCTGCTTGCATTTAAGGAATTGTGAGCTCCTCTTCCTTAGGCACACAGGGCCTGTCTGCTTCTCCTTATAAGTGCCCTTCTGCAAGGGTTCACTCTGAAAAGCACACCAGGATTCTGCTCAAGACCTCCCTCTCCCAGTGCCTGTGCTCAGGACTGGGGCAGCTGTGCTGCCTCCTCTGGTCTGTTCTGCCTCTCCCACCTCAGCATGTGCATGCCACAAACCAGTCCCCTGACAACCCATGGCTTTGTGCCAGCAGTGCTGGGACCCCAGGGTTGTGCCAGGAGCTACCAGAGTTCAACTGCTCCTTGCAACCCTCTAAAACAGAGGAGAGTGGGCACACAATTTACAATAGTTTATAATCAGCATTCACCATACCATGAGAGGACCAGGGCGATGCCACACACATATATAAGCTGCAAAGCATCTGCAAGCGGAAGAAAGAGATCCCATAGAGGCTTCCTTTATCCTCCAGACCTTGCAGTACTCATACAATTGCCCCAGCTAACCAGACTCATGGTTTGTAGTCAGGTGTGTGCTAGCAGCAATGACTTTTGCAATTAAAATAATGGCTTCAGACCCCTCATATGAGGCTGTCATAAAACGGGAAATGGGCTATACAAACCTTGGTTTGTTCTGGCAATAAATTCTGTATTTCTACCAGCTCGTTTACCCTAAGTTTTTCTGTTGATCCTGTGGAATTAGTATTGACAAGCACTCAAACCATAATGTCCTTCTGCGCTTTCCCACTTCTTACATAGCTTCTTTTTTGGATATCTAAGCCAATGATCTCAAGAAATATTGAAGTTCCTCGAAAAACATTGAATCTACAGAGAAGAAGGATTTTTTTTCTCTGAGATTAGAAAACTCTGTTGCAATTATAATTGGACAGTTTTAACAAATAACTTGAAAAAATGTTTCCAGTACATATGCGGATCATTCACGTTAACCAACCTGACATTTCTGCATGACAGAGGGGAGAGTCAAGAAATCCACCATATTTGGGCACCATAAACCATCCATCACCAGCATCAGGGTGTTACAACTACTGCTGAGAAACAGCTCTAGAAGGAAAGTGCCCAAAAGCCAGAGAGAACTTTTGCCATGCCATTTTTATGTCTCCTCTTTGCACATGACATAGAGATAGATGCCACTACCCATCCAGGGATGCATGATAAAAACAGTAAACAAAAAAACGCACCTTTGAGAAGCTGAATTATAATGTTGGGACAAAGTACGTTAAAATTATCATTGGTTGCTTGGGTTTCACCTGAATTCCAGCATACTGCTGGTTTCCAAAAACAGCTTTCCTGTGTTATTGATTAATAACTGTCATTCTTCTGTCACACAGGCTGTATTGATCTGAAAGCCCAATGTAAGACACATAAACATTTGCCTGATTTTATCCATGAGAGTGCTTGTGACAGTATAAGTCTGAGTGATACTGCTTTAAATTCCAAATATTTTCCACTGCATTTTGTGGTGATGTTATAAGTTTGGAATAATTTAATGCAAATTTATTGGAACAAAATATCAGCAGTGGTTTGTAAAGTGTGTTTGCACTGTTTAGGGGACTTAACAGATAAAGAAAATGTCACTTGGTTTAACCCTTGCATAGGTTCTGACCACCCCCCCCCTTCCTGGCATCCTGGCTTCAGTCACTAAGATCTTCCAGTCATCCCCAGCCTTCTCTCTCCTGGAGGCCACATGCTGAGGACACAAAATCTTGGAGCATCTAAGATAGCTGGTGACTGTACTGTGCTAAAAAACAGAGTTGGAAAAGCTCTAGAAGGCATGATCTTATCAGCAGGAGGAGCATCTACCCCCGAATCCCTTCTGACAGACACTAGTCCAAAATGCTGCTTAAGCTCCAGTGAGGGAACACCAGACTCCTTTGCCAAACTGTTACTTGCCTAGCTCTTTTTGTCCCTGGGAAGTTTTCCTAGTGTTTAGCCCATATCTCCCTTGCTGCAGTTTAAGCCCATTAAGAAAAATTTATAAGCAAATGAAAAGAATATTTTATCCTCTAGAGGAGATTGCAATAAGTTATTGGAAGCCCCTTTAGGGTTTCTCTCTCAGATATACATGATCCCAGTCTAGCTTAATATCGGAGAACTACTCCTGTTTCCCATAGCCAATGCTCCAGGCTCTTGAAATCCTGTAATGCTGTTCCTTGCTGCACTCCTGGGGGACATCTAGGAGTTTAGAGGAGCCCATTGGAGCTCAGTGAGGGTAAGCAGAGCCCCTGGGCTCAGATGGGACATTTCTAAGGCCACTGTGCCCAGCGCACACAGAGGTCATTTAAAACAAAAGAAGAAAAAAAAAAGTCAGAGTGGGACAGTCATCTGCACCTGCTTTCCCTGTGGCTTGTCTGTGCCATGACCCCATGCTGCAGCCAGGACCACGTCACACCACCCTGATGACACAGATTGACTATTGTATCATGCAGCACTCAGGTTTTGTCTCCTTCCACCGACACTGCCGTTTTGTGTCTTTTCTCTGGCCTCTCTCTCCCTCAGCAGCTGGAGGTGATGGGGAGGCCCTCAGCAGGAGAATTTCTGTTGACCTCTGCAAGAGACATCTTCCCAGTGACCCCATGCTTGGATGCTGTGAATGGCCCTTCTGATCCCAAACCAACCCCCACAGGCTGTCACCGCTGATGCTTTTCAATGGGATCAAGCTGTGCCTTTCACTACTACAGTTACCACAGTGAGGAAACCAGCAGATGCTTAACCTGATTAAAAACAAACCACCAGGCAAAAATCAGAATTAAATTCCCTCTTGTCACTAAAGCCACGAGCCAGGTTGACTGCTTTAGGATGACTTATTTTAGGTATCTTAACACGGATATCTGGCCCTAGGGTGGTGGAGGAAACGGACCCCAGGGGTTCCCTGATGAAGGAACTCAGAAGGAGAGTCAAATAAACTACTGCCAAGTTGACAGTGAAGAAGGGGTCAGCAGATATGCAGACCAGGTCCAAGACATGTGAATTCCTGCCTGGTCCTACAGATTCAGAGCTGCACACTTGGTGTCTCCCCATGCCCATGGTGTGAAGGCACCAGTGCAACAACCCCTCAGTCAGTACTCCCAGGGGAAGATAATGAGTTCAGCTGAATCTTCCTCTGAAAGTCACTAGTTTTCCACCTTTGCCTCCAGGAGGGTTAGACAGAAGGTCTCTGTAGGTCTGAATTATGCTTTCAGAGGTGATGGGACAAGGATCCCAAAAGGCAACAAATGGGCAATACTCTGCTGAGAATTTTGCTGCCGCTGTGAATTACACCTGAAGTCCCTCAAGCTTTAGCAATTTCCCTTTTCATTTCTGCATACAGAACTAAAGACCCAGCCACAGGCAGCCCTCACTCCTCTTTTCTGGGCGATCCTACAGGACATAGGCACCACCTCTGATTACCTGCAGAAGCAGCAGCCAAGACTACAACCATAAGAGGTGAAAAAATGATCATTGCTTTTTTGTGATATAGGTTAAACAGTCTAGAAATCCTTTTCATAATTAGGCCAAGGACTAAGACTGCTGCCAAGCAGGAACAAGACTCAGCTGCTACTTTTAGGGGGCGCATTACAGGGCCAGGAAGCTGTTCTCAGGCAGCTTAGCCTGATATTTCTCACTTGCATGCAATGCTGAGTAGTTTTTCAAAGCATTAGGATACCTTAAAGGTACCAGATGTAAAGCAGTTCTAGCAAAAGTAGCAGGATGTTTTGTTTTCTGTGTGTGGCACTGGATGAACACCCAATACAGGGATATAGTCATATGTTGTGTCATCTAGAGGTTTTTCCTGGGTCAGGTTAACATTTTCTTCTCCAAAATCAACATTAACTTGGAGGTTCTTTGTTAATTTCTTAACAAAGAAAGGTCGCTGTCCTTAAGCGGCCAAAGGTGCTTCCTTACAGTCCAAGTTGAATCTGCTGCTCTTTCTTCGGTGCTTGCCCTATCTGGAGTCCATGTTATAGCTGAAGGTAGACCTTTAAATACAGCACTGAGATGTGATTCTGGGTGCAGGTGGGGTAATAGTTCATTCTGCTGCTTAGGTGGAAATTTGGCAGATGAGCCTGTTTTCCACAGAGAGCCTTCTGTATCTGGTCTGCCAGGCAGCAGAGGTGGATGAGGTCTCAGGGTGCACAAGGCATCTTCGAAGGTGCATTGAACCAATCATGCAGGTGACAGCATTTCTATCAGACCAACATCAGTTCAGCATGGCTCTCCGATATCTGTCTTGGTCTTGGAGTAATGGAGGTTCATCAGCTGAGAAGTCAGACATCAAGTCCAAGTAAACAGGAAGAAGAAATTAGTTTGGCTGTAGCACATGATGTAGCAAACACTCCTCAGACTGTCTCGTCTCTCTATCCAGATTGTAAAAAATAGTATTAATTTTAGCTCTACCATTATTCCGTATTTATTGAGGATGTGGGACTTGTGGAACACTTTTTGTTCTGTTTATTCCCATTTTCTCATTAAAAATTGAAGCCAGGCTGCACACTAAAATTAAGTGTGTTGCTCTGAAAAGCCAAACACTGCTTTCTCTTCTGGCAATGACAAAATTCCCATTAGTTTTATTGGCACAGCACTGAGCCCTAAAGCTAAAAGTAGCTCCATGAGTGACAGAACCATTGCATTCAAAATGAAATGCTGCTCCTGATGCAGAGTTGAGTTCCTTTCTTTGCTGTCATTTGTGAAAAATAATAATGATCTCTGCAGATGCCACCTGTGTGGGTCTGTGCCTTTCCTCCAAACCCTTCTGCGACTTGGATTGTTTGGCCACCATCACAGAAATGCCAAAAGCCAAAAGGGGCACATCCAAGCCACAGGCAGTCAGGGTTACATGGGGTAGGAGGTGAGCTCAAGGTCAGATCAAAGTTTGGGTGCCAAGCAAGATGATATATAAAGGAGTCCTCTTTTCAGCAGTCCTGGGACATGGAGGATACTTCTTTCAGATTACAAGACAGGAAGATTTACAGTGCATTTTCTGGTTATCTGATGCTAGTTTTCTTAGGAAATCAGCTTTACCTGCACAGCTAAATCTTGAGAAAAGAAACATGATGTTTTCTTTCCAAATAAACTGTTTGATCAGTTCAGAAAAAAAACCCAAACCATCACTCTGTGACAACTCTTATGAGTCTGTCATGTACCTGTAATTTAGTGTCTCTCAGAAGGACCCAGGTGATGAAATACAGAGACTGCAGAAGAGCGTCAGCTTGCACTTCTAAAGAAAAGTTTGGGGGAAAAAACCCTTTAAAATACAAATAAAGTTTAAGTAAAGATGGAAACCTAAAAGCTGAATTAAAAAAAAAAACAAAACAAAACAAAACAAAACAAAACAAAACAAAACCACCAGCAACAAGCCATCTAAAAACAATCTTATGCTTTTTAAAATAAAACCTCTGACTTTTGGAGCCCCAGGTATGATTTTTGATGCTTGTAAATAATTTGTATATAAATACAATATTCATGGCATCTGCTTGTCAGTAACACCAGCTCTTTGCTAAACACTCATATCTTCCTGTGTTCCCCCCTGGCAAATATGCAGACAGTAGAATGTGTGCTAAAAGTAGCAATTCAAATGTTTCTGTTAGGTGCTGGATTTAGCTGTGGAAGGACAGCTGACCGGATAGAAAGCCCTGGACAACAAAGCCTGCTCCCTTTGAAGCTGACACCTTAGTACAGCTATTTTCATCTCCTTTCTGCTGAACTCTTTGATGGCCATAGCTCCTGGATCAGATGAGCGAGTGGATGATCTAACACTGTGCAGCACACACCACCACACTGTGGTGACTCCTCCACAAGGTCCTTCTGCAAAGCTTCACCTGGAGAAAACAACTCTCCCTTTCTTTCCTCACCTGGGGCATTGGTTGGGCTCCATACTAATTTGCAGACTAAAATTAGGCAGTCAAAACTTACAGCCAGCACCTCACCCCTGTTTGCAGGCTTGTTTATGCCATTACTCTGTGAAAAGAGCTGCTTGAAATCTACTGGTAAGGCCTACCCCCAGAGAAGGTTTCTGAATGTCTAATTATCTCATTTAAACCTCCTTCTGAAATACTTTATTTCTAAATTATGAAGAGGTTTAATAACAGCTTTCAGCTTCATTAACTGTTTTATATACCTGGAATTAACAAAACCCACAAAAATCTTGATTAATTGCCCAGCAGTGTTGTCTGACACAGTGTAGGGTTTATACCAGTGTTAAAGCCTTTCTGAGAAAGTAGATTTTTGCATGGGGTCAACGTCTACTTTGCGAAAAAACAGAAAACCGATTCCATGTTGTACTCCTCCTTTTCTGAAAAATTTCACAGAGCAGCAATTTGGCTGAAGAGTGCAGTGATGCGTTCAGCTAGAACAGAACCTTTTAAAACTGTGTGAAAACTGCAGCTTGGCACTATTTCACACGTATCTAACCAAGGTCAGAATTTAACACAATAGCCATATTTTGTTAACAAACAGCTCTTCTTCTGATGTGAAAATAGCATGAGATGAGTTTTAAAACAGAGCAGCACAAATAATGGCTACACACATGGTTTCTAAAGATTTCTGCTACTGCCCAACACCCCTGTATTTGAGATGTACAGCACAAGTTGAGTTCCTTCTTAAATAGTCTGTTTTACATGCAAAATTCTGAACTTTTTATATTAAAAAGCCTTGCCCCAGTCAACATGTATTTGGGGTGTGTGAAGAATGGAAAACGAGCAAATAATATACTGACACTTGCCATTTGGCCAAACTGACCAATCCATTTAAGAATAGTGGTGACTTCAAAGTGTACCCAGCACAATGTTAATATTGAAATTTTAAGACATTTTCTTTGACAAGAAAGTGAAGATAAAAGTAGCAAGATGTCAAAATGAGTGAATTTTGAATTACCGTTTAATATTTCAGTGAAGCGACATATGAATAAAGACAAGGGTGCCTTGCTGCTAAAAATAACCTCCTATTTTTAATGTTGATCTGCAGCTGTAATGAGAGTGTTCAGCATTTTTCAACTCTATCAATTTTTAAATCCAGCAGGTTATGTCAACCTGAGAGAAGAAAAACTCACTCTGACTTTTAGAACAAATGTAATTTCTTTCTAACTCTACTTCTGATTTTGGAAACTAAGTATATCCTCCAAACCAAAGGCAAACCAAAGGCAAGATATCACCTTGGTATTATGCAAATCACAGAGCAGTGAGAAGAGCCCCTGGGAGATAAGAAATACTTAGAGTCAGGACCACTTCAAAGAGTGTAGGATCATCCTGCTCTATTGTACAAGTGGCTTTTCACATGTAAATCTGCCATGATTAAATTAATATTTGTGAGCTTAACTCTGATCTTTTCTCCTTTACTTAATGAAGGACTAATTCCACTGAAGCTGAAGGAATTACACATATGTGACTGATCCCAGAATTAAGCTCCATATATGGTTGGAATGACTGATTTTTTGGGGGCTCTGTTGATCCTGCCCTCTCAAAGCTTTCCTTTCTTCCACGGAAGGCACTGCAACATTAAAAGGTTGATTAAAGTGAATTTACCAATGGGAAAACATGCATCTATACTTGAACTCCATGGTAGAAAGAACATCTTCACTCAGGAGCAAAGAATATAGCAAATGTCATATTTCTAACAAGCCATTGCCCTTTTGGCACAATTTGGCTCAGTGATCAAATATATTTGTCACTGATAAGTAGCCTGTTCAAAAATTTTTGAAAAAAAATAAATATGTTAGGCACAGAAAGAGAGACAATGCAACAATATAAGGGAAAAGGGAAAAGAAAGGAACTGTGATATCTTGTTTGAATGACAAGTAAACTTTCTGTGTCTTCACTGCAAGAGAAAAAAGGGTTTTGTGACTGAGAGGCATTTCAAAGGACCTGTCACAGCACAAAATCCTAGCAGAGACAAGGTCTCTGGTACAGCTACTCAAGGCAAGATTTATATCTTTATCTCACTAGTTACAGTGAGATTAAAAAACCCACAGTGCCTTGTATCTGCAAAGACTATGTGTTAACACAGCTACTTGATGTCAAAGAACATCTTTGGTTTTCTGTAAGAATAGCTACGAGACCAAGTACTTTTAAGCATTCTATCAGATTATCCAGCTACATTATTTTTATAGGCTGAGGATTTACCAAGCAGATACTTCAGAACATAAACTTGGCCTTCAGGGTAGGGATGAAGTGGGAGTTTTGTGGCAAGTTCATACTTGTAGAGTTCTTGTCCTGTCTTTTCCAGCATTCAGCAACTGTTCACATCGCTAAAAAAAGATGCCAAAATTCAGTCTTGCCAGATAACTCTCATTTATTCGTTCTGTTCTTTTTCCTTCACACCCCACCACTTTTCCAGCACCCATGCTGTAGCTCTGTAAATAAACAACATAACAAAATGGATTTTGTACTCAGGCCTAAAGAATTTCAGTTAATAGATGTAATTATATATAATTACACATAATATTGACTAGATTTAATTCCAGAGTGCAGAAATCTCAGAAAAACAAATCCTCTTGTTATCCACAGGACCAGTTCAAGATGAGCACAGGATCACAGAACCAAGTTGGAAGGGGTGTCTGGAGGTCCTCTAGTCCAACCCCTCTGCTCAAGCAGAACCACACAAGGTACAATTGCCTGAGACCATGCCCATGTCGCTTATGATTACCTCCGAGGATGGAGACTCCACAACTTCCTTGTGCAACCTGTGCCAGTGCTGGGTTATCCTCACAGTAATATAGAGGTAGCTCATTCTGCAGAACTGTTTATTTGCCCCGTGGTCAAAGGACCACTTCTGCTTCCAAAAGGTTATTCAGACCTCCTGGAACCACGACAACTGTGATGGGAGGTTTTTTATGACAAATGGGACTAATTCCCAGTGTCCACTGGGAATTATGGATCTGCAGGAGTCAAAATGGTCAGCAGACACCTATATGTACAGAAATACATGAAACTTTTTTCCTGTATTGTAAGTCCACAGCCATTACTGTGCAAAACTCCTCATTGTGCTATGGAGTTTCAAATTCCCACAGGTTTAGATAATTGAACCAACTCTCGCACTATTTTGACTAGAAAGGCTGTTTAGGCACTTCAGACTCCTGTAGCTACCAATACGCAGGCACAAAAATGTAGTTATGTCAGTCTTGATCTAAATCCCATCCCAGCACTGTCCACTTAGTAAGTGGATAAAATACGTAAATTATTATCACTGACTACTCTGCACGACATTTCTAGTACTGACATAAAAATAAAAAGCTACTGTTGAGAATTTTTAAAAGAAACACAAACTTTGAGTTTCAGCCCATTTACCTTCACTTATGATTGAATGAGAAACTTTGTAAAACTGAACTGTGATAGTATGATTTCTACATACAAGTCTAGAGTAGACTGGTCTGTAACTAAGGTAGTTATTAGCTTAGGAGATCCCCTGGCACATGTTACTAATTACTGAAGGTGAAATTGGCTGAAGTTTCCATATACTGTGCAGACCCATTCTGGCTTTTATGGAGCATTCCCTGGGCCATGCAATTCAACATTATATGCTCCTGAACCTATTTTGTTACTGGATCTAGACTGACTCATCTCAAAGCAATGGCAAAACCATTGTGGATGACTGTGTTATACCCTGTTATGCCACATTACAAGGCATTACATTGACCTGTTGGAGCAAATCCAGAGGAGGGTCACTAATTTGATTTGGGGGATGGAGCACTTCCCCTACAAGGAAAGGATGAGACAACTGTGTTTGTTCAGACTGGAAAAGAAAAGGCTTTGGGGTGACCTAATTGGGACCTTCCAGTTGCTGAAGGAAGCCTACAAGAAGGATGGAGAGAGACTATTTACAAGGGTATGTAGTGATACAGCAAGGGAGAATGGCTTCAAATTGAAACAGTAGGTTTAGATTAGATGTAAAAAAAAAATTCTTTGTTGTGAGGCACTGGAGCAGGTTGCCCAAAGAGATTGTAGATGTCCCACTGTAGCTGGACTAAGCTATAAACTGCCTAGAGTGGTTATATTTTTAAGACTTTTTAAAAGCCTTTTTATTCATTATAACCTCTGATTAGCATCCAGAGAAAGAGTCACACACTCTTCTCTAAAAGAAATTCTTTCTAATCCAGTGAGAAAAATAAGATATTTTGGCAAAACATTTTTACAGGAGTAAAATACAACCAAAAAAAAGCATTTCACCAAAACATTCAGCACAGAGACCCATTCCACAGGAAACAACCACTAAAAACAATCCATATACCAGCTTTAGCAAAACACAGTTCATTGGTTTTAAGTTACCCACAAAAGAAGGAAAAGAATAAGAGAAAACAACAGATTAAAAGGGGTAAAGAGGAGAGAAGAAAGAGAGAAGGAGAGAGAGAAAAGAGGATAGTTACTGACAAGATTCGATGATTCACATGGTGCCAGCTGGAGAGGGAGGAGAGAGAGAAGAGGGAGCATGGAATCTTGCGTATTTATAGAGTTCAGTTTTCCCTCCCGGGTGGGATATCTGGGCAGTGCCTTCCAGGCCAGAGTGAGTTGTGCTGGAGCAGTCCCAGCCTGCAGGAGTGTGGTGGGGTGGCTGCCAG
>JAWWES010000115.1:100921624-100934265 GCA_035583135.1 Lophotriccus pileatus | reverse complement strand
CCTGTGCTCTGCGGGGGCTGCAGGCCCTGCCTTCAGCTCTGCCCTGTGTCCTCAGCACAGCCCTGATGTGCAGACCTCACCAAGGACCTGCAGGTCCAGGCCCAGCCCTTCCCCACATACACACACACTCAGCGAGTTGGTTCTGACTCATTTCAATAATTTAGTGAGACTTGGATCCAGGATCTCATACCCAACCCTGGAAGTGTTCAAGGCCAAGTTGGATGGGGCTCTGAGCAATTTGGTCTAGTGGAAGGTGCCCCTGCCCATGGCAGAGGGATTGGAACTAGATGATCTTTCAAGGTTCTTTCCAACCCAAGCCATTCTATGATTCTGTGATGCCGTGATTACATGATACTGACCCTTCTGTCTGCTGGGAAGTATCATGACACATGCCACAGCTTAGTAAAGAACTAAACCATACGGTCCCATGCCCTGCATGAGGGACATGAGGAAATTCTGTAGCCACTGACATGGTGACAGCTGTTGAGCAGAAATTGAGGTACCAGCTGTGTGTATTCTTGGAGAAATGGAGGTACAGAGATTTTGGCTTTCATTGCAGAAGAGCTAAGATTGGGAGCCTGGTAATAATGTTCAATAAGTAGTTTGGGGAAATGAAAGTTTTGATTCCCTAGAAATTCCTGATGCTACTCATCATACAATTGTGGAGTCAGCATCCAGCTTGTCCATCTGACACCTGACATTATCATAGAAACAGTGTTAGACAAGGTCCAGCACGTCCCCTGTACCCATTTTACAAATGGGCCCTTGCTCATATCTGGAAGATCTCACTTCTCATCAAGTCCAATGGGGGGGTGCACAGGGCAATTTGGGGCTTGGCACAGGCTCTGGGTGGCACACGAGGGCGAAGGAGATGTACTCAGTGGGCTGATTCTTCATCCCTTGTCTCTCCCTCAGAAATTTCATCCTCTTGAACACTTGAGCAAAGTTTTGCCTTACTATAATAAGCAGTGTTTACTTCTTAGCCACTGCCAAGTGTTTTTAACACCATCTTTCTGTTTTAAGTGAGCTAAGGAGCTTATTTAGCCCTAATCAAATAACAGCAGCTTTTCCAGGCACAGAAAAGCTAAAATTCAGTGATTTCAGGCCATCTACAGAAACATCAACAAAATCTGAATTTCTTATTATTGAAATTATTCATTTTATCTGAATGTCACTTCCATTTATGTTAATTTTGATCTGGTTGGGAAAGTGAGCAGATATTGAGGCTATTAAGCAAACATTCCCTGAATCAAAACAATAGGCTAATTACTTCTAGACTCATATGGGTTTTATTATGCATGAATTAGTTACTAATTCACCCATCCTGCGTTTTAATATTCAGCTAGCAAGCTCAGATTGGTTTTACAGAAACTTTCTGGTTTTTCCCAAATTGAGACCTTTGCTACTTACTGAAGAGTTCTAAACAGTAAATAAATATTTAATGAGATCTTGGGGAAAAACATCCTCTTTTAACTTGTTTAAAGAAAATAGTTTATTGAACAGCAGAATAAAATCAAAACTGAGCCATGTTCTCCTCATACTCAGCCTGGAGCCTAGGGAAAAAAAAAATGTTGCTTTAACACATAATGTAATTTGCTGGTGTCAGAAGTGGAAAGGCTACCAGAGCCTCAAGCCAGACAACTCCAATTGCTCCCCACTGTGAAGGGCATTTGATCATCGATCATCAGTGACTCACAGGGTGCATGTAAAAGAAATGAGCCATGTCATGATCTAACCCCAGCCAGCAACCAAGACCCACGCAGCCACTCACTCACTCCCCCACCAGCAGGATTGGGAAGAGAATTCAGAAGGGTAAAAGCAAGAAAACAGAGATAAAGCCAGTTTAACGGAGAAAGCAAAAGGTGTGCACACAAGCAAAGAAAAAACAAAGGATTAATTCACTACTTCCCAAGAGGAGGCAGGTGTTCAGCCATATCCAGAAGAGCAGGGACCCATCACATGTAATGGACTTTGGAAGACTGATACCATCAGTCCAAACATTCCCTCCCTTTTCTCCTGCTTCTTCCCCCCCTTTATATACTAAGCATTATGTCATATGGTAGGGACAATCCCTTTGGTCAATTTGGATCACCTGTCCTGGCTATATCACCTCCCTACCTCCCATACATCCTCAACTTCCCTGCTAGGGTGACAGTACAAAAAGCAGAAAAGTCCTTGACTCTGTGTAAGCCCTGCTCAGCAATAACAAAAACATTCTATATTATCAACCCTGTGTTCAGCACAAATCCAAAACACAGCCCCAGTGAAGACAATTAATTCTAGCCCAGCCAAAACCAGCACAGACATGTCTTTAACTAGGAAGAAGAGTAGGAGGATGGGGGCAGCATGTTAAGGGAAATCCTGTCTCTCTACATATATGGGAGGAAACCAGAGCTATGAGGCTGCAAAAATCAAAGGGAGAAGTTGGGTCTGGTGTAGCAGAGGAGTTGATGCCTAGGAGATAATTCCCATTTGTTTTTATTGTAAAGATACTCTGTTCATTGTTAGAGAAGAGCAGCTATAAATAATAGAAGCATGACAAGAGTGGTAAGGCGGAAGTGATTAATAAACCCCAGCTTTTTTTAGGAAGTCAAACTCCCCATGAGTTCCTGTTGTAGCATGTTTACTGGAAACAGTTAAATCCAGAGGCAGTTCAGCAGCCCTAGGAGGAAATGCAGGTCTTCAGGTACATCTGGTAACTCTTGCCAGCAATAAAAGCCAGAAGATGACAGCACCCAGGGCCAGAGGAGAGCTGGGTCACACAAGTCCCTCTCAGCACTGCATGTGGAGGCAGCTGAGCTGCCTCTGCTGTGCTGTGGGGCAGAAGCCCCCAGTGTGATATTGGCAATAGCGTTGATGTAGGACATCCCATTCTCCGTCACCACGGGGACATGGGGATGGTTTTGCCCCAAAACAGCCTTGTACATGTGGCCTGCTCCATCTGTAAGACTGACCACCAGCACGTTGACTCCCATACTCCTCAGGGCCACTGTCTTTCCAGGGCTGTGCTTGCTGCAGTCATGGGGCACTGGGGAACTGCCTTGGACATATATTACAAGGGAAGAAGAATGAACCAAAAGACAATTTAGGATAAAACACCTAACAACTTGACAAAGCTGACAATGATATTTTGTTCCTGTTATGGAGCCTTGAAGACCATTTTTGTCTTTATTTTTAATGTGTGTGCTTTGTACTTTGTGTTCCTATCCGAGAAGGGACTTAAATCTCAGCAAGTGTTTCCCTTTATTAAAGTGATATTAAAATCTCCTCAAGACACTTTGGAAAGTTTCTGGTTACAGATTTTTAGGGACTCTGAACATTATGTTCCTATGTCATCTCCTCAGAACAAGATGTTTGATCAACCACAACCACAGCTTTTTGTCTTACTAATTTTTCCTGAAGCCTAATGGGAGTTGCAGAAGTTCCTGAAAGATCACAGGCAGCAGAGAGAAGTGAAGAGCTTTGTTGGCAGATCAGGCAGAGGAGACTTGACTGCACCTCCATCCATGGTGGTATCCCACAGGGCACATTCCAGTGTCATTTCTCTCCCTGGCCACTGCCAGCACTGCTGACTGGCACTAGCTCTGCTTGACACAGAATTACATACCTGAATCACATGCTTAAAGTTGCACAGATGCTTAAGGATTTTCTGTATCAGAACCTCTCCCTTGAGGGCACAGTGCCATATGATGAGTCCTTCAGTGAAAGAGCCATTTCAGGAAGGTCCTGTGTAAACCTCTGCTGTGGCACCCTGCCCACCCCCTGTTTCAGAGGTTGCCTCGTTGGTTACAGTGACACAACATCTGTCTGATCACACTGTAACTCACATCTTTGAAACTTCCTAGTTTTTCACAAGTGCTTTTGGGGGTGACATCACCTTGCAGTAGTGGGCTGTGCAAAAACCAGACATCCTTTAATGCAGCCATCTAAATCCCAGGGATTTTGTGTATGCTGAAACTTCAGCTCCTCCTGTCTAATCAACGGTAAGAAAGAGCACTTCTGAGGAGAGATCCAGCCCTGTGTCTTTGGATGAGACAGTCTCTGGAGATGCCTGCTTCTCTCCAGCAGCATATCCAGAATGACTGTTGTATGCTGGTATCAGACCAAGGCTGGCTGAGATAATGTCCATTCAGATGCTTGTGGAGAGGGCACAGAGGGTGGGGTTCCATCCAGGAACCGACTGTGAGCCATTTGGTCTGATGAGGGTGTAACTTCTTCCTCAGGTGTTGCCGTGGGGATAACCCTGCTCAGCTTTGATGGCACAAATCTCAGCTGGAGCTCTACAGCCACAGAAGGTCCTGACTGCAGCAGACAGTGGCCTGCAGCCTGTGCCCGGGAAAGAGGGCCTCTGGCACTAAAGCAGCCCACTCGCACCATGCGGTGCACCAGGTAGGTGTCTTACTGCACTCTGAGGTGCCTCTCCTTCAGGTGAAGGTACACAAGAATAGGAGGATCTTCTCAGTGGATAATGCCCTATACTTGCAAATTGTTCCATGTCACAACAAGGGACAACATCTTGAAATTTTCTGAGAAAAAAAAAAGGACAAAATATATTTGGCATTGATGGGAAAATATGTTCTAAATATATCCATTTGAATTTTATATCGCAGGAAAAATGCTACATACTTAACAGTGTCTGCTGTTACAATGAACATTTTAATCTAGTAGTCTAGATTGCAGTCTATCATCCTAATGCACTGATTCAGTTGCAATGAAATGTTTTGGCTTCTACTCATTGTAAGTATTAGAAAAATTGATTTGTTTCCATAAAACATAGTTTCAATTAAACAGCATTTTTCATTGCAAGATCATTCTGTAAGAATTTTCAGGTAGCTTTACCTATGACAAGAAGAACACATGGATTACAGATGCTGCTGGTCTGAATTTATCTCCTTTATAATCATGTTTCCTGTACCACACTGGATTTGCAGATAAAGCTTTTTTTTTCCCAGTATAAAATAAGGGAGAAAAAAAATTCAGATTAAGAGAGATTATTTTAATCTTAGAACTGTTAGAAAATAGATTGATGTGTTGTCAGAGTGAAAAAGAGACCCAGAGAGTGAAAGCTAGGGCTGAAAATGTCAGACTTAAAATAAATCTAGCCAGGCAAGTTGAATTTCAAATTGTTCCATAATGCTACAGTGACACTCTGAGCAATAATTAAGTTCTCTATTGTTTGCATTCAGTGAAGAATCTTTTAATATCCTGCAATTTATCATTCTAAAACTGCATAGCAATATAATCCTCTCCATTCTAAAGAGAGCTGTAATTGTTAAAGAAATGGTAAAATGCATTATTAATTCACCCCAAACTGCTGGCATCATTATTCCTGGGACAAGGTTTGGTGATTTTTTATGAGATATTAAGATTAGTTCATTAAGAGGCAAAATTACTGAACAGTGTGCAGAACAGAGATGCTCAAGCACCCCAGTGAGAAAGTCTGGGGTCTCTTTACTCCTTTTCCTTTAAGCACAGGATCCAGGTCTGATCTTGGTTACACTGGTGGATGACTGTTTCTTTTAGAGGGTTATCCCAAGAGCCTGTTGGTGTAGGTAGCAGCAGAACTGGGCCCTTGCAGCAGCACACAGATCAGCTGCACCTTGCTTGCCACTCATGGTTTGTGCGGTTTGGAGCTTGGTGCCCCAGCTGACTGCACAGGTGACATCAGTGACTGTCATGATGAGGCAGCAGGTGACATGGAGTCACCCTTACCCAGGTTTAGACATTTGAAGTTTTATGTTTTAAATTCTAGGTTTGCCTCAAAGCTTACAACTTTCTTAGGTCTTAAGACTCCAATGTAAAGCCACAGCACTTCTCCAAAGAAGGCAATGCTTCTGACAGTTCCTAATTTAGTCATTTTGGACCAAGAGAGAAGGTCATCATCTCTAAAGCAAGCCATTCTCACACTGCTAAAATTCATTCTCTCTTAATGCATGCAGATGAGACGTGTCATTTTAAGCCTCTTCAGAGAGGAAAGTCTCCTTTGTCCCTCCTAGTACTGAGCTTCATCAGTTTCAGTGGCAGAGACCTCCTGGTAGCTTTTGTTACTGATCACCATGTGGTGCCCCTTCTATCAGGAGGTACTTTTTAGGCTGTTCCTCTTGAATTTTTTTCTAGATGTGAAAACCTTTAAGCTGAGAACTAAGTGCTTCATCTGCATGACAGGCTGGTGAATGAGCCCAGGATGACAAATATCCCAGAACAAGGCAGAGAAAAAAACGTGAGGATGCCAAAACCAGAAGCTGCTAATTCCCAGATGTAAAGGAAGCAAGCAATCCACTGATTCACAAGGCAGGGGCTTCTCCCCAGTTTTCACAGTGTTATTTCTTTCTCAAAAAGTGGCTGCACGAAGGCAGTCGCCCACCACCCCTTTTCACACTCTTGAGAGCTGAGCCAGAGGTTTTTCAAACCCAGCTGAAAGCTGCAGGACCCCTATCCTTAGGAGGGCCCCCTGACATCTGAACAGAGAATGTGCAGGAGAAAGGGGAGTCACAGTGCTGCCCTCACACAACACGTCCTCTGGTCCTCTCCTAGGCATGAAATGGTCTGTAGGCAAATTTCCAATAAATATCTCAAAAGACAGGGCCTTCAGGAAGGACCTGTGTGTGGAGAGTGGTGGAAGAGAGAAATCATGGGGCAATGAGTGTTAAGGAAACAAAATAGGCAGCTGCCAAAACCTGAGATATCTAAAAACATGGACTAGAGAAACATGGTGTAGTGGTTTTCTGTGGCTGGGTTTTGGTAATGGAGGGGGCTATAGGGGTGGCTTCTGCTAGAAGCTGCTAGAAGCTTCCCCTGCCTGGTGGAGCCAATGCCAGCCAGTTCCAGGACGGGCTTCCTGTTGCTGGCCAAGGCTGAGACAATCAGGCGTGATAACATAGTTAAGAACGTAAAGTTATTGCGAAATTAGTGAAAGATTCCAACCAGGGAAGAGTGGAGTGAGAACATGGCAACAACAAAGTAGACCCCAAGGTCAGTGCAGAAGGAGGGGCAGGAGGTGCTCCAGGCACTGGAGCTGAGGTTCCCCTGCAGCCCAGGGAGGACCATCAGGGTGCAGAGACCCCCTGCAGTCCACGGAGGAGCCCACGCTGGAGCAGGTGGATACATGAAGGAGGCTGTGACCCTGTGGGAGGCCCAAGATGGAGCAAAGTCCTGTCAGAAACCTGCAGCCCTGGAGAGAGGAGCCCACATTGGAGCAGGTTTTTCCCGGGTAGGACTTGTGGTCCCTGTGGGGGACCCACGTTGGTACAGCTCATTGGTGAAGGACTGCACCCCATGGAGGAGTGACCCACGGGACAGCAGCTTGGGAAGAACTGTTGCCCAGGGGATGGACTCATGCCAGAGAGGTCCATCAAGGACTGCCTCCTGTGGGAGGGACCCCACAGGAGCAGGGAAAGGACTCCTCTCTCTGAGCAGCAGCAGAAAAAACATGACAGTAACCCCCATTCCCTGTCCCCCTGCACTGCTGGGGTGGAGGAGGTAGAGTTTGGAAGGAAGCAGGGGTGGAGAGAAGGTGTTTTAAAGATTATTTTACTTCTCACTCTTCTGCTCTGACCCTGTTAGTAATAAAGTCAATTAAAAACCACTTAGGGTTTTTTTTTGCCTGTGATGGTGATCAGTAAGTTACTTCTCCCAGTTCTTATCTCAACTCGTGAATCCCTTGCTGTTTTTTTTCTCTCCTCTGTCCTATTGCAGAGGGGAGTAAAAGAGCAGCTTTAGTGGGTACCTGGCATCTGGCCAGTGTCAACCCATTACACATAGTTAAGATAAACCATAGTATTTTTAACACAGGGCTCAGTGATCTGAAGAAAAGAACCTTTGCTTTCCTCACTGGGGAAGGCGAACATAAAAGAAATGAACTTGTGACAATGAGGCAGGACATAATTACTTTGCCTTATTACCCTGTCACATTCCTTTTTCCCCTCAGTCCTCATGAGTCATCACTCATCCCTGTGCCAGTGTCACAGATCTGCTAGTGGAAACCACACTCTGCTCTTGGGGCTAAGGATCAGGTTCTCCTCTAAGCCAGGTAGGAAGAACAGGGAATGAGCAAACAGCTTCAAGTACCCCTATCTCCCCTCACTGGACCTTGCCTGGTATGGGGAAGAAAATGAGCTGTGGGCAGGCAGAGAAACCAAGGGCAGCAGCTATCCAGAGAGGCTGCAGTGCCAGAATGCAGGAAAACCAAGGAAAGGTAGTTAACATCAATAAAACTGTGTGAGTATGCAGGGTTTTTTACCTCTAAATTTCCCCACATGTAGACTCCTTAGGTACTATGCTTCCAAACTCAGGCTCCCATTTATAAGTTATTTTACTCATTTCTACTTTTTTTTTTTTGTTTTTTCCCAGGAGGAAATCGAGTATTGTAGGAAAAGAAAGCTCTAGGATTTTGGGTTCTTTCTCTTTAATTCCACAGAATTTACTAGAGACATTAATTAATGAGATTGGGGACTCCAATAATTATTATTATTCTTTCTCATTATTGTGTCTGAAAATATGAAGCTCACTCATATTTATTATAAATCTTCACCAGCTCCTACCTAACCATTCAGTTTAAGGATACGATAAGCACAGGTAGGTAGGATGCAGTTTCCCCCTGTAATTTTGTAGTACCACAGGTTTCTGAATCTCAGCAGTATCAGAAAGCTAACTATTCTACCCATTTCAAAAGCTGATTTATTACCATCTCAGAAAGAGAAGCAGCATCGTTAAAAATGCACAGTAATTTGCCGCTCTTAAAATCCATCAACTCCAGCCAGCACTGGCTGTTACACTGACAGGATAAAAACATAAGCCTGCCCACTGCACCAGCTCCAGCATTGGCTGGAATCTCATCAGCCCAGAGACAAGCATGAACATTGCCAGCCCTGTGCCAGCTGTTTCCCCATGGAGTTCACAAAAATCCAGCTAAAAGTAACTTGAAGGCAAGCAGAGAAATATTTAACATTTTCTTAATAGCTTTCAGAGATGCTCAGAGGAACTGGAGGCTGAAACCCTGCAAAAGAGGGCAGCTAGGAGCTGTTAGGGTGATAAGAGATTGACTTCAGAGGGACCACGGGAACTGGTTTTATTTTGAGTGGCTTACAGAAAGAGCTGGGAAAAGGAAGGTGGCTTCCTGCAGTCCTGTTTATTCCAGGGGAAATGGGTTGAGCCAGTGCTGTGCAGCACTCTCCAGCCCCACCACTGTGAACCCCTGGTCCGTGGGGCCACAGAGATCATATTTCCCAGTGCCTTTTCATTCCATGGGCACACCTGAAATAAGGGACCACTCTCATCATGGCTTTCTGCAGCTGAAGATACTGAGTTCTGTTAGAGGTAACAGTCACTTAGTATCTAACATGGTTACAAATGCTGTTAACCCTCGGACCCAAACAGTAGTCAGATCACACAAGCGATATGCCCTCAGATGACAGGCCAAAACCATTAAGATACTTTTAACCAGGACAGTTGGCCAACTGTGATACACTACTGGGCACTGCCTCATGGGTGTCTTCTCTTAAACTGCCTTCCCCACAAAGCCATTGTGTTGCAAACTGAGGTCTGTTTTCTTTGCCATCATCTATAATGATGAACTGAACAATGCTAGAGTCCCTCTTCTACCTCTATGGCAAACAATCACGGTTGGTTGGCATCCTTAATGTTAAAAAAAATGTGTGTGACCACATCCCAGTTGTCTACTGGGAGAAGTCTCTGGCTCATGCTACTTTTCAGACCACACCAAGGAATCCTTTGGGAGAGTTCTAGTTCATCTGGGATTAAATCATGCCATGTTTTTCTGTGTAAATCCATAAATGATCAAGTGTAAGGGTCTATCCCTACTTAATTGAATAGTAATTTGGATAGTATCTGGTGTGCACCTGTGAAATCCTAGTGTTGAGTGTGGGTTATGGTACAAAGGTACTAAGAACTACACTGGTAAAGGATCATTTACATTTTGAAAGTTGCAAAAAATCCAAAATACAGACTGAAAACCAAATATGTTCATGTTTTCAGTGGGAGCCTCATCCAGTCTCTAGCAGTTACTCTTGCCTTTACTCTGAAATGAGTTTGCTGTGAAATAATGGCCTTGGAGTTTTCTGTATTGTGAGAAACCAGTGAACACAGGGACACATGACTCCTCACAATGGTCAGAATTAGCTAATGAGTTGTTCCTATTCAATCAAGGAACAAAAATCTCATATGGCAGCATTCCCCAGGGTGTGGAAAAAATGAAAGGGAAGAGTAAACTTAAAATATTTTTGGTGCCTCCTCAAGGAAATTTTAAAATATGGAAAATTTAAAGGAGGCATACTGTTATTTTTTTTTTCATGGTTTATGCTTTCACTGAATTTATCGTAGTTATTGGTTAACTATTTTGCAGAGGTACCAAAGCACCATGGTGATGGCTGTGGCATAGAAGCCAAGATAAGGAAAATGAATTTGAGGCTGTGGCAAATTGAAAAGTCTGTTGTTCTGCTATGATATCATTGCTAAAATAAGTATTATAACCATGACATTCTTGCTACAGGGATCCATCCTTCCACGAACCCACAGGATAGTTAAAAACCTTCAGGGCAGATACACTTCCCTGTTAGCTCCAGTTTTTAGAATATCTGTATATAATAAATGGTTATGGGTAAGCTCTGAACAAAATACCTAATCAGTGTCACAACTGCATTCATGCTATCGCAGAACAATCTCCCCCAGACATCCTCATTTTAACTATAGCAGACATTTCTCTAAGCAGCAGCAACTGGAACACATCATCTCATTCATCTTTGTATTCCTGATGAATTAAGTCTAGACTACCAGTCAGGGGGTGGGGAAGAATCTGCCTCATGCAATTATCTGTATTTAAAAAGTGAGTGTAGACACTGGGACTAAACAGCAGGAAAAGGCTTTTACTCAAACTATGCAATAAAGGGCAATCACATTTGTGATTTGAGTTTCTTGGCTCTAACTTCATGAGTCAGCTTTGCCATTACTATTACCAGACAGACCAGTAGAAATATTTTGAGTAGCTCACTTCTCCTTCACTTTATGCTGAATTGGACTGCCTCAAAAAGAAGTACTCTTAATTTGATCAGATACTAAATGAGGTTTCAGGTTTTGTCCATGCAGGAGGCATTAGAGCCAGCTGATTTTAACAAGAGTTTAGAAGAGGCTTGACTCAACTCCACTACATTAGTTCCAGCTAATGATGGATGTGGTTTTGTTGGGAGCATTTAGATTTATCATATGATCTTTGCTCAGATCCAGCCAGGTCCAATTTACAGATTGTTTGTCCTGAGGAAAGCTACACTTATTGTGCTGAGCAAAAAGTCTGAATATTCAAAAAGCATTTCCCTGGGGTGCAAATGAGGGGCTATTTGGCAAATGAGGAATGTAAGTGGCAGCCTGGGAGCCAAGGTCTGTAAAAATCTTGAATCTGAATGTTCTCTCAACCCTCTGATTTCCAGGAGTGCTTTCACACACAACCACAAATGGAAAATATTTTGCAAAGGAGTAAAAATGAAAAAGTGAAAAATTCCTACCAGTATTCATGCTACTTTTATTAAGTAGAAGAGTTACTCTGCAAGGATTGGATTCTGCTCTCATCCTTATTTTCATCACGAAATGCTATGACTTCTGTGATCACAGAACCACAGGATGGTTTGTGTTGTACAGGACCTTAAAGAACATCTAATTCCAAGCCCTCTGACATGGGTAGGGACACTTTCCACTAGACCAGGATGCTCAAAGCTCTGTCCAACTTGACCTTGAACAATTCCAGGAATGGGGCATCCACAGCTTCTAAGGGCAACCTGTTTCAGTGCCTCACTACCCTCACAGTAAAGATTATATTCTTAATATTTAATCTAAATCTGTCAGTTTGAAGACATTTCCCCTTATCCTGTCACTACAATCCCTTGTAAAAAGTCCCTCTCCAGATTTCTTTCAGGCCTTCCAAGTGCTCTAAGGTGTTCCCAGAGCCTTCTCTTCTCTAGATTGAACAACTCCAATTCTGTCCCCAGATCAGTCCCTGGATCATCTTCACGGCCTCTTTTGGATCCACTTCAACAGGTCCACATCCTCCTTATGTTGAGGACCCCAGAGATGCAGCACTCCAGGTGGGGTGTCACAAGAGCAGAGTAGAGGAGCAGAATCCCCTCCCCTGCTGCCCACGCTGCTTTTGATGCAGCCCAGGATACAATTGGCTTTCTGGGCTGCAAGCACACGTTGCTCTTTTTTACTTCCGTGATGATTTCCACAATTCATGTCCTAACCCAAGTCTCTCTGATTTAAGAGGAATGTTTCCACTATCTTCAATGAAGCTATTACAGAGAACAATGTAATAAGCAAAGCTGAGACTGCAAAGTCTGTATTTAATTTATTGTCTTAATAACATTGCTTTGCTGTGAAAATGGAGGACAAAGATCTCAGTCCATTAAGTGAAATCTCCCCTTAGTATTCCTATGCCAAATCAAAATCAAACCGTCCAGTTTAATCATGAAAAGCAGACTGATGGGAGTGGTTACAACAAATAACTTACATTCACCTTCCACAACATGGAGAAATGTCCAACAAATAGTTACCACCAAAACAATTTGCTCCTGAGGCACTATAAGAGCTCATTGCACATGAGCTTATCTAAGGGTGCTAACACCTACTAGGATGTAAGA
>JAWWES010000115.1:100905151-100921524 GCA_035583135.1 Lophotriccus pileatus | reverse complement strand
ATTTGCTCCTGAGGCACTATAAGAGCTCATTGCACATGAGCTTATCTAAGGGTGCTAACACCTACTAGGATGTAAGAAAAAACACTTGCAGGCTCAGAGTAAATAGCACTGTCTATGCTGATAACCAGGCAGATTGCAAAATGAGCATGATCCATACAGCAGATTGCTGTTAGAAATTGCACACCAAGTGCTGGCAGCTGTGGAAAGCATTGCCCAGTGGGAATTAAGTAAGGAGAGCAAAGTTGGGCTGGTTCATGTCACATGTTCTTTGAAGCTGTGGAAGGTATCCCTGGGAGTCACCACAGCCAGAAAATAATGTTGTTTTACAATGTGGGAAAGCCATTTTTCTGTATTCCTTGGCAAAGAGATGTTTCATTCAAGTGACTTGAGGTACATGTGTTCCTAGAGCACTTGGGATGCAGCTGATGTTCTTACATGCATTTTGGAGACATCCCATTCATGGGACAATCTGACAAAACTCTGAAAAATGCTGTAAAAGCCTTCACAGAAACCACTATCAGCTTTCAAATGAGTGTTTTCTATCAGTCCCACCTCAGCCACCACAGCTCCCTCAAGGATTCTGGCATAACCGAAATGGTGGCCAGGACAAGGCCTGGCAGCCTATAAGTGCTGCCACAGGGATTCTACAGAGTTTTTACGCAAGGATGGAGGAGAAGTATTTCCACCATTTCTCTATTTGCACAGCTGTGCAAGGATTGGTACATCTGGCCTCATGTTTCAGAGCAAATTTCTGACCCTCACCTTTGCCTTGAACAGAAACCATTTACTTAAATCCAAAGAAAAAAAATCTGGTCTTCTGATTCTGTGTATCTGTGAAAACAGAGGAGACCTATATACTGTGTGGTTTATCTGCTTCATGTGTCATCCTACCACATGGCTGGCTCTAAGACCTGCTTAGAAGTGATAAAAATCAGACAGGTATAAGACATCTCTAAATAAGACATTCTGAGGCAGGGAACAGCAACCCATTCTAACCATTGGTTAGAAAGATACTATTTTCAGCTACCAGCTATAATTAAACAACTCATTTTCCTTAGGCAGATTAAGATCACAAGCTTCCTCCACAGAAGAAGGGTTTGTTTTTTAATTAAGTTGCCAAGGAGCTGCTCTCACAGACAAGCCTGTGAGATCTTGAGCTTGTGGGGTCTGTCTGAGGCTGTCAGATATGTCCACATTTCATGAGAAAAACTATATACTTTAATGAAGTATAAATGAGCAGTGTTTTAGGCATTTAATCTCTTCTATTTTCCTGCTGTGTATCTTTGGACAAATAAGTAGCAGTTATTTGGCTACAGATGTTTGGAGTTATGATGGTCTGCTGTGAGTCACTATCTCTCAGAGGACATTTTCCCAGTGATAAGGAGCAAACCAGGAGCACAGGCAAAGGGAAGGACTCCAAGGTGACCAGAGGTGTGTGAGAAGAAAGAGAGAGGGAATTGCAGTCAGGGAGGAGCACAAGTGGGCCTCTCCACATCACCTGCCCTTCTGGGACCACTTCTTCACTGCTGCATCTCCAACCACCCAGGGCAGCCACCTTGCACCTCCCTGTCACCTCCTCTCTCCAAGGATTGGGAGCCCATGGACAAGCTATAACATAAAGGAGGACCATACTCCACATCACTTCAGGGAGGGCAAAGGAAGAGAGAGAGACCAAAACCACTGCACAAGCCCAGTATCATTTGTGTCTGCTGATATAACGTTAGTTTTTCTCCTTCTCCCCACTCCTACCCTTCATTATTTACTCTGATTTTACTGTTCAGATCTCTAATTGCACTATTTTCTAAAGCATTTGTCTAATAGTCAGTGAGCTAAACAAAGATGTGTTACATGGCATAGTACTGCTGCCTTGAGCAGAACTCAAATAAGATGGGCTCTCTTATGCCCCAACAATTCTTCCTTTTCCAGTAATGTTTAAAGTATGTAATGATGTGTCAGATAATGAGTTACCTTATTTGACATTTGAGAAATGCCAGTGTTATGCTTCCTTGCTTTCTGCTGCAAGAAAGGCAGCAGTCCAGTCCTGTAAGAGCAATATGCTGAAATGCAGCTGAGTGCTGCTCCAGCCCATGGGGGCTGTTGGGACCACCCCCAACTGCTTCTCAAACCCTCACACATGGCACGGAGGGCTGAGGGAAGATTTGAAGTACGTATCAGAATTGTTGTATAGGCTGTGGTTGGTGAGGGTCAGAGAAGACAGGCTTACCTACCTAGAGACTAGGTTTGCACAAGGTGTGGAGAACACAACTAAATAGAACTGGGACATTTCTGTCTGTTACCAAATATTCTTTTTTTTTTTTTCCCCTTTTCCTAAGAGCTGCAGTTCCAGTTAGGCATAAAAATCCCCTCATTATTTCCAAGAATCCCCTCATTTTTCTAAGGAAGAAAATAGCATTTCCTTAAATATATGCTGCCTTCCAAACCCCAAATCAGCCTTCACCCTTTATTGATAACCCAGTCAGTCCCTCTACTTTACTTGATATCTTTTTTCCTCCTATTTCCTCCCACGCTTTTTTCAGTCCCCACCATCATGTAGCTGCTATAGCTCTGATAGCAATGGCAACTAAGGTTGCCAAAAGTGGTGACAGGAGTCAATGCATCCAACAATCTCTAAAGGCGATAGGTAGAAAGGAGGGCTTTCTGCTTTCTCCTTATCTTAGTACCCTGAGGCCACCATTGGTTCTGCCCAGGGGCACCCTGTGACTGGGAAAATGCAAAACTTGGACTTTGCAGGTAAGATATAATCATGAGGCTTTGTGTGAATTTACTTGTATTAGAAAGCTGAAACTCCAGAGTGAAGACTTTTAGCTCTTCATTTGTCTTGTTATATCTTATCCCTGTTTATATAGGGCTTTTTCTATGGTAGCAGCATTAACTGTCAGGAAAAAAAATGCTACAGAATGAAAAGGCATTTATTTTCCTATAAACCTTTTACACTCAGCTGTCTCCCCCTTGGCACTCTGTTAGGAAGTGGGACAGCTTGAGTTATTTAATAACCCCTGTGTAGTCTGTGCATTCCTTTGAAGTTGTGTATTTCTAATACTTTCTATCTCTAAATAAAATACCAAACAAGCTCACCACATAAAGTGCATCCAGTCAGCACCTGAATTTTAATGCTCCATTTCTGAAGTCTCTTTTCTGCCCCATGGATTTTTAAATATGTGATGGTATTGTGTATCTGGAAAAAGACATGACTCAGTGACAGCTAAAACCACTTAAGCAGTCATTTGCCTCCAGACACAAAATTTGTGCAAAACTCGCAAAGCATTGTTCTGTGCCTACCAACTGTAAAAAGCCAGGGAATTAAGTGGAATTCCCTTACCTAAACCTTATTTAGAAAGAAGGAAAGCCAATCACACTTAAATCCATAAAAATGAGAGGACTGCCTGGGTCAGATATCCCTGTAATTCAGCAGTGTCTCCAGAAACAAGAGGGTGCCCAGAATTCAGGTGTGTATACTTTTGATATTCTCACAGAATCTGTCAAGCAGGTGTTTCTGGACTTCCTGAGAGAGAGGCTACATTCAGACAACTATGTTAAATAGTTTCTGATGCAGCTGTCCTCTACTAATAAGTATAATCCCTTTCTGAACCCATTTTCCCCTGCTGTGACCATGAGGTCCTGCAGCAATTAGTTCCACAAGTCTGATGATGCTGTAGGAAGACACCTCTGTGCAAGGTATTGGAAAAAGTCACAGCTGGTTTTTGTAGCATACCCCTCACCTGCCTTTGTTTATAGTTTCCTGTTTTCTTCTGCTATACCTTCTGAAGTTAAGGGAACATTTGACTCCACTGGTTAACACTGGGTGCAGCCAGTGTTCGAGTTGTGGTGACATCACTGATCCTACAGCACCTAAATGATTATGTGTTCTGTTCTCAGGGTTTTTTCATAGTAATTCCTAAGGTTCCCTTCACCTTTGAATGAGATTAGCTCAGTTGGTTAGAGCATTGTGCTAATAACACCAAGGTCCCCATACGGGCCATTCCCTTAACAGCTGGACTCAACAATCCTTGTGAGTCCCTTCCAACACAGAATATTCTGTGAAACATCTGTGAAACTTGAATATCAGTGTTTCCCTGAATGCTAGTAGGTAAGTCAGGGCCCATGGTTCTGTATGTTTAGTTAGGGCCAATTTCTGCCCTGTGCATTACTTGCAGTACTGTCACAGAATTTCACCTGTCATTTTCTTATCAGGTCAGCAAGTATCATGAACTCCTCATGGCAAGATGAACTCTAGACACCAAATTAAAAATTTAAGTTGAAAACAAACCAACTTTTTCTGCTGAAGTGCTGAAAATTAGAGAAATGGTAGGATGAAAGCAGACTGCTTTATAGCACCTCATCTCTGAAGGAGCTGCTGTTCAGCTGCCTGCTTGGTAGCACAATTTGCAAATCCCTTTCTCTTATCAGATATGAAATTTCCCATCCTGCAAAGGACCCATGTTCATATACTTTCCAGGTTCTTAATGCAAGTATTAAGAGGGGCTTAAGTAGTGCTTAAATTTTATACTGGTCTCAAGAAATGGAGCATTCAGTAAGTTCATATTTGCTCAAGAACGAGACACTTCTGAAAGAAACTTATCCTAGGTGGAGGGCAGCAGCTCCACGGCGGCTCTGGCTGACAGTCGCTGTAAGCAATCTCCACACCTGCAACCTGGCAAATGGCTCATGGAGGGGACATCCTGACAAGGTTAGACTGCAGCAGGAGCCCTAGATGCTGAGCAAAACCCTGTGCTTTCAAAAAGAAAAACTGAAATAAATACAAGAGGTCACATTTTTGAGCCACCGTAGCCAAATGAATTTTGATTTGTGTGTTAGTTAATTATTTTAACAGTTGACACTGGAAGATACAGTGCTGTCCATAGCAGAAGCAGGAAAAAAAGAAAAAAAAAAAAAAGAAAATGTTTCTGTAAGCAACCATAAATCCCAGGAACTGCAGGCTCTGGCAGCTGTAATGGCACTAAATTTTTAAGATGGCTTTAGAAGGTAGAGGCTCTACATGTGGAAGTTGGGTTCTATTTAATTATTAAAGTCCTTGTGGAGTAATAAGAAAATGGAGTGATCAACCAGATATTTAACGGTGCCCAGGCACAGGGACATAAAACATACTCAATAAAATATATTTAACCTTCTGTTTGTGTGTGCATATTTATATGTATGCTCACACACTTTAGAAAGCCCTTAACAGTGCACATTCACAGCCTATAAAGGAACCATTTCACTTTCCAACTTGTGCTGGCAATGGACTTTCCTATGATTAGTGCTCAGCTCTAAGACACTTCTGAGCAAGGAAATTAATAGAGAACAGATCATAGCCCACTCCTGGGCATGTAAATAACCTTTACAATTTTCATGTGTAAGGAAACATTTTTACAGAAAAACATACTTAGTGTGACACACAGGAATGTAAATTTAACTGCTTTTGTGTCCTGATGACCCCTGGTACATTTTTTTTCTCTCCATTTTACAAAAGTATGAGGAATATTAATTAAATCTCAGAATAATGTTTGCTAATTGATCTAATTGTTACAGCTTTAGAAAGCAATTTTGTGCACATAGTTAAAGAGACTGAAAATATGATTTGCTTAAAATACAGCATTCCATATGCAGAAGGGTTTATCTGTACTGTGTGAGTTTGTATTTTATTTTCTGAGGTTTACAATGAAGAAGAAGGTTTCATTTTGATCAGAGATGAAGTGCAGTAATGAAGGTCTTCCTCCTTTTCCACAATGCTGTTCAATTCCTCTGAACCTGAGCATTCTAAAATTTTTGTTTTGTTATGATTAATTATATAACTGTAATTCTAAATAACATGATACAAATATTTATATGGAAAAGTTCAAAATGCAAATAAGTGAAATGGCTGCTTTTGTTCAGAATTTAATTTGGTTTCTTTCCAGCAAAATAAATTGAAAATTTTCATTTTTCCCTAAACTTTCTTTTTTTTAGCTACTACTCATTTCAGCCTTTTTAATCAAAAAATTCTAGTTTCATAACATTTTAACTAATTTTATTAAATCTTTTAATGTACATCTCATTCGACTAGATCTAAATAAATTGCTGAACTAACAAAAAGACCAGAGATCTAAGGAAATTGTTTCCCTGAATTTAATTAGACATACAGGCTTCCTCTGGAGATCTTCAGAGACATCCTCCTCTCCACTAAGTAGTTTCTGGAGTGACTTCACTCAACTTCCATGTTTTAAATGACCAGATTATACAGGATACTCAAAGCACACAATAATAAGGTCACAGTCTTAATGACTGAAAAGTAATTGGGCAGTGGTTATTCCAGATGCTTGTATACAAATACATATTAAAACCCCCCAGATAAATAATATTTACTAATATTTCCTCTTATTTATACCCAGAACTTGTTGCATGAGCTCAACAGCAATAAAGCCTTGTAATTACCTGCCTTCTCCATGCTGCTGTGAGCAGAGGATCACTGGAGTCTCTTAATAAATGGGTTTCAGCCATACCTTAAACCATGGACTGTAAATCCAGGACATGGTTTAATTATCCTGCAGTATGAGAGCTAATTTTCATATTTTTAAGAATGTGGACTGTGTACATGTTAAGATATTTAGAGGTCACTGGGACTTCGAAAAGCATCTAAGTACTCAAAATTTTCAGGAATTCATTCCTGGTACCAAACAGCTCCTACACAACCTTCACAGCATTTATCTGCTGTGTTAGGCACTGAAACTCTGGTTAAAATCTTGCCCCACAACTTTGCTAAGGAAACCTTTGGCCCAGAACTGATTTTTCAGCCATCCAATTTAATGTAATTATTGTGCCAGTACTGTAGCTGATCCACCTTCCAAAGTACTGATAGAGGTGAGAACCCATTCTTGTGAAGAGCTGCCAGCCCGAACACTGGAAGTGATGGTATAGCATTAACATAACTTCAAATGCCAGTCAGTAATAGCCCAAACTCATTAGTGTTGGGCTGACCCTGAAATTTCTTACTGTTAAAACAGACTCCTCTGCCCTGAGGGGCACAGGGAGATGCAATTTACCAAGGACGTTTTGTGTTTTTTTCCACTGTGCAGGAGTTTTGCACCAATGAGAGCTGTAGACTCTGACGCATATTTGCAGGTGGATTTAGCCAGGATGGCTGGAAGAGACATTCCCCCAATGCTCCCAGGGGCTGCTGCCCACAGAGCAGAGCAGCCTGGTGGCACGTGTGTCCCCACTCATGCACAGCATCACCCTGCATATTGACACAGCATGGAAATGCAGGCAGTTGGCACTAGTACATCAGGCTGTGACTCATGGTCTTTGGAGGTGGACAAGCATCCTCTTCAGGTTCTCCTTCTCCAGGGATACCAACCATTGCTGGTTTGTAGTGGTACAAATAGTGGGAACGGCTACAGCTCTCCCTCTGTGAACAGGGCAGCAAATGCAGCTCGAGAACAGGCAGAGAACAAGTAGGCAGAGATGCAACAGCTACAAGACTTCAGAGACATGGCTAAGAGGAGGTTTTTAAAAGCAGTATTCCTCAGAACAAGCAAAAAGACCAGAATGGGAATGAGTCTTGTAAGTGGCATGGACCAGTTCTTTCTCCTACTGCCCACTGTGACAAAGAGCTGGTGAGGGACAGCTGCCCCCTGCAACCCTAAATGAAGGATGAGGGACTTTGTGGCTCATTAATAAATTAAATAAGGCCAGTCTCCGGCACCAAAATCAACTGGAATAGCATTGCAAGGTTCCCAGTGTTAAACTGGATCAGGAGACATGCTAACAATTTAACTGCACAGGTGACTGGGCTGCTTAGATCTGTGCCACAGCATTTTTTGATTTACTAGCAGAAACACTGATATTCCTTAGTAGGCCCTCATTCATGGGAATTTTGAATCTCCAAAACCCATTTTGTTCTTGTTTTTGGAACTGTCTCTGATGTTTGCTATAACCGTACCTTCCTGCAGGATTTCTTCAGACATTCAAACTATAGGTGCTGGCACACTGTTGCTCAGCCTCTTGAAAAGAAAAAAAAACCAACACAACGATTTACAACCCCCTCCACACAGCAGAGCCTGTCATTACCTTGTTAATCAAAGCAAGAACTGTCAAAGGACCTGCTGAAAGGAAACATACATGTATATGTCAAACTTGCACCAATTAAAAAAATTGCTCATTGCCTAATTCATTAAACAGTAGGAAGTAGAAATGAAACTTTAAATTTAGCAGAGATGCTACTGCTAATTATTAACCACAGTCTCTCATTAAGCACTTGCCTATCATTCTAATGAACAGTATGAAGAAAAGAGGATAAAAAATAATTTAGTAATCAAATTGAAACCTAATGATATCCAATTGAACAAGCATGTGGTCATTTTCTCAAAAGATCAACTAGTGGCTTTATCTTGCTATTGCTAATTAACTGGGGCCTCATTGCTTGAAAATAGTGTCAATTATTCCTGTATCACATTCCTTACTGTCACAAATAAGGAAGGAAGTGTACCTGGCACTTGAACAAGCACTGCCACAGTATGCAGCTTCATTTGCTTTGTACTGCTTTATGTGATAAGGGACAATTATCTTCACAGGACAAAATCTCCCCATGTGACTGAGGTTTGACTCTTCTCGTGGTCAAAGGACTAGCTTTGTGTAGATGTTACATGATTTACCATTCTATTTGCTGGATTCAAAAGCAAATCTGTGCAACTCTTATCTGCCACACTCATCAAATATGAAAGGCAGATCAATATCCAATTGGTCTGTCTGGTATTGAGAAAGTAATTTAAAAATCACCTATTCATGGTTGTGTTGAGGCCAGTGGTTCTCCCTCTGAATGATGAAATTGTTAAGGTAAATGCTGCCCATGTGGAACTAAGGATAATAGTTGAAGGCAATGTTTGCAGTTGTCACCTTTCCCAAGAAAATGCAGATTATAATGGCATTTTTTTTTTCTGTGAGACTTGAATCAAGCTAGATCAGATTTTTTTCTGTGGCTTTCTCAGTTTTTTTATCTAGCTTTGCAAATCTGAAGTGGGTACTGGGGAAAAGTTAAACTTTGTGATCTCTATGAGATCCTACTATTGCCTCAGCTTAACTCAAAGGCTTCTTAGGAAAGAATATTCAAATTTGAGCTTGCATCTAAAAATACATGAATAGCAACTGCCTTCCTCTCAAATCCATTCCTGTCTCCTACCATTTAGGAAATCAATTACAGATTATCCCAGTGTGAGAAACCACAAGAGAGTAAAACCAGTTGGATTTAATTGATGTAATTTTAGATGTTGGAAAGTTAGATGCCTGTGTGTCAACTGCTCGGCCATGGTCACTTCACAGTCAAGAGGCAGCTGCAAAGGGCAATTCATTTGACCTATCTCAGCCTAAGAGAAACTGCTTTCTGGAAAAGCCCGGTTTTGTCCAGCGACAAAAGAGTGTTTCTGGTAATTAGGTTTGACTCAGTCGTTTTTCAGTCAGATAGTTAAGTAGAGATGAATGCCACCTGACATGCCACCTTACATCCATAATTCATGACATAAAGATAACAATACATATTAATATCATTTGCAGTATGTAAGAAGTCTGGGTCTCAAGTCTGCACAATTATTTTCTAGGCTGCCTCTCTGATTAGTACCTCTGCACTTGATGCGAATGAATGTCCTTCAGTTCTCCTTCACTTTTCAGCACCACTGAAATGCACCAATATTTGAATCTGGGTTTCACAATATTTGGGCATTTCAACGGGTAGCATTAAATGTCCCCTATCCTGCATTGCTTTGTTTTGCAGTTCTGAGCGCACCACAATTCAACGCTTCCCACAGTTAATTAACAATTATCATTTTCCTTTGCTCCAGAGGTTCATTTTAAGACAGATCCAAAATGGCTAAAAGAGGACTTGAAGATGTTAAAACAGATTGTTAATTAACCTTCCACTTTCCAGTGTTTGTTAAAACCTGCATTGCTCTTTTTGCTAATTCTTGATTTCTTAACTGCCCTTTAAGTTTGTATCCTTGGCCCTCAGATCCAAACCTTCATCTTTCTTGACCTAGCAAATGGGCCAAGGGGATGGTTCTTTAGTTCTTTGTATCCCACTCCCAGACTTGGCTACAAGGAACATTTTGAAATCTTCTGTGAACTGCAGCATTTTCCCTGTTTACTATTCATCTCCTTTATTATCAGTGAATTTCAAAGGTTTATTACTATTGCAACACCTTTATGTGTTAATGATTTTGTGATTGTCTAATCAGAATTAGTGATTTAGTACAAAACTATCCAAAAGGTAACATTCATCTTGCCAGGGTAGTTAAAGGCCTAAAAATAATTGAATCTGTCTTCAATTACCTATTATAGAAAGATTAGCTGTGATGCTGCATTCCCAAAGTATGGTGTTCCTAATCCTTTCCTCTAACAAGGAAGGCTGTCCTAGTCTCCCAGTCTGTTTCAATGTTTTAATATTTTCCTGAGACTCACTGCAAACAATGCAACGCAGTGCCCACCAGACTCTTTTCTGCAGGTTTTGTCCCCCATTTCCCTCTGGCAAGCACATAGATTTGCACCCCTTTCTGCCTGACTGCCTTCATCTAGCACAGTTTAAGCTGCAACCAGTCTTGTCACTGCTGATCTCATCACAGCCTGATCTGTTAGCTTCTGATTTTACCATGCTGCTCAGTGCCTTGGGTAGCAGTTTATTGTCTCCAAAGTCTAAGACATAGTGGGATATTTGAATGTTTTCCATTTAGCCTGAAAAGACCATCATAGCTTTTCATCTCTAATTATTGTGGAATAATACTCTGTTCAGTTCTAGTCTGACCACATTTGTGAGTAGCAGTGTTCAGGTACTAGGTCTGGAAAAAACATTAATAAAAAATGTTAGTGATAAGAAAACTGGACAGTTGGATTACAGAAACAAACATAGGTATTAAAGAGTACAACATTTACCTTTTGAAGTGAGTGGGAATGTCTTCATGGCTGTCAGTGCCTCTCTGCAGTAGAGACAAGATTCCAGCTCCACTTACGCCATGGTCTTGTCTTTCTCCTTGGCCTCAGTGGCCCTACTTACAGTTGAACACTATAGCCACCATCTGCTCCTCCATTAATCTGGATTAATGCAGGTGGTCCTCCATCTGAATCAGTCTCCTGTGCTGCCATCATCAATGGCACTTAGAAGTTTTAGTCTGTGATTCATCTGATTTATTTAGATGTCTGCATTAAGATGATATGAATCACATCTTAAAACTGCCTGTCTCTCACTACAGAGCTGAGAGTGAAAGTGATTTAAATGCATATAGATATATTGTATATCTATACTCAATCAAACAAACACCTGTAGAAGTAACATCTGTATTAATTTTGTAAACTGTAATCAGGGCCAGCTGGCAGGCAGGAGCAGAGCAGATAAATGCTCTCTCCTCCTCCAAGGAAGAATGACAATGTATGACCTGCCCACTGGAAAAAGCTCTAACATGGAATCCCTTCTCAGTTCTTCTCACAAGCAGTTTGGGGGTGTGCTAGTTGAATGAGACCAAAACCATATCAACGACTTTTCTAGCAAGTTAACAGTGTGAACAATCAAGTTCCCAGACCTTGGTCCATGGCTTGGCACTCTTTATTTACTGTACAACCCCAGAGCATCATAGCTACTTTTTTTAACAGAATCCTGATATCATGTTTCTGCTTCAGCTTTAAGTGATAAAACAGACTTATGTTCAGGAAACATTTGTAAATGTATTATTTCTCTCTTCTCAGGACACCTAGGAGTTTTCAGGATCAGCACCTTCTCACAGACTGTATTGCTTTGCAGAACTGCTCTACCCCTGTGACTGGAGCTTCCCTGCCCACACAAACTTGCTTGCCCTGCCCACTTACTAATGAACCCTTCCAGCCCATTGTACAAGGAGAAACAGTTTCGATAGAAGGGGTTCAACACCCTCTCTTTTTCATCCAAAACAACATAGCTCAGTGCCTAGTTTCCCTAGAGACATGGGTCTGAAGCTGTTCAGGCAAAGAAAATAAAAGAACAAATAAGCTCCCCATATCCTGTTTTATTGCTTTGGCTGGACTGAGCTCTACAGGGCACCTATCAAATCTGCAGAATTACTGGGTCTTGGTGGGACATGGGTATGAAATAAACAACTCTACGTAGCCCTGTAGAAACCAAGGTTCTTCTGGCATGCACAGAAGAAGTCTCATCTCTTGTCACAGAAAACTGAGCTTCCTGTGAAGCTCAAGCACAACCAGGGGCAGTTTTGAAGACTTAATTCTTTGATACCCAAGATACAGTTTAAGTTGGTTTTATGCTCAAGGGCCTCAGTCATTTGCCCAATAGAGAAAGTGTCATTTCCTCATGGTGGTATAAAAGGCCAATAGGAATCTTAAATATATCTTAAAGATATGTTTATAACTCTGGGGTCTCTGCTTTCCAACAAGTTACTTGGCTATACCTTGAGAGTGGACGTGATCTTGGGCCACTGGTTAGACAATCCCATGTTAAAATAGTCTTCATAATGATTCTTCATTTTTTATAGTTTGATGTTTGCAGGAAAGATAATTTGAACATACCCGATATCTTGGTGCAAAGAAATAGCTTCATTTAAAGTTGAAAAAGAAATCAATCCTCTTAATTCAAAACAATTCAATTTTCAAACCTTCCTATCCACAGATAGCTCTGGTTCCTGGCTCAGCTGTGGAGTATCAGTCACTAGGATGTGTCCTGGTGCCCTCAGGGTTCTGTACAGATAAATTCATGTGATGATATTGCCAGTGAGCACTTCTTGCCTGAGGGTTTTTTTTCCTTTATATGTATGCTTTGTACTTTATTTTTTGGTAAGTGCAAGTAGCGTGCTATGTGCTACAAAGAAGTTTTTTCTGTCTTGCTTTAAACAATGACATTTCTAATTATTTGCCATGTGCAGTGCAGACATATTTTCCCCACAAATTATGCTAAATTATGAGTTTAGTGACAGTCAGTAAAGTTAATTCACTGTTGTAAGTCCTGGGCTGTAGGGACTCAAGGAAAAGTCAGTGTTGCATATGTGTTCTAGAGCAACACTGATGCAAGCAAAAGATTCATTAAAACCAGTTATGTAACTATAATCTGCATTACAATAAAAAAAAAAAAAAGGTATCTCCTATGCTTTCAAAAAATTTGGGGACTGTTTTGACATGAATTCCGCTTCATTCTTAATGTAATGCGGGTGCTCAGTCAGTGCAGTTAAATATAGGAACAATGCCAGAGACATCAAATTCACCATCACCTTTGCGTAGAGTTCTGCAGCTTCCCTGTGCATTTTAGAACAGAACCAACTGACCTGAAAGCCATATCCTCCAGATCACAGTCAAGATGTGAAGCAGGTCTCAGAAAGCTGTACTTCTGTTTTGTTTTCCTGTCTTGCTTTGTCTGGAAATTATAAACTTGTATTAAATATTTTAAAATATGTTTCATTGTTACTCAGAGGGTATAAATCCTATCTGTGTTCAAATGGACAGAGTTACTCAACTTTTACCCTGTATAATCACTACATGAACTTCCAGATAACACAGTAAATATGTTACAAACCAGCGATGGCCAAAGCCATCCGGTCTGGAACAGGCACTGACACAGAGATACCAGGAAGCTCAATCCATCTATACAGCTCTTTGCTTGCTGGCCAGGGGTACCACTGCCCTCTCCCATCTTGGTTCCACTGACAGAGGAAGGACTGGCCAGTGTGATGTGGTCATAGCAAAGCACTTGGTTTAATGTCCTCCTCCAGCAGGGCGGATCAGGCACAGGGCTGCCCATCAGGTACTCCCAGACCGTTCCACTCACGAGACTTGTGTCCCCGTTATTCCTTCCCAAAGTTCTTGTACCCCACTCTTGTACCTCCCTCTCTCCCCCTCAGCCCTCTCTCAGCAAAATCATCCCTAAATGCTTTATTCTTATTGTACCAGTTTTGCTGGACCTGCATCCAAATTTTTTATTTTGATACTATAACTTAGGTCACCTTGGGCATGTATAGTGTTGTTAACATGGTTCTCTAGATACTGCTGGACTTTCCCAAGGTACCCAAGAGGCCACCAATACTCCACAAAACATCCCTCCATTTATCTGTGAAGCTTGGCCATTTCTCATGTAGCTCCCCCAAAACGACCTCTCTTAAATCCAGCCTCCCCTCATGGTGTGAGCTGTAACTTTTTTCAGTCTTTCACACTGCCAACTCCCCATACAGCAATTTCTCTTGTCTCATCCTGTAGTTTTCCACAACCCACTCAGGCAGCCTCACCTCAGGCCAGCATCCAGCCAGTGACCTGCAGTTCTAACCAAGTACATTACTCGCAGAAAGGTAAGCTCATCTTGGGCCAGAAGCAGCTGATAATTATTTATTACACTTATTGGTATTTATTGCTGTTACTGTGAAAGCTCAATGCTATCTCTCCAAGGAAACAGTAATATTCCTCTCCAAATTCTGTGAAGTCCTTTGTTAAATTAATAGATGCACTTTGGCCCTGAAAGAATGAACGGTGTCGTGGCTGAGGATGAAAGAACTGAGAACAAAGTCATAGCAGATGTTTCACTGAAATTTGTAATTAAACACCTCTAGTTCATATTTTAATACTGAATTTGCTCTCTATAACTCCTGCAGTAACTCTTCAGGGGACTATTAAATTGTCTGTACCATATTTTTAGAAAAATATTCCCCCAGCTATTGCTAGGGAACAATTTAAATTTTTCTATCCTGGATTTTAGTCTTAACTTTTAGGAGTTTTTCTCATCATCTGCAGCACAGGAAGCATGCATTTTTATACCACTTCATCAAACACAAATCATCTTAAAACTCACCCACAAGAATGTGACCTCTGTATGTTTACCTGACATAAATCCTAGACAAATTTTTCTCTGCTAGGAAAAGCTCAGATTGAGGAATCATTCCCTTTCTGACAGAGCAGAGCAGCAAGTTCATAGCCTTTGTTATTTTGACACCTCTCTATCCACAAGGAGTTCTCCTGTGCTGCCCTTGCTTCACCTCAGGGGATTTAGGAGTGAAAAGTCAGGATTTAGCCTCTTCTGTACTAGAAACCACTTGTTCTTCCACTTCTGTGGCTTATCCCAGCTGCAGTCTCAGCCAGTAGCAGCTTACGAGACTTGCACTGACCTGTCTTGAGAGGTATGAACAAGGAACAGAAAGAAATCAGGGTAGGGGATGGAGACAGTGGTTGCAGCCAAGCTGTCATGCTGATTCTGCCCACCTGCCTCAGCTAGAGAGCTCTTCCTTGGCTCTTCACAGCATGAACAGGATGAAGATGTTCTGAATGACATCTCTTTATTTCCTTGTCTTCAGAGTCTGCATTAATGAGATATGCAGATCAGCAAACCAAAGTTAATTATTTTCTGACACAAATTAGGGGAGATGAATCACTAATTATTACAGCAACTTTGAGGTCTCTCTTTGCACGGCTTACATAAAACAAAGGGGAAAGTGACAGCTTCACAGAGCTCCGGTGGTGCCTGTAACACTCCTGAGGAAGCAGGGGTAGATATTTCCACAAGAATGTTTCACAGCCACCAAAATCATAGAATGGTGTGGGTTGGAAGGGACCTTAAAGATCATCCAGTTCCAACTCCCCTCCTGTGGGCAGAGACACTTCCACTAGACCAGTTGCTCAAAGCCGCATCCAACCTGGTCTTGAGGACTCCTGGGGATGGGCATCCACAACTTCCATGGACAACCTGTTCCAGCGTCTTTAAAAAAAAATAATTTCAGTTTTCTGCAACAGAAGGTTGCCAAAACAACTGAGGAGTTTTCCATATGTGGGCAAAGTATCTGGAGGAGCTGATATTAGCCATAATGGGCAAGAATTACAGAATCACAGAATATGCTGAGTTGGAAGGGACCCACAAGGATCATCCAGTCCAACTCCTGGCCCAACACGGGACCATCCCCAAAAGTCACACTATGTGCCTGAGAGTATCATCCAAACACTTCTTGAATTCTGTCAGGCTTGGTGCTGTGAGCATTGCCTCGGAGAGACTGTTCCAGTGCCCAACCACCCTCTGGGTGAAGAACCTTTCTCTAATATCCAACCTAAACCCCCTCTGACACAACTTGAGGCCATTCCCTCAGGTCCTGTCACTGGTCACCAGAAAGAAGAGATCAGTTCTTGCCCTCCTCTTCCCCTCACAAGGAAGTTGTAGAGTGCAATGAGATCTCCCCTCAGTCTCCTCCAGGCTGAACAGACCAAGCGATCTCAGTCACTCCTCATATGGCTTTCCCTCAAAGCCCTTCACCATTTCATTGCCCTTCTTTGGACTCTAAGAGCTTATTGCCTTTTCTTCTATTGTGGTTGTCATGGTTTTGCTTTGTGCTGCTAGAATGTTAAAAAATTGTTCCTTTTTCCTTGCCTGGTGGGACCAGTTGGTT
>JAWWES010000115.1:100847542-100899445 GCA_035583135.1 Lophotriccus pileatus | reverse complement strand
TTAGGGGGAGGAGTTTTGGGTCTCCCCTGTGGTTTGGTCTCAACAAAACACTTGTGTCCCACTCAAACGGAGACAGTGGTGTTCTAAACTGCACAAAGTATTCCAGGAGAGGCTGCCCCAATGCAGAGCAGAGCTCTGTGAAGCTCAAAGTTGCCAATAAAGACAAAATCAGATTTTTGTGAACAATTCTGACACTTAGGTCTCAAGTAGTGAAGTGTCCTTTAAGTTTTCTTCAAGACTGTGCTTCAGTCAGTACCAAGAAAAATCAGCAAACTACATAAATACTATCTTTACTTCTCACCCAAGTAACTCTCATAAGTGATGAAGACCTCTGTGGTCCTACAACTTCATATTTCACAATCAGAATACAGACCAATTTTGGTAATTGCATATACATGAACCTTCCTAAACGAGTAGTATTCCCTCTGAACAATGAAAAGATGTTCTGGTCTGATCACTTACAAATAACACTCCTCAGTTTCATGAGTCCTACTTCGGAATCTCTTAGTATACATACAGGACCCTGTTATATTTAAACAAATGTCCCTCAACATTTAAGAAGCCACTTGCTCTAACTTTAGCAATGTTGCAAGGACACGTTCTTGCATTCCCCTTCATTACCACATTGCCAGCCTCCTAAATTAACATTCAAGATCCTATTTCTCTGTCACAGACAGAGCTGACAGGAGACTTCACGGGTTTTAATTTGAAACATTGCCCTGTTCTCTGCAATTAAGTTTATTTCTCTAAGCTGGGTGAGAAGAACAATGTCAAAAATGGTAGTTGTGGAGTCTTCACTTTTGGAAATACTCAAAACCCTGTCTGACATGATCTTAAGTAACTTCCATTGGTTAACCCTGCTTTGAGCAGGGGTATTGGACTAGAAAATCTTCAGACGTATCTTCCAACCCCCACCATTCTGTGATTCTAACAGGGCTGGATCCTTAAAACCCCTTCACAAGGAGACAAAGGACCATGAGTAAATTCTAATGAGCGAGATGCAGTGGGATGGTAATGCAAGAGATCAAGGTCACCATCAGCTTCTGTGGGTGCAAAAAAGCTTTTCCAAAACTATCAAATGGTCATCACCCAAGGAAAACCCAGGATTCCTGATGAGTACTCAGTAATTAGAATCCTTTGTACAGAATTCTTTCATCACAATGCATATGAACCAGACCAACTTATCCACCTGATCAACTCAATCCCTTTAGATGCCTGAATGGTAGGCAGGCTATTTGGACACATGTGTCTTGGTGCTTGATATCATGCAGTTATGAGGATGGGAGAAACTGACCTTTGGAAAATAAAATAACCTTTCCTTCCATGTAACATCTGGCTCTGAGCTTTGTAATATTGTTTCTACAATGGTGCATCATTATTTCCTACAATGATGTGCTGCAATATGAGGCAATGAGAGCTTTTTCTTCTACAAGAGCACTGTAAAAATCAGTGCACAAAATTTAATGTATCATTTTCTCAGCTGGGATAAGTTAATACTGACCTAACTCCTAACTTTTGTTCATTTTTAAACTGCAGTTGTCTGCTTGTCTAAAAGATATGCACAAGTTCAGACAGGAATTAATCTGGTAAAGCCCAAGGACCTGTTTTAACCCAGGCTGGCTCAGACTATCAGAATGAACCCTTCTTGCCCTAAAGCTGATGGCTACAACAACTTACGAGTACTCAGTTAAAAATTATGACACAACATGTCTAGTTTTGCACACGAATTTCAATTTTAATGTTAGCAAACAACGTAACTCATCATGTTAATGCAGTAGCTCCAGCTAATCTTACTTACATTATCTTCAATCAAAATCTTAAGGACCTTAAGACTCATTCCTGTTCACCCCTGTTTATTCTTCTCCTCCTTCCTTGATCTCCAGCACACACCACCTTTAGGAACAGACTGTTTTGACAGTACCAACAGTACAATGATGAAATATGCTGCATATCAAAGGCAAGCAGCACCATCTGGCAACTCTTTCAGAGCACTGCAAGGGGCAGCAGGTTTAGACCGAACCAGGCAATCCTGCGGTAGCAGTGAGCGAGAAAAGGAAAGATGATATTCCCCACACACTCCCCACTTCTCTATAATGTCCTACAGTAAAGATATCTGTTGTGTGCCATTGAGTCAGCCTATGACTCAAACTAATCAAAAATTTTTGAAATGCACTGAACTCCAACACACTTTTCAGAACATTTTAGTTTGTTGCAATAAAAAGAAAATCATTCAAAGTAATAGGTCAGTTTAATTTAAAGACTTTTGGGGAAAATTTTTCTAAGGTCCAAGATGAATAACTGATAAGAGAGACCTGACCACAGGCATTCATATATAATCAATATTCTCTTGTCCTAAAAGATCCTCTAATTTTGCTCCCAGAGAATCTCTAAAACAGAGCACGGGGGTGTCTCTAGACCATCCATTTCTATTCCTTCCCTCCTCTCCCTCCATTTGCTCAGCTATGTCCCCTTCCAGATGTGTGAGTATCTGAATGAACATGCCTCCCTGCACAGGAACAGAGGGCTAGAGACTTTTCAAACATTCTTTTATAAAAAACTTTTGCTGAAGCAATGCTTTTTCTGGTAGTATAGTTAATTATGAAACAGCCTCCTCCTCTAAGGAGGAATTGATTCAAGTCATCATCCATGATTAAAAAACAAAAAAAGGAAAAGAAAAGGTATAAACAAGATAGTCCTCCAGGCCTCTAAGTTCCAAAGGATAAGCACGTGCCACAGCTCTGATCTCCTAGATAGACTCTTTCAGTAGTAGGAATTAGCTTTCTCATGGATGACATGTTTTAATTAGTGACAATAGCAGATTGACTGAGGGGGGAAGAAGGTAAGTTACTCTGCAGACTTGCAAATTCTGGCACAGAAAACATGTGGCACAGCAATAACTGGAATTCAGCAGGATCCAAACATTAACACAAGGCAAACACATGCCTTTTCAGGTGCTTAATACAGATTTCACATACCTCTAAATGCCATCAATTGAGTCCAGACAGAGAACCAGCTGGTGTCTGGAGATAAGGTGTTTTGATTTCTTGCTTGTCATTCACTTGTCACTCAATGAAAATTGCCAAACTCACAAGAAAGCTGAACCAATATATGAAAAATAAAAGGGCATCACTCCAGAGAAAGCCTGTATTCCACATGTTAAACCAACAGTATAGGCAGAGAAGCAGCACTGAGTTAGGACCCCAGCTGGTTCTAGTCATATAGCATACAGCAATTTTTTTTAATACTAAATGAAACAGAGGAGTAAAAAATACACATATGAATCTGGGATGACCAGCTTCTGGCTCATCACACAACCAGTCTGGCCAGGCTGGCCAGTGGCAAGACAAAAGGGACCACTCTAGTTTTCATGGTGGTTCTGCGTTGTGTTGCAACCTTGTTCATGTTCAGCATCTCTTTCCATGGGAATTCTGCAAATTGCAAAGTTATTAACACATAATTTACTATATTTGAATGTTTTTGTACTGGAAGGACTCAAATGAAACTGACTGTTGTTCCATTTTAGCATCTTTCCTGGTAAATTCTGTATCTGTCACATCTTGTCTTTGTGACATGCACAGAGCTGCCAAACAGATATGCCTGCACTGTAGCCCTCACCACCCGTACACTCACAAACGTGATCATGTGGCCAGTAAGACTAAGAGCAAAATGGAATGTACAGGAAAAATTCACAATACTCTTTACAAGAGAAAAGCAATTTTTTAATTTGTATTCCACTGTAAAACAAATACATATTCTCATCTGCTTGATACTCATTAGCTTGATAATGAGTAACCTGCACTATTTTGTTGATAAAGAGTAACCTGCACTATTGGTTCTGGGGTTTGGGTTTGGTTTGGTTTTGTTTTTAGGGAGGGTTGCTGGGGTTTTCTTGGGGGGAGAGTGGGGTTGCTTTGCTTGTTTTGGGGGGTCTTTTGGTTGGTTGGAGGTATTTTATTTTATTTTATTTTATTTTATTTTATTTTATTTTATTTTATTTTGCAAGTTCAACTAGTTTTGCACATTCTCTGGAACTCAACATACATGTGCATGCCCACACAAGTCTATTACAATTTTTTTTTTGTCAGAGATCCACCAGCTAAAGTGAATTAGAGATGCTGATTTCATCCCTGTATCTACATGTTTTTTGGCTAGTTGCTCAGCCTAGTGTTGGGTGCTGAGAGACAGAGACATCCCAGAGCTGCAGCTGGGGTGGAGCTGGAAAGGGGCTGCCAAAGAAAGCTCAAAGCTGCAGAAAGATCTATCCCATGGGGAGTGTTTAGCTGGAGGAAAGGCTTGGGTACCTTGTCTAAGGTCCTGCCAAGGATTACAGTTCAGTTCAGAGCCAAGAGATAAACTCAAAGCTACAGCTGTTAGAGGCTGGAAAATGTCTTTCCAAGTAAACTAAGGGCTGATGCCAGAAGCCACTTTGGAAGAGTGCCATCAGCCCTGCTCCTGCAGCTCTGGGCTTTCTCTCAACCCAACACTGAAGTAAATGACTGGCATTACTAGAGCTCATATCTGAGGAATACCTTAGTCCCTGACTGAGCAGGTTCTCTGGTCTATGGCTTGGCTTATTGCTAGAGTCAGGATTAGATCTGAGAGCAACAGCAAGACCTCAGTAAGAGCAGAGCTGGAAGACAACAGAGAGGACTGCAAAAAGTATGTTCCCTTGAACATGGTATAACTGGGAGAAGGTTTGGGGAACCTGGTCCAAGGGACACTCTAGGATTAGGATTAGAATTAGGTTCAGGTTAAGAGAAAAATTCAGCTCAAAACTACAGCGGTAGGAGGACAGGAAAGTATAAAGCAAACTAAGGGCTAATGCCCTAAATCTTCTCTGAGGACTATTTGGCCCACAGGAAGCTCTTAGCTTAGTGGCAGTGTGGTTTATTCTCACCAGAACTTTCTAAACCTATGAAAATATTTTTATTTAATAGTGATTAAAGAGGTTTTACACAACAGCACCAGTAACAACACATGGAGGTAATGTCACAAAGGAGGCAAGGTGAAGCAATGTTGATTAGGTGACAATTTGTACAACACAGTGTCAAGTATAGGGTGCATTACCTTGTAGTGCTCTCAGAAGTCTCTATCGGGTTATAAGCACACAAAGCCACTCACACACCTACAAATGTTCTGCTGAAAACCCCATCAGCTAAAAGCATCAGAGCTCCCACTGAAAGAAACATAGCTCTGGTCTGCGAAGGGCGCACAATCTTACACAGAGAAATGTCACAGTGGCATCTAGTGGATATCATTGCATTAGCAGAAGGTCTGCCCTTCTTTCCCTGCCTCCACCACAGAGAAAACCCCTGTGGCATAAGCAGCCAATCCCCAGGCTTTACTACTCTCAGCAGCTCTTCCAACAAACAGCTTTCATGAAGTTGTCTTTAATTTCTTCCCATGTCTCTTTCATCTACTTCCACACATTCTACAAAAAAACTTCCTTGATCACCTGGATATTTGTCCCATACATATTTGTCATCTATTCTCATTACCTAGGATATAGATCATTCCAGTTATTTCTAAACCTCTCTCACCTTGATGCCCTTCTCTAAAACAATTCTAATTTATTTTTGGGATTTTTTTTTAGGAAAGCAGTTCCAAGTTTTTGTCATGGTGCAAATAAAGGCAGGCTTATATATTTATTCAGCTAATGAGGGGATTTATGTTGCCCATTAGCAAATCAGACTAAGAAATTATAGAAGAACAAACACGCTTGGTGGTAACTGCCCTACACAAATTTTTTCCAACCCCCTCCCCAAAATAATCAATTGCTTAATGAAAGATAGATAAGCATTTGAAAAAATAAAAAAACTATATGAAAGCAGGACAAAGAATCACCCAGCACTGTACTTTGGATGAAGACAGTAACAGCAAAAACCAGATATATTTCCCCAGCACAGTCTCAGCAGTCTCAGTCCCCACCATTTTGTGGTTAGAGGACTTTCCAAGACAGGGTGACTTTGTCCAGTCACTTTCTTAATGAATTTAAATTTTTAACCATTCAAAAAATACTGCAGCAAGTAGTTCAATATTTTAACTACCCACAGGAAAAGTATGAATATTTTTGGTTTTGAGCCAATCACCTATTTTTTTTATTTGTTGCTTCTTACTAACTCTAGTTCTTGCATTACACAATAAGCAGCTGTTCCCTGTTCACTGTCTCCACACCACTCACAAATTAACTCATTCACTTTTACTGTAAATTAAAACAAATCTTCACAAGATGGCACAGAACATCTTCCTACCGCCCCGTTAATCTACAGTGTATCAGTCTGTTGCGAGTAAGGCAGAAAATGACAATTTTTTATTACTTATTTTTCATCTGAATCGTGTCTCTCCTGGAGTTATGTGGGAGCAGAAACTAGCTAAGCTTTTCTAATCCATACAATATCTTTACTTTTGCTTTACCTTTGCTGCTAGCCAGAAATAACTGAACAAAGATTCTTCCTCAGCTGAAGCCACGGGAAACTTGCCATGGTTTCTAGTGGGGTCAGGATTATACATCCATGTATTTCTAGGCTCTGATGGCTCAGAAAGCCAGAGATCTGAGCCAGTCTCCCGGGCAGACTGGCTTACAGTTCCTGAGACTGAATCTCACTGACCTTGCTGATCATTCCTTTAAGTCTTTGATCTACTTCTTCATACTTAGCAACTTCTTCCAGAATAATACTGTCTGTGGATCTCACTGATGAATTTTATTCCCCGAGTTCCTGATCCTGGTTCTAACAAGATATGTTTCCATTCTATTGTGACTTTGCCTGTACTTTCTACAACCTGATGGCAAATATTCAGGCTGTGCTTTCAAAAAGATGTCCCGCTTAGTTTAGATCTGTACCATTTTTCTGTGTCTGAGTTTCCCTTCACTGTCTTTTATCAGTTTTCAGTGACCTATATACCTTCCTGACAGTGCAATAGATAAGGCACGTGGAAAAGTTTGTGCCTTAAGGACAAGAGAAGGCAGAGCAATCACAGTGGACACATAGTCTGCTGACCAACCAAAAATACAGCCTGCCACTGTGCAGAAATGCTGTGGTGCAGTGTACTGCCATCTTGGACTGACCAAGCCGAAAGGAGAGGAGCAGGACAGGGCTACAGCAGCCTATTCCATCAGCCAGTACCTCCAGTGACACAGGTAGTACTAGAGCTGGCTGGGTGTCCAGGTTCCTCCTTCCATCCAGACTGGCTTCCACGAACCTGACACAAAGAAACTAGTAGAGATCTACATCTATAAGACCTATTAAATACCCTCCTTCACTGCCACACTTGATATTTTTCTCCTCTTTTTACAGTTTCCCTTGGTGTACATATAGTGCTCTATTTTTCAACTCCCTCAATATCTGCTTTCTCTTAGTCTTTTTCCACCACTCTTCTCAAATATCCTTTAAAATCAACACTTCCAAAAGCTCCACTATAACACAGGCAAAGCCAGCCTGGCATTATGTGATGTGTTTATCGGGGTTTAAGGTAAACTCTCCAGTTCTGGAGTAAAAAAGAACCAGTATAGCCCAGAAGAGCTAAGGAAAGAAGGTTTCTATATTCAGTGACTTGCTAAAGCAAGACACCAAGAGGGGAAGCTGGGGCCGACTCATGAGCTGTATGTGAGATGTCTGAGAATGCAGATTTCTGCAGAGATACAGGTTTGTAATAGGACTTATACAGCTTCAGCCTTCCAGGGACAACTAGAAGTCACTTGATTATTTTTAAACTTATTTACATTCCCTGTTATACAATCTGACAGGACTTTTAAGTCAGGTCTGTGGCACTGGCTCTTAGCTTTTCAATGGGCTGATGCTTTGTCTTTCTGGAGTGGAGATGTGGCCATAGAGACACTGCATACACAGGCAGTGCTTGTCTAGCAGAGTTACCATGATAAGCTGTGTGTAGAACTACACACAGCTATTAAGCAGAACCTCTTGCATGGTAAAAGCTAGCTCATTGGAAAGCCTTGCACAGGAATAGTTTGTCATTAAAAAAAAGAAAGCTTTAACTATGCTAGTAATGCTGTGTTCACTGCACAGGGCAGATGGCAGGGATGGACCTTCTGAAAGTTAGTCAAGGCACTGCAGGTAATCTTTATAGCCAAAGTTAAGTCTGGGTGCTTAGGGTCATATTCAGCTGAGTTCCAATACCTTCGAGGATGAAGGTTGCAAAATCTCTGTGCTCCAGTGCTCAGTCACTCTTGAAATGAAAAGCGTTTTCCCATTACCTGAGCAGAAGTTCCCTTGTTGCAATTTTCCTTGGTTGAAACATTTTCCCTGATTCTTCCTCAGGACAGGCATAGTGGGAATTCAAGCTGCAGGACTGAGGTTCTCCTCACCAAGGAGAACAAGCTGTGCTCATGGGAATTCACAGTGAGCTCAAAGGTCTTTATATATAACAGCTCAATCTGTATGTCATACATTCAGATCAAGCCTATTTTTCTTAATGAAAGACAGCTATGCCTACTTTATTACAATAGGTTTTTCTCCTTGCCACAATGGTGAAATAAAAAAAGCCAGTCATTGAACTGAAAAATGAAAAGAAACTTACTGGGCTTCCATAACATTAGGTATCCATTACACTTGTCGTTTCTTGACAATCCCAAGGTGACTTGCAAAGTAGCAGACAGTCTGTCCTGCCCTACAACTCTGAATGACCTAGTCAGCCCTGAGATTCATGAACAGACTGTACTTCCATGTTTAGCACACAGTGAGGCCCAGCTGCAGTAATGTTAATTACCTGGAGGTATTCCTAAAGGATCCTGTGGTCTGATATCCTCCCCACCAAGCATCATATTACTTCCTGAAAATCTTACTAGTTTAGTTGAAAGGGTTTTATGTAATTTTTTTTCTTTTAACACAGACCATTCTGGTATATATGTCAGAAGATGCTAAGCATTTTATTTAGCTGCTGAAAATGCTGTTTCTGTGCTGCCAAGCCTTAGATACTTCATGCTAAAAGCAATGCTGCACAGAGACTTGCTGTGTTTGCAAGTAGCTTGATCAAGCTGAAGAAAACAGGGAAATGGACCCAGAAGCAAAGTTGTTTTTTTTTTTTTTCCCAGTAAAACAAGAATTCATTTTTCCATTCTGTGACTGCTCCCCCTTTGGAACTGCAAGCAGAGGAAGCATTGTCATCATGTACTCTTCTGGACAAATTTTGGGAACTCTTTCTCTTATGTGTTAACTAACTGAATTTGAAAAGTTTTCATGCTTCTAAACTGGATGCACATCTTCTATAATCCTCTTCTTCCCATGATGACTTTGAAATAGAGTAGGCTTGCACCCTCTCTGATGTTCTGGTATCTGGGAAATCTTCTACTGCATCATCCTCTCCCTTGCTGCTCACAAGTTCCAAGCAACAGAGAGGCATCCGCAGAGAGGCATCCTCAACAAATCAGATCCTTATTGACTGCTGCTGAAATCTGAGTGTTAAGCCTATGGTTTCTTAAGCTTAAAGTCAGAACTGTTGGGGTCCTGACAGACTTTTGTCTCTGAACTGGCCCCTTCCCTTTTGCAGATGTTTCAGGAAACTGAGACAGATGAAAATTAACTCTGCTGAAAACAAATCCATTAGCGCTCAGCTGGGTGCCCCCACGTTCCCGTTGTCACTGCTTCCAGCAGTACCAGAATGAAATGGGGCCAGACAGGTAACACCTCCATCAGCACTGGCCACTTCTCCCAGACTTCTTCATGGGCAACAGTAACAATGGTCTGGCTGCTGTTAATATTATAAGTATTAAGGAAATAGAACTTTGTGGCTGTTTTGAAGGAGTGGGTGCATCCTCAGATCCCCGGGCAACAGAAGCTTCACAGCTCACGGGGGGACCTCTAAGAGGTATCCTGCAGCAAACAATATGCTAGAAAATGCGACTGGAAATCCTTCTGACTCATCTTCCAACCTCACCGCCTCTCACATTGCCCAGATGAATGGCAGGTGACTTTCTGCAGCAGGGTGTGTCATTTGTTATCTAGCTCATTTGTTACCAGGATATAACCTAAGAAAGGAGACATCTGGAAAACATGATGCCTTCTGCTGTCATGCATAAAGAATAAACCTCATATTGGTGCTGTCGCTGCACAGTCAGGTCAGACAAGGTGCCTCTAAAACTACCGGGTTTTCAATGCTATTTTGAGAGTCCAGAAGTGACGACAAAATGGTTGTGGACAAGGCTAATCCCAAGTAAGACATGACACAGAGAAATGGAATGACAGGTCCTCTTGGGAACCTGAATGACAATTATAGTAAAGAACTGGGAGAGAAAGGCCTGGATTTGAATAGGTGAATGCACCATTCAAACAACGGAAGAGGAGAGGGGCCTGATTCCAGCTATGGTGAGGTTAAGGCTAAAACAATCACATCTGGTTTAGGATAATGAAGTCTGATAACTGAGTTCACTCCTTGTGATGGCCTCACACAGATCAAGGTAAACGGGCTCCAAAGCTGACAATGTCTGTTGTCTCTGAAAAGCAGATACTTGAGCCCACCTTTAGTGAAGGCCTCTCCAAATTTTTGCTGCCTCCAAGTCTTCCCCTCCTTCTTCAACATGGTCAGTTCTGGTCATGTGTATCAAATAAGCCAGCAAAAAGCCTCCTTACAGCTCCCAAACCTTCAACCCTGCCTCTTCCTAAACAGATAATAAGCAGAGAATAGGTTGTCTTGAGTTTGATCCATTGTTCTTTCTGAGGCTGTGCAGCAGCTGGTTCCCCTCTGCTAGAAAAAAAAGCCACTTGTTCCAGGGAGCATTCTTTATCCCCACTCCCTTTTAATAGCTCTAAGTTTTCCCTGTTTTTTTTCTGTCTCTAGTAAAAGCTTCTGTCTGCTGCCTTTTGGTAATTACAGATGACTAAGATTAAATGCACGTTAATAACACAAATAAAAAATGCTCCTGCAGGCAAAGCTTGTTTTACTGTGAACTGCACTACAGGAACAGTCAACCACATCTCAGTTTGGAAGTCAGACAGCAAACAGAACTTGTAAAGTCAGAATGGCTCTGTGTTATACTCCTTATACTCATCTGCCAGGGCAGGAACCAGGCAAGATCTTCAGAATACAAGACTATTTCTCACATTTATAACATTCATTCTCTTGCTGTCCTACACAAGTGTTCTTCAAACCTTGCATTTCCTTTCTCTGGTAACTGATTTCAGATTTGTTATCAGCCGCTCCCCTGCACACATCTGTGATGTCTCACAGGCTCATGCATGGAATCATGTCTGCCCCATCAGCCTGCTGACCTCGGAAATCTGCAAAGTCCCTTCTAATCCCGTTCCTGCAAATATCTACACATCTTTAAATGTAGGCCCTGTCTCTTTAACCTCTGCAAAGTATCTTTCCATTATTGCTTCTTGTATGTAGCCATGAGACACATGAGATTATTTGACAGTACTATCACAGAATTTCATGCTGCTCTGTTGAGACTCCAGCACTTCTTCAGCGAGATAGTAGAGCCCCATGCAAACTCATTACAACCCTTCATGCATTTTGTCAGAAGGCAGCTCATTTATCACAGAGCCTGTATCGTTTCCCTGTTTCCATCGTTATTTATCACTCTACTAATATTTGTCTTGGTGCAGGTTTTATCAACACTATCTTATGTGTATTTCCAAAATACACATAAAAATGTTGAATTGCTCCTGGTGTAGAACTGTTTCCTGTAGAAACTCACTAGGAATTTAAGGAGTCACTAAAGATCTGTCTTAAAAGCTTCTTATTCTGCAATAACTATTTTAACACATGCTTCTTAATGTTACAGAAATGTTAGATGCAACCATTCAACTTACACACTGTCTCTATGCAGCTCTTTCTACTAGCTATTCTCCCCCTCCAAATTATCAATTTTCTCTGCTAATTTACACACCATTACAGTATTCTGTAATGATTTCTGGTTTTGAGAATTTTACCTGGAGATAATGTCATGCTAATTGCTCAACAGTGCCCTGACCTGTCATGTTTACTTTTTTCATCATACTAGTGGAATGCAGGAGACAGTTTAGAGAAATACTATTTGATGGTCTGCAAAGCAGCTCCTATTTGATTTAGGGGTCAGTAACATAAGAGGCATGTTTTATCTTAAGGTCTAGGAAGTGCCACAAACCTGAACCTGTCTGCTCAGGCTTCTCATTTACAGATGGAAATGCCAAGGTGCCATCATTTTGTAGGCATTCTGATTAAAATTTTTATTCCATGAGCCCCTGTTCCTCAATTTCTGAAACAACTTGAGGACAAAAATGGCTGCCTGTTCTCATTGCCATGTGAAGAAAAAGCAGGACTTGAATGGTATTGAAAACTGCTGTTTGTGAGCATGAAGCAATGGGGGTGTGCATGGGGGTAAAACTTTTGGCTACAGATCCAACTGCTGAATAATTCTAGTTCAATGATATATGAAGTCCAGCTACTATTGCTACAGTAAAAGATTTACAGCTCACCTGATCCTTTACTCCTAGCTCAGCAAAAGCGTGTCTGGATCTTTGCCCACCAAGCTCTACTGCCCACCTTTAGTGTGCAATCATTGTGGGTGGGAGGGGCAGATGTACTACCAGGTTTTCGAGGCAGCTGTTTCCAGAGCTTTTGAGCTGGGATGCTGGTTTTTCCCACAAAATAGGCATGTTCATGCTGTGCTTATGGACCCAAACTTTCCAAGTCTCTGTCGGATGCAAGCAGGTTACTTAGGGTTTAACGGCGCTTATATCAGGATGCACCAGCCCTCCCCTCCCGCTGCTTGCATTTCCTCAGTCTGCAGCAGACCCAGCTGAGCTAATTTCTACTTTTACAGGCAAGCTTGCAGCTGGAAAACAGATTTATTTAGTTTTTGTTTAATCTAGATGCCTGCCCTGGTTTTCGCAGTGACACCGTTTAGACCGCCCTTGAGGCTTATGTTTGCACTCAGAGGCAGTAGCAAAGCTCGGGAACCGAACAGGACAAATCCCGGGCCTGCCTTCTTTCTCCCTGAAGGCCTCCGAGGGTTTCGGCCCAGGCCCGGTCCCCCCTCAGCGCTGACGCGGGAGGGGCTGGGGGCGCTCTGATCAGGGAGAGATCCTGGGAAACTGCTAGAAGCAGTCTGAGACTTTTTCCTCACGGCACCAGCGGTCACACCTCAGGCACTTCCCCACACTCTGCAACTCCCAGGACCCCGGCCCAGCTCCAGCTCCAGCTCCAGCTTCAGCCCCGCCCAGCCCTGACCCCACCGCCCTCCTCCTCCTCCTCCTCCTCCTCCTCCTCCTCCTCCGCCCCTCAGCGCCTCCCGCGGCCCCCGCGCGCCGCAGCGCCTGACGCGGCCGCCCGCCATTGGTTGCGGCGCTGCGCGAGCGCCGGCGCGGCCAATGGGCGGCGGCCACGGCGGGGAGCGTGGCGGGGGCGTGGCGGGGCGCGCGGGCCGTAGCGGCGGCGGTCGGAGGAGCGGGACAGCCATGGGGGCGCGCGGCGCGGGCCGGCTGTGGTGGGGTAGGAGCCGTGAGGGGCCGGGGGGCGGCCTGAGGGGGCGGCGGGACACGGAGAGGCACGGCGGGATGTGGCTTCTTTCTCCCCGGCTCTGCGGGCTCCATCGCGGGGGAGCGGGGGAGAAGCGGGTCCCGGGGCCGTGCGGGTGACGGGCGGAACGTTGCTGAAAGAAGCTTGTAGCCAAGGGGGGATCAGTCTGTTCTCCCAGGCCACAAGCGACAGGACAAGAGGACACAGTTTTAAGCTGCGCTAAGGGAGGTTTAGATTGGCGATTAGGAAGAAACTCTTCACAGAAAGGGTGATTAGATGTTGGAACGGGCTGCCCAGTGAGGTGGTGGAGTCACCGTCCCTGGAGTTGTTTAAGGAAAGACTGGCCGTGGCACTCAGTGCCATGGTCTAGTTGACATGGTGTTGTTGGGCCATAGGTTGGACTCGATAATCTCGGAGGTCTTTTCGAGCCCGGTGACTCTGGGGCAGCAGCGCTCGCAGCCGCGGTCCGGCCGTGGCCGGTCTGTGCCGAGGGTTGGGGGTTGCGCTGTGCGTTATCGGAGTGCAGACGGGGAGATACTAGACATCCTAAAGGCCTAAAGATCCCAGCAACAAAAAAAAAAAAAAATGTAAATAAAACGGTGGTTACCTGCCGCCCTAATAAATAAAAAACCTTCTCTGATTTTGAGTAAGCGGCGTTGTGCCTGCCTGGCTGCCCTGCCCTGGGGTCTGGTGCTGTGAGGGGCAGCGAGAGAGCGGTGACCGAAGGCAAACGGAGGAGCCTGTGAGGAGCTGGTGTTCCCCTTCCCCTCCTCCTGCTGCCGCATCTTGTGTGCGAGGGAAATCGGTAAACGATTCCCACTCGTGCCCTCGATGGAAACGCGGAAGGTGCCGGGAGCGCTGCCCAAGGCTGTGTCTCGGCGGGCGCACGTGTGCAGGGGTTTGTGAGCTCCGGCACCCCGAGCGCCGCTGCAGGAGGTGTTTGAGGGAGGAAGTTCGCAGAATAATCATCATCGTCCCGTGACAAAAGATTTTTTTCACGGATCTTCAGAATTGCAACTTTGATGTTCAGTGAAGACGAGTAATACCAGTATGGAGCTGCCTTAGTTGGTTTAATAACACTCACGTCTGTGTGATTTGCTAGCATTAGAAAACAGCGTTAGAAATCAGATTATCTGTTTCTTTTTGCCTTAATAACAAGGACAGATTTGAATTTATCTGGCTTAGTTACTTGCAGGAAGATGATCTTTTTCTTTACTAAAGATGAATCAAATCTTGAACCGGTGGCATAACTTTCCTTTCTATAGTGAAACATTTATGAGTCATGGTTTAAAAAAAATACAATGATACGTGACTAGGTGCATTTCACCATGTGCTTTCTTTTGTAAGTTCTCTTTAGCAGCTGTTTTTGCATAAGCTAGAACTTCTCTGTTTGAAGGGACAGAAATAGCTGTGTAAATTCAGTCTTCTGAATATATTCTGCCAGAGATTATCTAAAACGTGATGCCAAAATACACTGGTTTCAATTTAATCGTCTCATTCAATCTAGAGAAGGTTTTCACTCTCGAGAGTGGCTGTAACATTCAGGGACCTTGTTTTCTTACTCTATCCCAGCAGCAGCTGCTACTGTAGGTCACGGTAACATGCTGTGACAGCCACGGATCGCCTTGGAAGTCAGTTGATCAGTGCTGATGAAGTGCTGTTTGTGTATGGGCATACTGAAGGAACAGAGCCAATCTTACATGTAAATCTGGTGCTGGAAACCAATTATGACCACCTCAAAAGAAAAGGGTTGGCTCCTTGTGCTAGAAGAAACCATTAGGAAAGGATAGTGGTGCAGTGGGTGGTAGTGTGTCAATTCAGTCCTGATCTCTGCTTGAATAACGTGGAAGATGTTTCTGTCAGCTTCTCTCAGCTGCAGAATAGAGGTGATGGAACTGGCTTTTCTTGAGTGGGACTGATAAACTGTGGGTGACGCTGTGCAGTCTGTGTACCATGTGCTGTAGAGTTTCTGCATCACTGAGCCATGTCTTCCTCTCACATTCAGCTTTCAGTGGTAATATACAGCTTCCCATACAAGTTATTAACCACTTGCAGCAAAATTATTTTTTGTCTGGTTCTAACTTGGGTGTTTGGGCTCTTACTCCCCCCAGTCTTTAGTGGATTAAGAGAAGTCTTTTGCTGGGTCGATTTTGGTGCAGAGATGCTTGTCATTTCTCATCAAATCAGCTCTCAGTCTCTCTGACTTGGTAGAATGAAGGATTACAAGGTTTTATGTACGAGGCCTCAAGCAATAATAAGTTCCAAAAATGATCAGAAGTACAAAGTCATAAGAAAAAGCAATTTCTATGTATCTTTTCATTTATATTTTAGCATTCTCAGAGTGCTTGAGTTGTTAACCAGAGAGATTCAGCTGTTGTACAGTAGAGAGAAATCAATGGTAGACTAAGGTCCTCATGAGTAAGACTGAAGGAACTCATCACACTACCAGTGCATCAAGTGCTGGTCCTAAAATCAGTGTAATTTTTCCAAGCCCAGCTGGGACAGTCCTGCATTATGTGATCTTGTAAAAAAAGTGTTTGAGTGCCTGCTGTGCAAGAGGTGTGAGCAATTGGCTTAGGAGTTTCTATGTGGGGAACCCTGCAGAAGTTCTAGTGGTCTGGTACCAGTAGGAGGGAGGGTAGGAGCTCTGACAGAAGGTGCTCTGGAGAGCCATAGCAGGAGTGGCCTAACTCCAGCTGGCTTTAGGCTCAGAACTTATATTACATGGTCCTGTGGAATCATGTTTGAAGTGAGGACGGAAAGCATATATCTTGGCTTAACTTCCTTTTTTATGTGGTCAGACTCAAATCCCTTCCCACTGCTTCTGCTTTGCAGGACGTGGGGAGGTGATTTAGCCATGGCATGTTGAACAGGAATGCTGATTGCTTTGCTTTTTGTTGTAGGCACGGTGAGCTGCACTTTGTTCCTGGCAGTTAACGGACTGTATTCGGCCAGTGATGATGTGATAGAGCTCACACCAACTAACTTCAACAAGGAGGTCATTCAGAGTGAGAACCTGTGGCTAGTGGAGTTCTACGCCCCATGGTAAGAATTACAGCTGTGTACTTGCTTGCTCTTACATGGAAGAGCAGCATAGGAATCTGCTGCTGATCAGCCCAAGGGTTCACTCAGTTGTTGGCAGCACAGTTGCCCATTTGATGGCTTCATGACTAGCAAAATAGCTGTATTTGGGATTCCTGTTTTAAATATCCACATGAGGGAAAAAGGCAGGAATTTGTTTCAAGTTGGCTAACAGGGTCTGATAACAAAATCTAATACGCTATTTTACTACTTCAATTTTTCTGATAAAATTAGTATTAAAAGTTATTAAAGTGCAATAGGTAAATGAAGAGGCCCCTCACTTGCATGTTTCTGAATGTAATTCTAATGTGAAAGCACAAATCTGAATTCAAACTTAGAATTTACAATTTCCATTGAAAAATACTGGCTTTGTGCATCTTAATTTAGCATCTCTCTTTCTCTCCTGTCCTGCTCATATCCAGAGCATGGAGTCTCTTCCATTTAAATTCTGGTTGTATATATTCCATATTTGTACAAATCGTCTGTGATATTGCCATCCCAAAGTTCCACATTCTGGAGAAAGTGGCCTTTCATTGCAACAGCCTGGCTGTGTCTGGACTGAGAGGTTTGGGGGAAGGGTTGCTGTGCCTCTTCTAATGTTGCAGTTTATGGGCAATGAGAAGCTTTACTGAACAGTAGCAATGAAGTGTTGAACAGGAAATTGGCAGTTACTCTCCTTGCACACTTGTCATGATGTGATTATATGCAGTTGGTTTTCTCCCTCAGACACCTCCAGGAATTGTGCCATTAACTCTTGCTTTCATGCTCACGTTTGCCTCTGTTTCGGGAAAGACAGGTAGCTATTGAGATATTTGCATATACATATGTGTATTTGGGTGTGTGCACTTATATAATATGGGGGTTTTTGAAGCCTAAGTGATGATGTGATGTTATGGCATAACCTCTTCCTCTCTTTATGAGTAAATCTTCATTCACCTACAGTTTGCTATAAGTGACCGTGAAATAGTTGTCAGATCTGAATAACAATTACTGGGTTTTGTTTGTTTTTTCTAAAAGGTGTGGTCATTGTCAAAGACTAACCCCTGAGTGGAAGAAAGCAGCAACAGCTTTAAAAGTAAGTTTAGCCTTTCAAATGTGCAGTGGATTTAAGAGAGTTTGGCTGTTTGCCATCTGGCTTGGGAACATGGAGGTGGGAGTTGGTCCTTAAAACCATTGTCACTGTAATCATACTTGTCCAGTGAGAGAAGCAGTCATTCAGGCACTTAAAAAGTCAGGATTTTTGTTTGGTTGTTTTGGGTTTTTTCCTTCATAAAAGAAGACATTAAATTGTGGAGGAAGCAAGTCAGTTCTGTCTGTGTGATTTGCCATTACAGTTTTCCAGAACTGAAAACAGCTTTGTAAGCTGTTGGGGATGAGTATTTCCTTAATTACAGAAAAACTGGTAATGTAGTGATTTGCTGAAATCTTGTCTTTGTAAAATATATATTCCCCTTCTAAAAAACTAACCAAACAGAGAAACCCCCAAACGAAAAAAACCCAACTAAATAAAAACCCGAACAATGTAAAATTTAGTTTGTCAGGATGAATTACAAAAAAATGGACATATATAGTGTTCTGTAATTTAATGCTTTTGGGGGGAAGTACCTCTCTTCTGGTGACTTTTCTCTTACAGTCCCATTAACTATCCCTCCCTCTTCCCCTCTTCCCCTTCTTCTGTGCCCCCAGCAGAGAGTATGAAATGTGTTAAATCACTGTAGAAGTCTTGTCTTAGGTGTTGATTCTTGTTTTGTTTCTGCAGGGTGTAGTGAAAGTGGGTGCAGTAGATGCAGATAAACATCAGTCCTTGGGTGGACAGTATGGAGTCAGAGGGTTTCCAACTATCAAGATATTTGGAGCCAACAAACACAAAGCAGAGGACTATCAGGGTAAATGTGATGCTGTTTTACATGTTACATGCCTAAAAACTTCCCTGAGTACAGCAATTATGGTAGCTGTTAATGCTTGTGTGGCATTTCCTCCTTGTCTAGTGCTTGTAGTAACTGAGAGACAGATGGATGGGACTGGTTTAACCAAAGTGTGTATGTCTTAGCATGAACTAACAGTCTCACCTGCAGTTTGTAGTTTTTGGAGGTTGATAGGCAGTTCCAAAGAATTATTCCTTTCTTCCTGTTTATTTGGAGCTTGCCACAGTCACCCCTCATCAGTTAAGGTGGGTTGCTAAAAAGTGTAGTGAAGTCAGTCCTGCTGCTTGTGCTGAAGTCAGGTGTCCCACCACTAGGACTGTATCACTCATAGCCCAGTTCTGCTTTTCCTGAAGAATCATTAGGGTGAGGGAGTATTGTTCGTAATTAAGTTTGAAGCTGGCCTTTTGGTGGTTTAATCACTTACTTTTCTGCATTGCAGGTGGCAGGACAAGTGATGCTATTGTTGAAGCTGCTCTTAGTGCTCTTCGGTCCCTGGTGAAAGAACGTCTTAGTGGCAGAAGTGGAGGATACAGCTCTGGGAAACAGGTATTTGAGGGAATGTGTGTTTGTTTTTTAACTGGAGACTGTCCTGTACAGGAGGTCTTGTGTCCCAATTCCATCACAGAATAGTTGGAGTTGAAAGGGACTTTTGCAGGTTTTCTAGTCCAGCCCAGTGCCAGGTCAGCTAAGCAGATTTGTCAGGGCTGTGTCCCATCAAGCTGTAAGTATCTCCTAGATCTGACACTCCATGCAGACTGCAGTCTCTGGGCAGCCTATTCCAGTGTTTGACCATCCTCACAGTAGAAATCTTTCTCTTGTGTTTTAAGTTAATAGAATCATAGAATGTTATTTCTTCTATTTCAACCCATGCCCTTTTGTCTCTGCTATTGCAGAGAAGAGCCCGTCATTTTCTTTACTTTCCTTCACTGTCTTATCACATACCCTTAATCAGCTTTGGCTGGACTTGCTCCAGTGTGTGCATTCTTCTTCTACTGGGGAGTCCAGAACTGGACCCAGCACTTCAGGTGTTTCACACAGTGCTGAGCAAAGGGAGAGATTGCCTCTCCAGACCTGCTGGCAACTCTCTGCCTAGTGCAGCTCAGAGGCTCTTGGCCACCTTTACCATAGGAGTGCAGTTCTGGCTCATATTCAGCTTGTCCACCAGGACCTTGAGGTTTCTCTTGCTGCTTTCTAGCTAGTCAGTCCCCAGTATGTATTGGTATACGGGGCTGTTATTCCCCAGGTGCATCTCCTTTTGAACTTTGAGGTCCCTGTTAGCTCAATTATCCAAGTAGTTCAGGTATCATTTGCCTAGTCCTAGTCTAAGCTGGATGGATAGGTTTTTTTAATTTGGTAGTGTTTTTCTGAAGTTGGCTTGCTGGATTTCCCTCTGAAGGTAAGTTGAAAGCTTCTGGCTCCTACTGCTATCTCTAAATCATGGTGCAAGTACACTGTGGCATCCTCAGGTTGGTCAGGTAGAAGACCTGGGTGGAATGTACCCTGTAGTGTATATTGCACTCCCACATGTTTGTTTTGCCTGGAAACCAGGACACAGTTCCAGATGGAGGTGGTGGTTGGAGAGCACTTTGTTCTTGGACAGATCAGAGCATGAAGAACTGGGAGAGTGCTCCCACATCTTCTCAGTAGTCAGTTTGACCTGATTTCTCTTTTTTTTCAAGAGAAGGTTCACTTGCTGTTTCTTTAAAGTGCTGTAGGAGAAGGCTGTGTGTATTCTCACTTCTAAAGTGGGAAAGTTGTATACCTAACACTGCCTGTTTTGTATCTTACTCAAATAAAGGCCATTTGGTACAACATGACACACAGGAGTTGGCTTATGTGGGAAGCCAGCTTTGGTTACTTCTTACGTGAGGGTTTGTTTGTTTCTTACAGAGCCGGGAGAGTGGAGGTGGAGACAAGAAGGATGTGATCGAGCTGACTGATGACAGCTTCGATAAGAACGTCATCAATAGTGATGATGTGTGGATGGTGGAGTTTTATGCCCCGTGGTGTGGGCACTGCAAAAAGTAAATGAGGTTTTTCTTTGACAATTCAGTTCCCATTAGTGCTTGTTTTTGTTTGATGCCCTTAGTTCCCCTAAAAGAAACCTTCCATCTCTGGTACACCAGAAGTTGGGTTTTCTGTAACGTGTTTTAATAAAAATGTTGTGGGCTTTTGCTCAGGGTCCCTTGGTGCTGCTTTGGCTGCACTCTTCCTTAGCAGTAAAATTCCCAGTTATCAGTAGAAATGAGATCCAGGAGTTATATTACCCTTTTAATTCCTTAAGATGGAGGACATTAGTCTGCTTTGGAATAACTCTGTCATCGTTCTCTGCAGAGACTTTATTTCCTTGCGTGGAATGCACTATGTAATGTTGAAGTGTGGTATACTTTTGCTAACTCTCAGAGAGCTTAGAGCACTTGTACTGTGTTTTTCAGCCTGGAGCCAGAATGGGCAGCTGCTGCCACTGAGGTGAAGGAACAAACAAAAGGAAAAGTAAAGCTGGCTGCAGTAGATGCTACAGTCAATCAGATGCTGGCAAGCCGATACGGGGTGAGTGTGCTGTGCAGTGGTTACAATTTTCTTTCTCTCTCTATCAAGTCAGATTTCTCTTCAATGCTTACTGAATTGTTCCTTAATCTGGTACTACTTATAAGTTTTGTGCTAAAAAAATGGTGCATACAATTTTTTTTCCACAGGTAATTAATAAGTATAAGTGGGAGAGAGGAAAAGAATAAATTTGGATGTTGCTGCCTTTATCATCTGAAGTGAGAGGTCTCTCTTTTCAGGCTGCTTGTATGCTGTCTGGGCACCTCCAGAACCCACACATGTACCTGTACACCTTGGAGCCAGTTAGCAGGGATCACTCTGACAATATTGGCTGCACAGATCAGATGTGCTGCTTGCCCAAAATGAACTGATACTCTTTGATTTTTAGTATAGTCCACAAAGCTTAACAGTGTGCTGCTTAGTTTCCCTGTGAAGTTTCCCTTAGTTTCCATGTGGCTGACTGCAAAGAGGAACGTTGAGCAAGTTTTACTGGAAGTGTAGCAGAGGGAGCTTAATTCATTTGTTGCTATGTAGTCGCAGTGCTGTCCCCACACAGACAAATTGGGACACTAACGTCTAATAAACATGAAGTGTAAAGATAGTCCTCATGGTATTTAAACCTGTCGTGCTTTGTGCATCTAAACTGAGATGAAACCATTGCTGGTTCATCAGCCAAACACTGAAGCAGTGTTTCCATGTATGTTAATCTTGTTTTGAATTGTTGCACAGGTAGAAAGCTAAAAAATCCTTCAAGTTAAGTCAGAACATGCTGTGAGACTTGATACATGTAGATCTTGAATCTCTTCCCTTGCTCTTAATCTAGAACACATCAGACAAGCAGATAATTTCTACCATATTCAATTCCACCATCAATTCATGTTTATTTGAGCTGATGGCTTAAACTTGTCTTGCAGATTCGTGGATTTCCCACCATTAAAATCTTCCAGAAAGGTGAAGATCCTGTTGATTATGATGGTGGGAGAACTAGATCTGATATCATTGCTCGTGCTCTTGATCTGTTTTCTGATAATGCACCACCACCTGAGCTCCTGGAGGTACCTCTACATTATCTTCTCAAATTGCTTTTCCACCATATTCTTGGCAACAATTTTAACAGGACTATATTAACTGTAAATAAAACTGCCTAAGTGTGGTGTGCTTGTGCACTGTTTTGCCCGAGAAAGTAAAGAGTGACAAGTCTTAACAGCTAAATGTTTATTTCTACTCTGAATTTGTTGCTGACTGGAAGATGATCAGAACTGATGCAGTGAAGGTATGAACAGGATGGTGCCGGTGTGTCTGAGTCTGCTCTTGAATGAGTGAAAAGGTTGAAGAGGGCAAGGCTTTGTCATTTGTGAGCTGTCCATTAGGAGATGCATGATGAGCAATTATGCTTGTCCAAGAGACCCCATCCCCTGTATGGCAACTTCTGGTTTTTGCTTTCTGTTGGTAGATTTGAAATTGTGATCAGTTGTCTCCAAAGTGAGGTGCATGCAAGACAATCCATTGGGATGCAGGAAGGAAAAAACCAAGAACATTTGTACCATTAATAAACATAAAGATATTTTTAAATGGTGCATAGTCCATATTTCTCATCCTTCTAAAATGTTTATTATGCCTTATAATGTTAATACAGTAGTACATATTTATTTATGTGTATATGTATATAATTGATTTACAGATATTAAGACTGCATGCTTAAAAATGTCTTTACTGTGGGGTGCACAGTCAAGGGTTGGAGACCACTGGTTCAGGTCACTGGATCGATTCCTTTTTGAGGCAGATCCCACAAACCTGGTGTTGCTGTTACTGTTGATTGAACAATGTCGCAGCAAAAGCTGCTCACTGCTGGCTCTCCTTGTGCCAGCAGGCATTGCAGGGCCCCAGGGCTGCTCTTCCCAGCCTGGGGCAAGGACAGTGATTTTGAGCAACAAGTGACATCTTACTGTGCATTCTGTAAGCCTTATTTGGTACCACTTAGTTTACTGTTGCTGCAAGTCTCAACAGAAGAACTTGTGAATTATAAATTTACTTTGTAAATTACTCTTGTGCTGGGGGACCAATGAAGTAGGGGAGACTCATCAACTTTTGTGTCAAGTTATTTCAGTTCTTATTACTTTGTAGGATGGAGTTACTTTAAGGCTATTGGAAGGAAATGCAGTCACAACTGATTAACCAAGTCTCACTTACTTCTGTTTTCTTCTAGATAATTAGTGAGGAGGTTCTGAAGACTACCTGTGATGCTCATCAGCTGTGCATCATTTCAGTCTTGCCTCATATTCTTGACACAGGTACACATATAAGCAAGCAGACTTCTGTATGAATTTGTCACTTAGAGCATGTAGTTGTGGTTTTTAACTTGTCCAATTCTGTCTAACAGGAGCCTCAGGGAGAAATTCTTACCTGGATGTCATGTTAAAAATGGCTGAAAAATACAAAAAGAAAATGTGGGGGTAAGTGTCATAGTAGGTTGATTATCTTGGAAAAGATGGGAGTATTTCTGGAGGTAAGGGGATAAAATTTGTATGACAGCAGTTTCACTACAGATCCTTGTTCAGGGTAGCATCCTGTGGTATTTCACTAATTACTGGAGGAGGAATACTGTGACTTTAGAATAACCTGCTATTTTTTTTTTCTTTTCATCCACCTCAAATTCTGCATTTACAAGATATCTAAGCATTAATGAGATTAAGCAACTTTTACTCTTGTCCTGAATACTAAAATATTTTAGGGCAGTTTCTTTTAGAGTCTTTTGCTGGTGGGAGAGTCTGCCAGTATGAAGGTTGAATTCTTAGGGGAAAAAAAAAGGTAAATTACAGTGTATTAACAGGTTTCATGCTTTCAAAGAAGCAGGCTTTGCCACCTCCTCTCAAGTGCAGGTTAAGATCTCTGGAACTTAACTGGAAAGTGAGAGCTGTTCTGTCTCACAGACTGCTGGGAAAGGGGGCAGAATGGCATGAAAGCCTGGGGGAAAATGCAGAGATTGGCTGATTCCAGAGGTTACTCAGGGGACTTGCTATGCATTAGAGGAACAGAGACCTGATCAGGGAGAAGCAAATACTGATGGACTTGAGTAATTTTAAAGCTTGCTTAATACAGGCAAAAGTGTAGCAGTTTGTTCATGTTGGCAACATAGTTCTTTCTCTGCAATGTCTTGAGTGGCTGTTCTGATCCAGGTCTGATTTCAGTGGCTGTGAGGATGAGACTGAGGAGGGGCTTTCTTCTGGTGCAAGGTTCAAGATCGGGACCCTGCTATTCCCTGCTGATTTCAATAACAGTTGCCAGTGTCAAGGGCAGTTCAGAGCCCCCCTTGAACTCTGCAGGGCTGTAGGATACCTGTGACTTGAAAGTTATTGTAGTGCCTAATTGTTAATTTTCTGTTTTATCTTTTCCTCAAGGTGGCTGTGGACAGAAGCAGGTGCTCAGTCAGATCTTGAGAGCTCTCTGGGGATTGGAGGTTTTGGGTATCCAGCAATGGCTGCTGTTAATGCTCGCAAGATGAAATTTGCCCTTCTGAAAGGATCATTCAGTGAGCAAGGGATTAATGAGTTTCTCAGGTATGAAATCTTTGAGTGACTTGAATCTTTCTGTAACTGGGGCTGTAACTCTTTAGGCCAAAATCAGACTCTTCAGGATCAGACAAGACTTGCAGTTAAGGAAATTATGATTAGAATTCTCTGGAGTAGGGAATGATTTCAGTGAGGATTGCAATAAAGAAGTCAGTACCTTTTTGTGGTGTGCAAAATTAAGTTTGCTGATTAGAGTTAAATAGTAGTTTTGGCACAACTTTTGACAGCAGAAGTGGGCTTTGATGTTGAAAAATGTTTCTCTGTAACTCGGGAAATAACCTGGTAATCAATTCTATTTAATTCAAATGATGCATTCTGACTAGTCATTCATAGTTGGGAAGTTCCCAGTTTGGGAATCTAAATGGGTGCTGTTGAGGTTCTGTATGTTACTGTTCATCTTCCATGTTCAGTCTGGTCCTGTCTTCCTCCTCCCATCTCCCATTCTCCTGGTGCCTGATAAACTGATTGGAGTTGCTGAAGCAATCCATCCAAAAATTCAATAGCTCACTTCTCAGCACAAGTTCCCTAAAACTGCCTCTTGTATAGCTGGGCAAGAACCAATGCTGGGAAGAATGGAATGGGGAAGGGAAATGGTGAGGATGACAGAAGGTGGCAGCATCACTGAAACAGAGCAGCTAAACTAAAACTTTTCCTTCGTTGTGGTCAAAGTGAGGTGGGAACTTTGCTTCCAGGTAAAGTACTGCCTGCCATAACGTATGCAAGAGCCTTTGAGAGCTTACATTAGCAGTGTTATTTCCATGTCTTTGCTTGGAGGATGACAAAGGACAAACGGAATTGCAAAGGCAAATGCAACAGCCTCTCCCCACCTTGCCATAAGAAGCAAGCTGTTCCTGCTGGATTAATGGAATCAATGCTATATTCTCTTACCTGTTAATCAGACAGATAAAGATCTTACCAAGTGATCAGATTTTCTTCTTAATGCCAAAAAATGAACATTCTTAGGGCATCAAGTAAAATTCAGGATTCAGATGCAAGAAGAGAAATACCAGACAGTTTGTACTAATTAATGCACGTGAGAGAAGCATCTGCCTTTCTCAGACATGGCAAATTCTCTTGGTCTATAAAATCCATTATAGTGAGGCCTCTCCTGGTGAGGGTGGATGGAGCTTCCAGGACACAACAGCCAATTTAACAGCTTATATAATTGAGTTATTGGTTTGGTATTGTCTTTCCATGCTTCAGCTCATCTGTGCTGCCTAGAGAAAGCAGTATAATCACAGTTGGTGTGGCTGGCTCTTAACTCAGCTGCTGTAGGCAGCTTCTGTAATCTAATAGGCAGTCTCAGCAGTGTTGACTACAAGTAAGGAAATTGGCACTTTGAAGAGCACAAAAATTGTGGAATCCACCTAGGGAGGAATGCTAATTCAGTCTTACTTGCCTCTGAAAGAATGCAAAGGGATTAGCTCCTCAGGATTTTAATGCTGGGCTTTTTGAGCAACCCTAACCAGCAAGGGCAGGATGGAGTGTCTCAGAGGCTGGTTACCTTGTACCCATTGGAACCCATGGAGGTTTAGTCTTTTCTAAAAAAGATGTGTGGTACTTTTGAGTAACAATTGGAGGTGACTTCCACAAATAGAATTGTAGACTCTCCTTTGAGTTGCTTTAAGTGATAAACAACATACTGTTAAAGGTCTGTACTTATCCATTATTGTTACACTGCTGAAATATGAAATAGTGTAGGTCACAGATGTCTTTGGATCCAATTGTAAATTTTCAGTGCTGCTTTAAGGGCTCTGTCGTTTTCTGCTTCTCAATTTGAAAAGTTTTTGCTTCCAGACAGCTCAGATTTGCTTGAAGAGATGAAATTTTAAAGTTGACTTCCTTTTATCTGAAGCAGGCACTGTTCCAGGTGGATGGAGGCTGGAGATATTTCTTAATTTTAACTTTTACATGTTTCTTCTCAGGGAACTCTCTGTTGGTCGTGGCTCTACAGCACCAGTGGGTGGTGGAGCTTTCCCCAAAATTCATTCAGTTGAACCTTGGGATGGCAAAGATGGTGAGGTAAGAGGTGCTCCATTTCTAAATGCTGATGAACTGCTGGGTTCAGAAGTGACAGAATAGAGTAACTTAAGAACTGTCAATGTGAAAATTCTTGTTCTTACAAGATAATAGTGGCAAATTTTGTTGATTGTTTTGCATGATCTAAATCCTGCCAGCAGACTAAATGCCAAATTGATTGTCTGACATTGTGGACCAGATGCTCCTGCCTAGCTGTTAGGATGTGATCTGAAGGTTGGATCCCTTGAGGGAGAAGTGTATTAGCAGTGCTGAGTAAGGGAGGTGGTAGTGCATGCATTCAAGACCCCAGTGTTGTGGAGACACTGGTTCTGCAATATGCTGACCTTAACTTCAAGGTCTGACTGTCAGGAAGTTTGTCGGGTAAAGCCTGTGTAACAAATAACACAGTGACTCAGTGTACGTTCCTAAGGTTCAAAATTTCTGTAAAAAACAAAGTTACTGCAGTCCTTTGATCTACTTCAGACAAATAAAAGCACAGAATATGGTAGTAGTTTTGTTACAGAGCTTACTTGTATTGCCTTCATCTGTAGTATTTTATTAGTAGAAAACAACCTTCAGTCCAAACGGTGATCACTTCTCCTGTGCTTAACGCCCTTCTAGTTTCATGAATGAAAGACATGACGGGAGGGAGCTTTACTCTCAGGATGAAGGATCTTTCTAAGTCAGGGATCTCCCAGCATTAAGCACTTCTAAACATATGCTCAAAACCTTCCCTTTTTCACAGCTTCCAGTTGAAGATGACATTGATCTCAGTGATGTGGATCTGGATGACTGGGATAAAGACGAGCTGTGAGATCTTCAGGAAACTTTTTTTCTTGGGAGAGTTTGCGCAGTTTGCAGCCTGGATCACAATCAGACCGATATTCCAGTGGCCTTTATATGGAGAACAGCACATGACAAACTGTGCTGTTTGATGCACTGCAGCAGTGGACTGTACGCATCTCAAGAAAACATTGCAGAAATTCTATGAATTGTCATAACCAGTAAACTTGATTGTATTCTGTGTAACAAATATTTTGATGACAACATGGATATTTCTTTGGAACATCTTGGTTTTTATTTTGTGGATAGTGTGGTGTTCGAGTGTTCCTGGAGGCTGTTAGTGTAACCAATTTTAAATGTAATTTTTTTTTTCCACGGAGGTGGAACCTGGTCAGCTTCTGTTTCACTTAAAGAATAAAATATTTTTTGACACACAGTGTTAGTCTTGTATAGAGTAAAAAAGGTGCACATGACGCAAGCTGTCCTGTTCTTGAAAACTGAAACTGTAGAATAGGCTTGTGCAGACAGGAGTCCTTAAACCACCCTCTTGCTGTGAGATCTTGACAGTTTGGCCTGAAGTGGGATTAGATGGACAATCTTAGTTTAAATGCTCTTTTGTCTTCCTTTTCATATTCCTTCTCAGGGGCTTTCTCTCTTTTTGTGCCAGACTTCATAAGATCATTAGTACAATGGAAGTGCAGTTGCTGCTGCAGTGGGAGGTGCTGGGAGCTGTTGGTCTTTCCCCTGGATTAGTGGTGAAGCTAATCCCCATTTTAGGGCATGAGGATTTCCAGGTGCTATTAGAAAACCACCTTGGTGCTGTCTCCAGCAAATTGGGTAATGTTTCTTCACTTCCCATCTGACATTGTTTTGCTCTGCAATTGCTATTTCCTTGGAAGGGGAACTGGGATTAGGGATGTTTACTGCTGCTTTTGAAATAAAAATACTATTATTTTATTGCTCTCCATGTCTTGTATATTGGTGTCTAGTGAAGTGATCCTCATATGATGAGCTTGTTTATAAGTGAGGAATGAAAGAGCTGAAAGTTTCCCCTTCTTTCAAGGAAATAACCTAATATGGATATTTGTCATTTGGTGTCTGTAAGAGATTGCCCTTAGCTAATCCCTATGAAAGGCAGTGTCAGAACCAGCAGTAGCTTGACTGCTGATTTGGTGCAAGAGATGTGCTCCAACTCTTAACTCATCCCAGCAGGTGAGATCTAATGGAACCATTTTAACTGAAATATCTTTGCAAAAACTAAACTCATGAGTACTTGGGACTATAAGTTATACTACAGTTAGCTCCTCAGCATTTTTGAGGATCTTTCCTCTTAAGCTTTTGACATTTTTTTTGTTAAATTAAAAGAACTTTGGACTTTGCTCGGATGCTTTCTGCTTTTTCTGTTAGTTTTTTTTTTTGTTAGAAAAACAGGACTGTATATACTTAGTAGACCCATTAGTCACCATACTTTCTAAGTTGTTTTATTTCAAGTCCTGTAGATACTCCATCTTTGTAATTTACCAAAAAAAATAAATACTACCATAGTACCTCCTGCCTCTGAAATATTTTTTTGCAAAATTAGGAATAAGAAATACTTATATTGAAGTCACTGTAAAAATTATTGCAAGTGGTAGGAAGATCATCTGCTACAGCATTTGCATTTTAATTTTACTTTCAGCAGCTAAAGATTGTTTTACTATAACATTAGAGTCTTGAAAATTAATAGATGAAGCTTGAGCAATTTTTCTTTAACTGCAGTCAAGAAGACTGAGGTCAATCTTGAAATAGACATAAGGATAGTATTCTTGATTACTCAGTTGTAAGCCAGGGATGTCCATGCCAGGCTGGAAAAGGAAATAAAATTACTTTAGTGGCAGTAAACAAACAGTTGCACAGTTCCAAGCTACAGGGGATTGCTTTTGTTCTCTCCCACATGTGCCACTGAGAATCTGATCTGTGCTTGTTTCAGGCTAACGTAACACTGAGAATTCAGGCTTCATTGTTATGAACTTACAGCAATTTTGTGTGCTTCAGCTCTAGAGCAACTCATCTTTTTGTCTTCCCTTCATGTAGTGGGAATCATGCTTGCTGGTTTTAGGCTGTTTTGAAGGCCTGCTCATTTATTACTTTAGCCTAAAATGTTTGTGCACTCAAGATCTGGGAAAGGTGAAAGCAAGTGCTGCTCGCTTAAGGCCTAGTTTATTTATGAATTACAGCCTTTTACAGGGGATAGAGGTGTCACAGTCCTAGTGTTTAGCTCCAAATTCTATTTTATTCTTGCTTGTTTTGCTCTGAATGTTTATAAAGGACTGTAAGCCTTTTATGCAGAGGAACTGAGCAGACCTGTTTTGTTCTGGTAGCTGTAAACATCAGATGCTTCAACAGAAAATACAAGTAATCTGGATGCATCTGCATCATAATCTGAGCCTAACAGTTACCCTAATCCAGTCTGCAACCACCGGGGGTTAGAGCTGCACCCAGGGCTCCCAGCACTCCAGGATGTGAGGACGTGCATGCTGTAGCCCCTGGACAGTGAAGTTCATTTGGCTAAGCTGAGGCAAGCTACAGCATGTGCCCTTGGAGTTCAAATACGTACGTCCATTATACTTGCTGCTGCAACTTCATCCAGGTGTTTGAAGACCACGTTTAGGACATCTCTCAGGCGTTTTACAGACTTCCTGTTTGGCTGCAACAGCATTGCTTGGAAATTTACTGGAAGGCCATACCTTGAAACACATCAACATACATGATCATCTGCTGGGAAGGGATGCAGCTCTCTGCTTCTGTCCTTCTCCCTCCTCAGCCTCCAGGAATGCCAGCTGATGGTACGTTGCAGAAACAATGCTGCCTTCTTACCGGAAACCATTTTTTTTGGAAGACAAAAGTCAACTAAATAGTGTCTTTCTGTTTTCTACTTCCCTCTGAGTGCCCCCAAAGAACTGTTTTTTATCAAATTTATGTGTCACCTTTTTTGTGAACATCTGTATTGCCTCCCTTGAGCTCATGGAATGAAGTGTCCAAGGGACACACCTTGATCAACACAAAACAAGGTGTGTAAGGGTTCCACCCACAAAGGAACTGCACCAGGAAGAGAACTGTATGTTTTTACTTTCACAGGAATCTCTGCCTGCACTCTGTGTTTACTCACCTCAGGACAGATTCAACAAAAACTCTCAAGGCTTTCACATGAATCCAAGCCACAAATGCTTCACTGAAGTTCACTTTCAGCCAGCGCAGTAATGGACCCTATGAGAACAGACACAACAGTACTGTGATCCCCTGGCTGAGTGAAGCAGCCCCATAAATAACACACCACTGAGGTCATCATGGGCTGCTGGGACAGTTACCAGGCACCTGGTTGTGCCTCCCAGTTTATCAGAAACTCAAATGACTTTGGGCAAATAATGTTATTTATCCCGTGCCTCAGCTTTATGGGCTAAATGAGCTCACAGGAGACTTCTGGAACCATAAAGCCATTTCTGAGTCAGAGATGCTTAGGCACTCTGGTAGCAAAGGCTGCATTTATGCAGGCCATCAGCTTGAGGGGCTACTTACATATTGTTGTTTCTTATCAGAAGCTAATTTCATCAGCTCTTCCTTTTCACATTTCAGCTCCTTCTCATCATAATAAAATTCTCGAACCATGAACCTACAATTGAATGACATTTGCTTTCACAAGCTGTAGTCCAGTCAAAATGAACACTCATTTTGCCTCTGGAGAAGCAGGTACAGAAAGTTGGTAGCCATTTAACAAGTTAAAGTATATGGAGGGTGGGAGCTGAAATCACCCCCAGAAAGCCAGCTTCCTGCTGTCAGTAGCATGAGAGCAGGAAGGACAATTCCAGAATCTGTAGTTTAGTGCTTTAGGAACAGGACCATTAATTCTGCTGCCACAGCTCCTTCCCACCCTGCCTTGTCAGTGGCTTTAGGGCCAGCAGCAGCCCAAGCAGTCAAGTCCTAAAACTCAGTGATGGATTCAGCATACTGCACACAGAATAAGCTTTACCTTGTCCTCATTATCTCTCACTAGCCTGCCCTGACTAGCAGTTGTTTCTTACCTGTTCTCCCTGGCTTTAGCCTTGAAGTCATCCATCACTTTTCTAAATAGAGTCACAGTGAAGAGTCCTCCCTCTGCATCCTCAGCAATCATTCTGTGGGAGGCAAATCCACTGCTGTGATTTGTCATTGCAAATCCCTCATGCCTTTTTTACCTTCCTCACTTTCCTCTTTTGCAATTCTCTTTATTTTCATTTATGATACTGAACAACACCCTGCTTTTCAAGAACTGTTGTGACTGAAATAGGGAACAAGGACTTTAGTAGCACCGGCTACACTATCTCCAATGTGAAACTCCTGAACCCACTGGAGTACACACATTCTGCCTGCCTGATTTGTCTGTGTTTCCTGGTAACGTTCCCCCACCTTTCCATCCCCTTGTGTTTTTTAGACAGGCAGTAGCAAACAGCTTGCTTCCACTTCTTCCAGTTCAGGTAGTAACACTGTCAGCTCTTGTGCCCTGGACTGAACCTCATGGCCTGTGTGAGCTGAGCAGTGGAATATTTAAGGTGAAAGGATAAGTTAATATGGCATTTGCTAATGCAAATGACAGTATGCTGAATTATTCTATTGTACAGCAAGAAGCAATTAAAATGCAAATTTAGTGTTTGATCTTCTTACAAAGTAGTTTCCACATAGTTCTATGTGATTGCATATGTTTGAATTATGCCTTGATTATTGTAGCATATTGTCTGTTTTACACAAAAAAGCGAAGGCACTGGTTGAAAGTAGAAAGAACTAGATTTCTTGAAAAAGGAACAACAAACTAATTGCAATAAAAATTATTTTTTTTCTTTCATCTGCACTTCCCTTCAACAGAGTAATTTCTGACTTCAATTGAAAATATGTTAATGTGGAGTCTACGGATTAGATTCCTTCCAGGATCCAGCCATTTGGCTGAAATATAACAGGGATCTCTGAAACAAACAGGGAGCTTGATTTGGAACTTCACTTACTTGGTGGAGCGAGGCACTACCATATCTGAAAGGGATTCATAGGTTTTCTGCCACTGTACATAGCTTGACCTTTGAGCAATACAAAACAAAGCACAGTAAATAAATACTATATATTGGAAAGCAAATGTGTTGATATATGTAGTTAGTTAAGCTAATGGCTTAGGGTAGAAGGGTTGGGGTCCTGGAGGACCCCTACCATGGTTAGGTGTGGTGCATCTGCTGTGTGCAACCCCAGAGCTGATCCAATGCTAGACTGTAATCATGGTGAGTGCCAGCACTGGGAGGAAGGGATCTGGGGGATGATAACAGTTGGCAAAGCAAGAAGTCTGGTTTTAGGGGGAATCTGAAAGAATGTGCAGATAATAAACTCAAGAAACTTATCTCAGACAGCTTTTTGTAACCTGTGATACAGACAAGTTATGGTGCCTTCTGTGTGTGTTGGGACAAGGCTATATGGAGAGGAAAACTTTTGTGTAGGCTTCTGAGGAGGACACTGGATAACTTTCCCAGCTGATGGCAGTGGCAGTCATCCTGCATGTCGGCACTTAGAGATGCAGTGCATGGCCAACAGAGACTGTGAGTTGGACAGGTTATGGCTGTGCTCCAGTAAGAGTCTGGGTTTTTTTAGCTCATACTATTCAGGAGGTTGATTGAGAACACACTCATAACCATTAAAAAGCCACATCCCATTTCTGTCCTGCTACAGTTTTGGAGCAGTCTTTGTCTCCCCCTTTTGCGCCAGCACCACTCTTGGCAGAAACTGTTCTTTCTTCTTTGCTAACAGCCCCACCCATGTCCCAGCCACAGCGCTGATGAGCTGCCCCAGCCTGACCCAGCATTGCCCGGATCCGGTGCTTAGGCCTGAAACTCAACGCCACATCGAGCATCTGTGCACACACTATTGCCTTACTTTGGCACCACGACGAGCAGCGTGATAAGATACTCGGAATCCAGAACAAAGTCTTCTTTATGCACTATGTCTGCCAGGGTCCGGGTCAGCAGATTTCCCCTACAGTAAAGAAGACAAAGTAAAAATAACACTAGCAGGAACTCAGCAGCAGCACACTGGAGGTATTGTGCTGTGGGTGGAGTTGCTAATAGTGTATACTGCGATAGAAGAGGGCCAAGAAGGAGGTGGCTAAAGGACACAGCTACACTTCTGAAATGGCCATTTCGTTATTTTTACTGCAACCAAAAAGAATCAAAAAACAACTAATACTAATGACAGAATATTGGTGACCAGCATGAGGTTCGTTTATGCCCTTTGTGTGAAACTACACCATTCTGTTGCTTCTGTTTCTACAGTAGGGGTGCAGATGCTCAGGAAGTGCACATCTGCTTGCAGTCATTGCCACTTCCTGAGGGAGACACCTGCTTTCTCAGGAAGCCCATTGAACTGCTTGTGTGACCTTGCTTCAGGCAGAGCAAGCCACATTAGTACAGACCTAAGCCATCAAAGTGACGCTGGCATACCTGGACTGCCGTGGACAGGCACTCTTAGATACCTCCTGCTGAAGGGCAGTGAGAGCAGCAGTCTCATGCATGGGTGGGACCTGCAGGAGGTCTTCACAGACTAAGCCCAGTTGATCATATTAATTCCTAGGAGATGGAGATGGCCAGGGCTGACTGGACATGGCTGGAAGGCATCAGGTGTGTATGACAAGAGAGGAACTGCCCTCCCCGTCACTGGGCAAAAGTAAAAAGGACCTAAACCAGTAGTTTCTAAATATTAATTAACTGGCCAGTAACTTATTAGGTGTTTGTTCAACCCAAGCTATCTGGCACTAAGAGACATCAGACTGGTCAGCACATAAGGTGAATGAAATGGTGAGCGGAAGACGGGCCTTGACCACAAGGTCTCCGTTCTACCCCCTCATCACCTGGCTGGAGGCCTGGCCAGCAGGATGCCAGCATGGGTGGCTGCAGGGCAGGACAAGGAAGGACAAGGACCTGTGTCTTGTGCCCAGATCCTGAGTATGAAACAGTGGCACATAGGAGCATGTGTTGGGTGAGAGCTTGCACAGCATCATCTAAGTTGCTTTGAATTTACTACTTACTGGATTTTACCATTCTCCCCAATGATATCCTAGGAAAAAACCCAGGCATCAGCACTAGCAGAGGTAAAGACCATAGACAGACGAAGACAGGAGAGAGAACATTTGGGAAGCCTGAACAGTGCATTACCTGAACCAACAGAATGAAACAAAGAAAAGAAAAACATAAGTGGGGTGCAGGTGAGGTGCAGGAACAAGCAAGACAGAGCTGTTTCCTACAGGAGCCTCTGCAAATCCTGTTCAGAACACAGGACACAGCTCTGTCTGGCAAAGGAATCCACCAGCTCATCTAATTTCTAACTCCCTGAAGTCCCATCAGAACAATACAGGGCCTTTGGTTTTGACTCTTTCCAAGACTGCCTGCTCACACTGCCAATAAAATCCCATTAGGATCGGCACTGTCCCTGAGCTGATTTTGAGACATGCTGATTACACCAGCTTTCCTATCACTTACTTTTGCTGTGTCTGCAGCTACTCAGCATGCCCCAGAGCCAGAAAAGTTTTCCCACCAGAACACATGTGGTCCTCTGCACAGCAATAGGTGTGGGCTCACACTGCCCTCAGTTCAGCCATGCAGCATCCTCAATGCAAAATACCTACATGGTTTTTTTCTCCAGGCTTTGCAAATTTCCTTTAATGTTGTTGTATGCAGTTGATCGGGTCTTTAGATCTGTTTCTATTTGAGTCACTTGCTAAAACAAAGTAAAAAAAGTGAGTCAACACAGTGCTGGAGGCCTCATCCTCACCTCCATCCCACTACCACTGCACCTTAATGCAAGCACACAGCTGTCAGCCCCCTAAAACCACTCGGATTGTGGCCAAGAGGAAACCGGTGTCAGACCTCCCCCACGGCAAAGGCCTCTGCAGAAAGTAGGATTCAGTCAGCTGTTGCTGTTAGAGTGCCAAAGCTGTACCTAAGGGGCAAGTTCATGGTTTCGTTTGTTACCTACATTGAACACCACATCACACCTTTCTGAATGAGCTAACAGTGTAAATAATTCATCCAGCCTGCAGGCATTTGATTTAATGCCAGACCAACAATTTCACAAAAAAACCTCCAATATGGAGAATAATATGACAGTATATGAAAAAAATAAAATATTAAAATGAAGGGGATTAAAGTGTAGAAAACACATCAATGTTCTCTAGTAAATCTGACTAAGTGCCATATACTTACAGATTGGTTAGGTTTCAATGTATGTATCATTATAATTGTAGTAGAAATTGCAATAATATAAATTGCTTCAGTATGAAGTGTGTGCTTCTGAGCTTGCTCCCAGCCAAGCCAAAGGCAACGCTCCCACTGACTGCCATGAGAAGAGGGAACACAACCTGCCAAAAGACATGCTTCCCCATGATGAAATCTTAAAATCTGGATTGCAATTTACCTTTGCTAATGCTTCTGATATATTCTTCAGCGGCTGCTTTATGGGATATTTGGCCATGTCCCACTCAAACCGTGTCAAGTAGCTAATTAGGTCAACTGAAAATGCAAAGAGATGCATGAAAGCAGATAGTGTATCAGACAGCCAAAGTTTGGCTGGTAGGCATAACTTTGATTATCTTTACAGACAGGAGTGAACCAGAAGCCCACCTCTGAATTCTTACAGATATTTGATCTAGATCAAATCCGCACAGATCATATGCCCAATCCAATCATCTTTCTAAACATGCCAACATTTAGAAGTTGAACCAGAAATCTTTACTGCCTTACACCTAGCAGTACAGAAAAATGGTAAAATTATCTGTATCAGCAGGACACAAAGTTGTACAGCCATTCTTCTTCACAGTAGAAACAGTTTTGTGTAATCTCAGTCTTGATTTATGCAATATGCCTGAATTTAATCCCAGCTGGAGCTATCAGAAAAATACTTCATGCCCAGGACAAGCAGTAATAGTGAGGGTGGTTGAGAGCTTGATCAAAGGTATTAAAAGCATAGCAGATTCACTTCTCTGTGATTCATTCAAGTCCTCAGTAGAAATCAAACAAATTCAGGTGTGATGATGAATTCCTCACTGATTTTGTGCACAGAAGTTCCCATCTCACACAGAGTTATAGGGTATTTATATAAATGGATAAATCCAGTCACAGCATCCTACAACAGAAATTCACAGCAAAGCTCTGTGCATGCAACCCCCACAACAAGGCACCCTCAGACCATGAAGAGCCACAGCTTCTTCCCAGAATCAAGGGGAGATGACAGATACAACATCTAGCTCCTAGAACAGGGTCGTCCTGTTCCACTGTTTGAAGATCAAGGCTCCTTGATGTTAGAAAACAGTAAGGCTTAGTACATTATGGTACCAAATAAGGAATTCTCCTCCAGCAGCTCATGAAATCAAACAGCTCTTTGCCTGAGTCCTGAGAGCCCTTTGGATGCTGAACACACCACAACACAGTGTTCTTGCACAATTTTATAGGATGAGGTAAAGTCATACATCCTGTCACAACAAGCAGAGGGGCTGGAACCACGCCCTAAAGGTTAAGAAGGCGAGGCGAAGGCAGCAGGCATCTAGACAAAGAGGCCAGAGGCACTGTCACCTGAAGGGTGGGCTTCCTTCCAGACCAGGAGGGTAAATATGAAGAATATCTGGGAAGTTGCACTGAGGCAATAGGGAGCAAAACAAGCTCAAGGTGCCAAGTAAAAGGACATGCATGCTGAGGCCCTTAAGAGCTCTTTGCTGCCTTGTCCAGGGAGTGAATTCAGTCCCACAGTGAGCTTTGAGCACAATTTCTTGTAGGCTGGACTTTGAGGGTAAGGGGAAAACTTTATGAACCAAGATATATAGGAAGGAATGTGAAAAAATGTGTAATTGACGTATTACCAGGCTGAGGGTACTACCCTGTTTTGTGTGATACTGAATACCCTTGGCAGGAGAGCACTATCCTTTCCATGGGCTTCTCTCACCCCACAACAGAGTCAGTTTACCCTATTAGATTTCCAAAGCATGGAAAGTCTTATGCTAGGAGGGAACAGTCTTCTTAGCAAGGGATAAACTTCCTAGAAGGCAGAGAGCACTGGCATGGTGGTGTTCTCCCTCTCTTTCTAAAACCACATCTGTGTCAATGTCCCCCACATCCAATCAGCAGGAATCACAAGGCAAAGATCCAATGCTTCCTGCTAATGTCTAATCGGGAATGAGCAAATTCTCCTGCACACGGAGGGTGCAGAAAAGGTGCAAAACTGCAGAAGGCAGGGAGAGCTGTGGCACAGCTCTCATGTGCACAGCTCTTCAGCAGTGCTTGCTCATGGTCTCTGTGGGGAAGGCAGAGAGGTCAAAATACTTCAGTAACAAAGTTCACACAGCATTAGGGGGTACATAGCACAAGGATTTCAGCCTGCTGCCTCTCTTCTAAGCTTGCGTGCTTAGGCTTTGCTAAATTCAGTGAGGATGAAACCTGCAAAGAGCACGGAATTACCGGGCTGTGCAGAGGAACAGAGTATTCACAGGCTCTTTAAAGGCAGACACTGACCTATTTATAGCTGATGAGATATAAAAGTTCCCCAAAGAACTTCATATGCCCTTTCTATCCTCACATCCTTAATTCTCAGCAGAATCCGGATGTTGGACAGTTAAACACAGCATGAGTTCTCAGTCCAGTTTTTCAAGCTCACTCCTAAGAAGTGCTCCGGCACTGGTGCACATTAGTTAAACAGCCTGATCTTGGGTAAGGCACAAACTACTGTGAACTACACTAGTAGAGCTGAGCTTAAATTGCCAAGCAGTCCTAGAATCCTGATGCTTATGGAATGGCATCCCTCATTTATGGGACCTGTCAAGTGTATTCTAAAAGATTTCACATGGCCACCCACCCAGGAGAGATGATTCCTACCAGCTCACAGCTGTCCAGGAACTCCACAGCCTGAATCTCTCATAACCTAATTTACACACTCATCTCTAAGATGCAATGTTAAATAAACACCTTCCCTTCAAAACACTTAATCCTTCAAAATTATTATGCTTCCCACTTTGTTTTGCATTCACTATAAAGAATGGAGTTATTCCACCACTTATCAAATTTTAAAATTCATTTGGATTTAGTGTTACCGTAAATGGAAGATAATTTTGTATGACTCTTTGAAGAAAAGCTTTAATTACATTTCACATTTTTTATTCTGTCATAATCAAGAAAGCTTGCTTATGCTGTTACGATATATTAAAGTTTTTTTATTACCCAAATATATATTCTTCTCTATAAGAGAGAAATTTCCATATGGCTCCTTTCAAGTGTTGCCCACTGGAAAACTCTGTGTGTGTATGCTCACACAACTAAAAGTGCTGTATTTTTTCATACTTTGCATTTTTCTTCATACAAATCTAACAAAAAATTTAGACACACAGCCACCACCTAACTGCTATCAGAATTATATACAACTGAGCTAAAATCGGTGTAACTTAAAACAAAGTTTGAGTTGGGATGATCTAATAATCTGAAACAGGACCATGCAGCAAGAAATAAGGTCTTATGATTTTGTTTCTGATTTCACAACCTCAAGGAAGTCCTTGAGTTCACAAACTCAAGGAAGTCCAAAAGGATTTTAGAGTCCTTTTGCTAATCAAAAAGGAAAGGAGGAAGACTTGCTGCAGCAAAGTTGCTGCTGCTTATGAAGACTGACATTGGAAGCTATTAGGGGAATCCTCATATACTGAAGCTGACTTCATTTTTTAAGATGTAGTGAATAATCTTGGAAAGGTTAATGTCCCAATTTAATATGATTTGTTTGGATAACCAAACCCAGATAGAGAAGAGCAATTAGTAACACACAAGTAATTGTCATATCCTTCTAGTACCACACATGAAGAGCTGATAGGAAAACAAAATGGTGTAAAAGGGGGAAACAAAGGAAATTAATGAAACCTGTTGTTTCTCAAGTCATAGGGATATCGTGATCAAGCTACGAGGTTGTTACTTGAGAAATCCATCGTAACCTGATCACTGTATCTCTACAACCAGACCAAGACTCGTGTCTAGCACTAATACACACAAATGCATGCATGTAACAACACCACAACCATCAGTCAACATACTTTTGAGACATTTCATTTTATCCTTCAGCCCTGAAACACAGTAAGTGGGATTATTGTATTTCTTAAACAGCTGCACTCATCACACATCAGTTTTATGTCATGCAGGGACATTTCTAAAAGAACTTCCTCCCCATCCTTTACCCACACAGGTCTGAAGTACAACACTGCAGACAGTCAAAGAATGATGGATTGTGCACTCTTAAGTTTATTCAAAAGCACAATTCTACAAGTTTGTAATTAGCATGTGTAACACATCCAATTTTGTTGTACTTTTTCAGGACAGCTGGAGAATGCAAATCAGTATCAGATCACTGACAGATGTCACACAGCCATACAGAATCAGATGTAGATGCCCATAAGAGATCAAGCCCAGGCAGGGCACAGAAATGTGTTAGGCCATTTTAGGAGTGAAGGAGGATGTCTCCTGCTTTCCTCTTCACTCCAAAGTTAGCTTCTGCTAACTTTGAGAATAACGGGAGCAGGCTAGACATGTTCTTATAAAATGTTGCTGTGTCTGTCCTTTCTGAAGTGTGAGAGTTTCAATTCCACATATTCATTTTCTAAAGCAAACAAAGGCAGCATCAATGCATTAAACCCCCCACATTCACGGCACCTACCTCCATTAGCCAGAAGATTTTCTTGGACTTTATCTTTTGAGTCCTCCATAACTTCTCCTATGTACTGGGCTATTTTCTTTATTATGCTTAGATGTAACAAGAAAACTGTGTTAGTGAAGAAACAAAATTATTATAAAACAGTTATCACAGTGATCTAATAAACACAGAGATGCCCAAACAAAACATCTGAAGCAAGGCAGGTTAACTTGCAATTCAAATGATGATAAACATCCTATGACACATTGCAGAACTAAATTTCTTATCTCTTAAATACATTGATCTCTGCAAAAACACAGGTAATGTCATTTATCCAGTTCTCTAGACTGATCAAGATTCAGTCTTCTGTACACTCATTATGCTCATAGTAGAAACCAGAAGGCAAGAAACCCATGTTTAAAACCCCAAAGGTGATGAAGGAACAGAAGGCTACATACAGACAACATTGACTGAAAATCCATTCCATAGGATGCTAAAGAAACTCTTAAGGCTTCCTGAGAGAAGGTTCTTATAAAGTACTCAGGGGTAAATGACAGTGTTCACTTGTCTGAATTTCCTTCTTGTTCTTTTTCTTTAGGGGACTCTTTCTCTCTTCTCTTTAGCATGGTCGACAAGACATTCCTTTAAGGTATGGGAGAACTAGATTCAAATCCTTCTGCCCAATTCAGAGCAGTGATTTGAACAGAGCCCTTCCTGGAGAATACTGTCTCCACACAGTTACTTATTCTTTGCTGATTTAAAAAAATGGATTCATCAAGTCCATCCAGCAGTAGATCCCCCTGTCTCTACACAAAGTACGTGTCTCATACAGGCTAAGAGACTTTCTGGTTGTTCAAGTACCCTTCTGCACTCAGAGATATTCACAGAATTTGGCCTTCAGTTCTCTAGCTGTTCCAGGTTGACTACACACTGTAAAAAAAAAGACAGCAGCTAACAAAGCAACTACCTGATCATGAAATTGGTGGAGACATGAAGTGGACAAAATCCTTGGCACAGGGATAGGGAGCGTAATGGCAGGCTTCTTATCCCTTTCTTTCCTTCCTGAGGGGAGACTACTACAGCTGTAGATGAGCTGGAGACTGAAAGTGCACCTACAGTGTTTGGACAATGTATCTTGTGACATCCTGTGGTTTTCAAGAGCTCAGGAAAAGGACTTTGGGCCAGGTACAGTCTTTCCTGGTATGAGGAAAATATCAGAGAAAAGGATTTTCATTCATGTGCTGCAAAGCAGTTACATCTCTCCCTATTCCCATGAAAAAACTTACAGTCTTGGGAAAGGTTTTCTAGTCCTGCAACAGGTTTTCTAGTCCTGTGACAGGGAGGAAAAATATGAAATTGCTGATGCTGCCAAGAATGCAGTAGTTAGAATTCGTGCTGTTTGGGATCATTCAGTCTGAAGAAGAGAAGATCTTATTGTGACCTTTCAGTATATAAAGGGGGCTTATACAAAAGTTGGAGAGAGGCTTTTTACCAGCACCTATAGTGACAGGACAAGAGGCAACAGTTTTAAACTGAGAGTAGATTTAGACTGGACACAAAGGAAGAAATTCTTTACTCTGAGGGTGATGAGACACTGGAACAGGTTGCCCAGAGACGCTGTGGATGCCCCAGCACTGGAAACATTGAAGGCCAGACTGGATGGGGCTTTGAGTAACCTGGTCTAATGGAAGGTGTTCTTGCCCATGCCAGGGCATTTGGACAATCTTTAAAGAACCCTTTCAACCCATACCATTCTTCTGTTACCGTGGACAGATGTAGTTCAGAGTTCCTGTAGGAGGAATTTACACCACTGTGCTCCAGTCCACATCCCTCTCACAGAGCTGCTGCAGGTTTTCACTATCTACATGCAGCCCCTTAGGGACCTGGTACCAGCTGAGGGTTGCTGGAGTACAGGACATGTTGCCCACACTCTGGCTGTGGGGGGGTTGAGGGATCCAGAGAGTGGTTCCCTGTCACCCGTGACCTTGCCAAGCATTTCTGAAATTTTCAGCTGGTAGATACAGCTGGTTTTTGTCTCCTTCATGATGCTCAGGGAGCTCAAAGAAACTTGGAACAAGACAGCAGTTGGCAAGACCAATTAGTAGGAGGCTAAAGATCTTATGGAGAAAGCAGTCCATAGGGAAGTGTATAAACCAGGAGCTTTTCCAAAGTTGCTTTCATTCCTGCTTCGCTGAGTGCAGCTGGCAGCTAACCTGACAGGTGGGAGACAGTTAGCTCTGGCCTCTGTCCATAGGTATAGACTGTGGAACAGACCTGACAGGCCCAGCTGTCCAGGCAAAGTTTGGTTCCCTTCCTGCCCAAACATCTCGTGGTCCCTGCAGCAGGACACAGACACAGTGTATGTAACACACTGGGCCAGAAAAATGTTCTCCAGTCCTGCCTTAGTCTCTGTGCCTTGCCTTGCATCCTGTGATGTGCAAGTGGGATTCACTCATCCAGAACATTTCTCATGCAAAGACATAACACATCCTGCACACCACTGATGTCTGAGGCAAATAAGAGGAATCAGACCCCTGGTGGAGCTCCACTGACTATACTGATATTCAACAGTGAGCAGCTTTCACAGCCAACACTTAAACCTCTGCCTTTAGATGAGATGAATTCCACCTTGAGCAAATAGCATGCTCAAATGATGCTTTAGAAAAGGAGAGGCTTTCATCTAAACTGCCTCAAGAAGTAGTAGTAAAAACCTACAAAGAGAATCACTCCATTTAACCTATTATTACATTTTGCTTCTGCAAGTGCTGCAATGTCATTACCTTCAAAAAAAAAAAAAAAGTCTGATAGTCTTTAAGTGATACTGAAAGTTAAAAGGTGCTACCAGCCAGGCCTCCAAAACAGTACAGGGAGCAGAAGTCCTGCAATCTGAGGCCGCTGCCAAATGCTCTGCTGACTGAGAACAGGGAGAACCCCCAGTTAAGAGTGACCCAGGGACTAACAATATGAGAGATCTCCATGCAACCAGAGGGTGACATGGAAAAACACTCTTCCTCCCTGAGTAAATAAATAATAAAAGTATGTGGAAACAATAGCTCCTGCAAGCTCTTGCTCCTTCTCTGCTGTCCTGGCAGGAGGCAGCGCTGACAGGTTTGCACTGCCTGGCTTTACTGGCAGCTGTGTTTATCCAGCAACAGTTCAGCAGGCAGCTCTTTCAGAGGAGCAGGAACATAACTGGTCAGGTCATCTGAACAGGCTTGTAACCCTCTGGATGCCATTTACTTCAATCAAGTGTGAGAGCTTGGCATTTTAACCCTTGAATCACAATTCAGACATAAAACCTTAGGCATTTATTTAATGCAAAATGTTTTTGTATATCCTTGTGGGACTCAATCTGCTAATATATTTGATTTTTCTCTTGTGTTGATGAATCTGTGTTGGTTATTATGGTACTATTCTAATAAATTTTTCTTATTTTTTAATTAGTCCCTCTTATTTTTAAATGTTGTTGATCCTTCTTGGTTATCTATCTTGATAGGCAAAGGGGACAAACAGGGAGAGTCCTTGCCTCAGCAGATTACAGTGGAAGGGCCTCATTGTTGCTTGCCTATCTGCTACTGTGACTAGAGACATCTTCCACTAGAACTGTTGGCAGGTGTTGGACTCTACTCTATGATCCTTATGGGTACTTTCCAACGCAAGATATGAATCACGTTCTATGATTCTGGAGCCACCAATGTTGTGTGCAATCCCGAGTGATCAAATGCAATCATACTAATACAGACTTCACGTAGCACCAATAAAATTAAAAGAAAAAAAAATCTATGGAGAAATGTATTCCAGCAGACCTATTTTCACCCAAACTGCCTAGCCTAGATGCCAACAGTTTATGTCAGGGCTTCTGTATGTGTTTGCAATTGCCTGACAAAAACCTATAAAAGGACTGAGCATATTTAGATAAACAAATCCTTTTCAGTCTGGACCAAGAAAAAAAAGGCTAAAAGACCCAGAGCTTACACATGACCAAAAGTACATGTGTTCATAGTTGCATGATTCCAAAGCAAAAAAAAACCAGATCAAACCAAAAGAACCCAGCAGCTTATACTTTCATTGCCTCAAACTCAGTTTTGTGCCATGAAGCATCTTACAACCCGGCACTTTTTCAGCTTGCTATATTATTCTTTGTACAACCAGGTCAGTTTGGTCCAAAGGGCAAACTTGGCAATGGTCAGCAAGTCATGGTCAGATCATGTAAGTCTTTGCTTGAATAGGTTTTATACAATGTGACTCAATATTCTGGTTTTCAAGGAGTTTAAAAGCCTGAGAGGGCGAGGTTTGGGTTTTATTCAAAATAACTTAATCTTTAGAACTCCTATATCTGTTTGCAAAGGGACAGAAGGCTCTACAGAAACACTCTGTGAAAACAAGATCAGAAAGGGCTTCATATTCTCTTAAAGCTGTTTTATTAAGTTTCTGGATGGGGGAGGAAGAATGTTCTTAAAAAACCAATCAAACAAACAAAAAACCCACCGTTTTAAGCAGATGGGTTTTTTTCTCGTTTTGAGAAACAGCTGTCCTAGCACTGCCACTCAAGTGGATGTGCAGAGAAAACTATCACAGGCTCAATTCAGCTAAATTTTAAGGAATGATCCTTTCCTCGTGATGACTCCATGACAATCAACACAAGGGTTAAACAAAGCCTATCCACTTTAGTCCAGTTGTAGTCCAGGCTGAACTGAGTCAGACTGAGGTGAACACAAGGACATACCGTTCCATAAAAACAATGTCTTTTTCTCATTTGTAGGTAGTAAATAAGATCTATTTTACCTTTCAGCAAAGCTATCAAGTTTTCCCAACTCATCTGACAGACCAACAAGAGCATCCAGTGTCCCCACCTGTGCAAAATATGAGAATTAGGTGAAAGATGCACAACTCTGTCTAAGGCTTCTGTTGGCAGAGCCTTAAGGAGACTGACTTGTGCTTAACACTTGTGAATTCAATAGTTTGGCTGAACTTTATTTACTTTGTGGAAAATAGTAGCAATTCCTTTACCCAAGACCTAGGGCATAAAAAGACTTTTCCAATAAAGGAAAAAAATATGTGTAGTCTCAAGATCACACGTCACTGTCTTCCTGTTTTCATTTAATCCTGTATCATTGAGCTGCATAGTCTTTAACCTGATAAAACAAAGACTAGAAATGCACAAAAATAATGTACACATACAAACAAGTCAGATGTACTGAGAGAACCAAGAGAAGCAGCACTTAGAGACCCTCAGACCCTCTGTCTGAGTACTTCGCTATTACCAAAGATAAGTCTCTCACAAAGCCACTTTTGACCAACATCTGCTTTTTGTATGACTCTGTCACAGTCACCACCCTGTATTTATGGTATTGCTATCTATTGGTAAACCTTTTCTTCTAATGTTGCCAGCTCAACATTATGAAGGGTCAAGCTGAGGGAGAAGAAACAAATTTTATGTAAAACAAATAGCAGAATGTGAATGGGTGTCTTCAGATACTCCAAATGCTTTAGTTCCTTTAGCATAAGCAAACTCACACCACTACCAGTTGGGTAAGGTTCATAGATGGTAAAAATAAGGTCCATAGATGGTAAAAATAATATCAATCTCAGATGCACACGCAAAAAGCAACATTACCAGTCTGAAACATTCATGTGACAATTCAGTAGGTTTTTACTTGAGAACAGGCCACGCTCCCCTGTTACTTGCATCCTTATGTACTTGGAAGACCTCAAGTTATAACTGTTAACAATCTTCTTGGTTTAAAGGCAGATCCTGGGTGCTCTAAGCATTGTTAAGTGATGGGTGATGACAACTCCCCAAGGAACCGAGTTCTACATCTGTGGTAGCTCTACTGACTTTAATGCAGGGGATCTTGATTTCCTCTTAGCCACCATACAGAAATAGAAATAAATGTGCAGATCTCTAAAATAATTTTTTAAATCGTGGATTAATACTCTTTGAATTTATATGATATTACGATGCTGGATAATGCAGCTGAATAAACACACACATCAATTTCCCAAGGAGTAACGTGCATTGTACCACTGTTTTCTCTGTCAGCAGTCTTACTGCTACTCCCTTTGCATTAGCAATCCATCATGTAAATTGCTGTATGTCTTTCATGACTAGGAGTAAATTGTACATGGAATGCAACAGATTTGTTATTTAACTTATTCATTTTTACTTCTGACACATGTACCCTTCCAATGTGAAGGTCAGCTTTGAGCTGATCAATTTTCAGTTGACTGAACACAACTCATCCCCCAGCCACAATCTTCTTCTACTCTCTGCATATTATCCCAAAAGATAAACACGTTTATCCCGAAGGATAAATCCCACAGTTATCCCCAAAGCCCTAGTCTCAATACAGCCCTAGCTAGGGCTGCTGTATTGCCCATACACAACCCCCTTCCTCGCTTACCTTTAAGTCTGGAATATGGAATTTGCTGTTGCTGGACAGGTTGGATTTAGATGTCACCGTGTTCATTCTCTCCCATGCCTGCAGATTTGTTTTGTCTCCTGGAGCAGAAATTAGCCAGAACTCCGACATTATCTAGTATTTTCCCTTCACTCCTGGTCACTGTAGAAACTCAAAGCAGGTAAGCGGTTAATAAAGAACTGCACAAGGAGTGCTCTTCCCTAAAACCAGAAAGAGTTAGAAGAGATCACTGATTTTTTTTTTTTTTTTTTTTTTTTTTTTTTTTTTCAGAAACACCAGTGGCAGTGAGTCAGTCCTATGTCTCAGGCTGAAATGGAACATGACCTTCCCCAGAATGTCATGGAAAGAGCGTGGCTGTTCTTTCCTTCTCAGGGTTGATCCATCCAGTTTCTGCATGAAGAAATCAATCTTCCTCCTCCCCTTTTCCCTCCCAGCCTGTTCCACTTGCCTTGTGCTGCACGTCCAGTCACCACTGGGGAGTCTGGGGACTTCACCAAACCACCCAAATGTAATAAAGCATTTCTGCTTGATAAATATTCAGTCTCAAATTGTTGGACACTTGTAGGGAAAACTGAAAGCAAGACTTCTCCTGAACATAAAGGCTGCAAAAGATGCCACTGGCAAGAATGGAATATTGCTTTCCCCTGTTTTTTTCTTCCCAGCCTGGATAGGAAGGCGCTGGAGGAAGGCAGGTCCTGGAGTTCAGAGACGGTATCGTCACACCACCACAGACAGCCGCGAGAATCCGGAGGGGGGGGGACAGCTACTGCGGCGTGAAGCGAACAGATGAGGGCAGGAGGGCGAGCAGCGGGCACCGCAGCGCAATCTCCCGTCCCTCCCGAGAGCTCCCCCGGGGCACCCCGACCCACGCCCCCGCTCTCCAGTGCACGGCACGGGGCAGGTGTGGCACTGGCCCCTCGGCACCGAGAGCTGCTAGTGCGGGTGTGGGGGATGCCGGGTCTCTTCCCGCTGCCTCACCTGCCCGCGCTGCTCGCTGTGCCCGCCGCTCCCGGCCCGGCGGCTCCCGGCGGCTCCCGGCGGGGCGGGCGCGGACACGCTCGGAGGCGGCCGGGGCAGGGTCGGGGCGGAGCGGAGCGGAGCGGCCGCCGGATCCGCGGGTGAGTGCGGCGAAGTGAGGGCTCCTTCTCGGACCACGGTGGGCTGCTGTGCTTGATGCTCTATCACAGCTCTAACTCCGGCAGTTTTGCATCTTTGCATCTTTTTGCTGTCTTTTAAAGTGGCACAGCTAATGCAGAGGCCATTAGTTTTGTGTTGAACACTGCTTCTAGCAAGCCTGAAGGTTTTGGACTAAAGAAACTTCTAGGAAGCACTTGTTTCTGGGACTTTCCTGGGTGCTTTATTTAACAAATAGGTGGTGCAGGGGCCTGGGAGGTAGTGATGCTTTCGCTCCTAGTGATGCTTCTTCCTTGGTATACAGCTGTGGCTTTTAGTCCTTACCAAGTCTTGAGCTTGTGTTATGTTGCCTTAAGCTTGATTAAGACATTGGGAGTGTTTCATAGGTTTTGTGGAGGAATGTTCTTGAAAGCCACCTAATTCAGGCATGTTCTGGAGGAAGCGAGTGTTTAAACACCTGCCTCTGAGAAGCATCTCGGCAAGTGAGAATCTAAGCCCCTCACAGGCGGTTATCCAGTTCTCGTCTTCCAGTTGAGCAGTCTAATCCCTATGCAGCATACAGCACTTAGGCAATCTCTCCTATTACTGAGGGCTTATTTTCTTCAAAAGACAGTGCAAAAAGGCATGTTTCTGCATACAAAATGTAAACGAAGCCCCATGAAAAAATTAAACAGAAAGATGCTCCTGGTTTTCCCACATGACCTGTTGTAAAAGGAGAGCGTTTGAGACACTGGGGACAAGCAGGTCTGGTCATGCACAGAAGAAGAGCTCTTGACGCTTTCAAGAACTGAAATGAAGACCTCTGATGAGTTTAAGTATCTTCAGCACTTGGTAGAAGCATCTGATGCAAGGCATCCTAAATCATTCCATGTTAAGTGGAATGCTTTAGGTAGCTAATATGCAGGTCAAGGTCTTAGGCTCTAAATTTATAGATTTTAGAATCTTTAGATTAGCCAAAATCCATCTTCCTTTGCTTCTCTTTCACATTTTTAGTGATATATAAAAAAGCAATACACGTGTGGAGGAGGACAGTCTCTACTCCAGAAAAAGACAGAGATTTGTAACTGAAATAACCACTCTGTGGAGGCCTTTTTTGTTTATTCTTTTTCCTTTCTAGGCTAATTAAACATTCTCATAACTGCTATGATTCTAACTCTTTTCAATCATAGTCCCCTCGGGCACAACAAAGGGCTTTCCAGAAAGCCAAAAAATGAACATATGGGTGTGTGAGATGGTATTCATGGAAATAGTGATTACTGTCTCATCTTCCTTTTTTTTTTTTTTTTAAAGACTATACATTTTAATAATGAAAACAGAATTAACTGATGTTCAAGCATGTACATCATATATATCTACCCACAGACCAGTAGTTTGAAAGGTATAGTAAACCTTATCACCTGGATAAGGCAGTTCTTTCCCACCTCAAACTAGTTTTCACTGGATCCCTGCTGCAGTCTCAAGCTGTGGAAATGCTTTGCATGATTAATTTTAGAAATGTTACATTCTCATAAGCTTCTTAAATTTAGAATTGTGTAAGTCGATGCTAGTGTGAAGAGAACAGAAATGTTTCTTGATGCAGCGGCACTACATTTTGGGGATGCTTCTGTATGCATGGATGTTATGACAAATAAAGTAAAATCCAAGCTCAAGGGTTGTTGGATTTCTGGATTCTACAATATATGCTATTTCCTTCCTAAAGGTTTTTATAGCAGCAATGCAACTTTTCTTATTTTTCCATATGGAAACATTTGCTTTGTTACTATTATTAAAGTGAAAATATTATGCTACTTAATATATTGTTTTCATAGAAAATGATCAATCAGACACGATGTTAATGCCTAAACAATGTCCTGTTGAATGTCTTCTATTATCATATTTTCTGGCTTTATTGCAACTTTTTAATCTTTATTTTTTACCCCATTACATATTTTTCAGGCTGGATGAAGCAGCAGTGGAGGTGGAAGGGGAGAGGCAGGCAGCACCACATGCTGTGGCACAAGGAGAGTGTGCTGCAGTCTGGTGGTAACACAGCTCTGACAGCTCATGTCTCCTCAGCCATTTCCCTGGCTGGCCATGCATGTGGTGCCATGTGATCCCAGAGCTGTCTAATTCCCTCATGATCATCACGTGGCTTTCTGTTCCCTTTGATCCATCAAGGCAATTAACTTTTCTGTGACTCTGCCTCTCTCTGTATTTATGAGCACTTTTTCAGATGTCACACTAAGGAGCAAAATTCTGCCTCAAAACAGTCATTAGCAGTGCTGAAATATCCTTTCAGTATCTCCCAAACAAGCTTCTCAAACAGATAACCAAAATGAATTACCTAGACAATTATGACACTGTTACTAGCGGGAAAGCTTGTTTTAAGCTCGCAAAACAGCAGCCATAGAGCTGTAGTTCTCTATAAAACAAATTTTACAGCTATTATGAGCATTACCTATTCAGTCTTCTAACAATGTGTGGGGTGTTTTTCCCTCTGCTTAAAACTAATCTTTTTAACCCTACTTCCCAACCCTCCATGTTTCACTATTATTGCAGCAATATATTTAAAATTATAGTCTAAAATATTTCAGTGAAGGACCTCCTAAATAATTTCATAATGGATAACAAAGTATTATTTAAATGAAAACATTTTTCTATGTACCTTTAAGATTAGTGCATGAACTACTTACCATAAATTCTTAGCTACGTATCTATTTCTTAATTATGTTAAACAATATTTGAATATTGATTATTCACTCTGTGTTTTTATGTGAAGTGCAGCAGAACCTTCTTGATGAACTTTTTTTTAATATACTGAACATGAAAAGAGAATGTACATGACAGCTTGTCTTTAACATAATCATATGTATGTGCCTACTGCAGGGGCACTGTCTAGTTGTCATTAAAACCAGGAAAGGTAACATCCAGTTTGCTTGTCACCACTGTTCAGAACACTGCACCACCATGGCCAACACCAGTACTGCACACAGCAAATTCTGACAACAGAAAAAGAAAGAAAAAGCAAGTAACATGATTTGCTCTTTGTTGAAAGCATCCTGTATCTCACCTATTTGCAGCCAGTTCATCTACCTGCTCTTCTGTTTATCTGAATGGAAAATCTATAAGTATATCATTACTACCTGCAACAAAAATTAATTATATACTTTCTAAACTCTGCAGTCAGTGTAACAGGCAGATTTGGCTGCACTTAAGTTATCTGAATTGAAATTTGAATAGCCCACATTCTAGTTGATCTTTTCCCCTTCAGTTTTCTAAGTCTTAAATGAATGACTGGCCAGGCTTAAATTTATCAACTTTTCATGAAAGCTAAATTTGACTGAAAAGAATAAAAAATAATTTTAAGACACTTGAAATAAAACACTGTTCCCTGCTGTGCAGTCAGAACCTCTAGGTTCTACCTTTCTTTGTTTGCACTATAGTCAGCTAAATGCATCTAGGGAATGGACGAGAGGGTCAGGAATCCTCGGGCAGTCTAAGCTAAAGAAAGTCACATAATTCTCCTGACTGTAAGGATCTCCACTGTTTTATACCTCTACGAATTCTTTGTAGGTTCAGACCTCCTGACTCTGTTGAATGCCTTTTGAGATGCCCTGGAGCATCCTGTTGAGCCTTCAGCTGCTGTTCAGGGTAACACTGGCCTTCTGACACACCAACCAATCCCTGTGTGGATGTCTGGGAGTCCTTAGGACATTCCGAATAGTTGACAAGGGAATTAGCTTTAAATGCCTATTAACAGTTAATGATGCTCTAATTAGGTGGTTGTCGTGGGTTTGTCTTGGTGACAATTTTTTTACCACACCCCCCAACCAAATTGTTTTAAGTTATGAGAGAGGGTTTATGCAGACAAAACCAAATCCAATTGGGGAAAAATAATACTAGAATTTATTACTACACAATGAAAACTAAACAACTATATCTACTACAATACTAAATAAGTAAAAGCACTATGTATCCACAGTTTGAGTCCACAAAAAACACTCCTCCCCCCTTTTGAATCAGTCCAGGAGGAGAAGCAGGTAGATTCTTCTAAGGCAGTCTGCAGTACTTGTTTCTTTTCTCTCTGTTATCTCTGGCACAACAACTCCTCTGCCTTGCTGCAGCTGGAATAGTGTCTCTCTGGCCCTTTTTCTCTTCTCTGTCGACGAACAGGGCTGGGCTTACCTCCTTCTTCAGCTAAGGCTGAAGGCTGGGGTTACCTAGTCTCCTGTAGGCCCCCATGGACTGCAAGGGGACACTTGCTTCTCCATGGTCTTCACCACAGGGTCACAGGGAATA
>JAWWES010000115.1:100833510-100847442 GCA_035583135.1 Lophotriccus pileatus | reverse complement strand
AGATGTAATTTGGCAAAGGCGTTACCAAAACTTCTGATTGGGTCTGTCCCGGAAATTAACTTGGACAAACCACCTGCTGTCCCTCAGGAAGGAGGGACCCCTGCAAACCCATGACAGTGGTGGAACCTAGACATGATGGAGCTCACCCCACAGAAGACACCCAGTGGGTGCTGCACCACGTTGCTCCTCATGCTTCATTAACTGCATTTACCAGGGATGAGATTCAGCTGCCCCAGCTTCTAGTGCCACCAGAGATGTCCCTGTACCTCCTCCCTGGCCTCCAGATTATGCTGCAGAAGGGCATGGTTTTTCCATAGCTCTTGTGTCAGCCCCATCTAGGTGCCCTGGACACTATACATCATAAACACCCAGCACCCACATAGGCATCTACATTTAGGTGTGGTCATTTCCCAGGAATCTCAGCTATAACACCCTCTAATACAAACTAGAATAGAGGCCTTTCTAGTCATGATCATTGGTATCATCATTGTTGCAATATATCATCCAGGGGACCATGCATAAGACTTACTTGAAACAGTATCTCTTTGCATCTTGTATCAGAATTATGTATTGTTAAGAATTTAGTTGTGATTTTCGTTGTTTCTTCAAGATGTGTATAGATCGGATATAGATAATTCCAGTCTCTTGTAAATTGGAATAGGAATGGTTGGAATTATTTGCCTTTTTTTTTTTTTTTTTTTTTTTTTTTTTTTTTTTTTTTTTTTTTTTTTTAATGCTTGCTGGCAAGGTTCTGATAAGCCAAATCCTGGATTCACTGTTTTCCACAGATAATGGACATAGTTCACCACAGGCTGAGAAAATTAAGCTCCTCTACCAAGCCTGCCAAACAACTCCAGCCTTCCTGATTTCACATGGAGATCATCCAGAATGGGACCACAGCCAGCCTGACAGAACCTCAGTGGCACTGATATCTGAGTTTTGAGATGTAACAAGAATAGTTTTTGCAGTGTAATGTACCAGAGACTACATACAGCTGAGCCAAGTGATTTAAACGGACTAACCAAGCAAAGTAAAGAAATAATGAAGGGAACTGAGGCAGGCAGCCAAGCAACACTAAATTAATCTATAATCAAGTGTATTGTCTTAAGGAAGTGCATAAGGCAGTCAGTTAGAACTTTGGGGGCTCCAGGCATAGATGACCACCAGAGATTCCTGAAGCCCCTCGTAGACCTTATAAAGATATGTATATATGCTAATAAGTGTTGGGAAATGTCATAAATTTGTGACAAGAATGCAGGAAATGAAAAAGGAATAAAATATAATGCAGACATATAAGCTGCAGTGAAGATATCTCTGGGTGCACTTTAAGCGAGCTGATTCCCAGGACACCTGGCCTGCTCTGATCATGCAGCGCATCATAATAAAGAACGCCTGCTTCCTAAAACTCACAAAATTGAGTCTTTGAGGTTTCTCTTAAAAGCCGATTTTAGGCAACAGCACCATGACCCGCCTGGCGGACACCTCAGCGGCACCACAGCCTGTTAGATGCACACCCCGATGGGCCCACGACCTGCCTGGCAGACACCTCAGCGGCACCATGACCCGCCTCACGGACACCCCGACGGCACCACAGCCTGCCCGACGGACAGACCGGGCTCTTCCCGTGGGAAGCCGCAACCGCGGAGCTGTTTCACTGAGAGCTGCGGCGCCGGCAGAGCTTGCTGTGCCGCAGGTCTGCTGTGCTTCCCTCGCTTCCACCCGTGTGAGGGAGGGCGGACAGCGCCGCCGATCGCGGTCCGCCCGCGGGCGGGGAGGGCAGAGCCGGCGGAAGCGATCCCGCCTTCCGCTTCCCCCGGGCCCGGGAAGGGGCGGGCGCGGCCGCGGCCATGCAGGTCTCCAGCCTCAACGAGGTGAAGATCTACAGCCTGAGCGCCGGCAGGAGCCTCCCGGAGGTGAGGGCGGCGGGGAGGGACGTGCCCGGCTCGGCCCGGCCCGGCCCGAGTCCCGCAGCGGGAGCTCGAACCGCGCGGAGCCGGCGCTGGGCTGAGCCCCGGCCGGGCCGGGCCGGCCCATGTGCGCTCCCGGTGGGCGTCCTCGCCGAAAAACAGCTATAAGTGTTCTTTAAACTAAGAATGCAGTTTGAGTGCGTTAATTCTCTGAACTGTTGTTCCACAGACCCTTAAGCAGCAGGACTTTGTAAGTTTTCTTGGTGTGCAGTCGTTGAACTTAACAGTGGAAATTTGTAAAATAATCAAGAGAAAAAGAGTTAGCGGGCTAAATCTCTTACACTTCAAACGCTTGGATAGACTTCAAGTGATTCTCAGGTTCTTATATGAATAATGAGCTTGAGACTGATGTATATGTTTGTTTGCAGTGGCTTTCAGACAGGAAGAAAAGAGCTTTACAGAAGAAAGATGTGGGTGAGTTTTCTCCTCGCAGGGTCCTCAACTTTACACATACGCGACATTCAGGTCCAGAGCAGATACTTCACTGATATGAAGAAGTTGTTTCTAGCTTGTATTCTAAAAAATACAAATTTAAAGCTACAAATAGTTACTACAACTTCTTATATAGCTTTATGGGAACAGAGAACAGCAGTAGTGTTTTAAATTTCAGAGATTAAAATATTTGGGTTGTGGATTGTACAGAAACCTGATGGATGAATTCCGTGTATGGCTTATGATAAAGTCAGACTGTAAACTCCTCTGTGTTACTATGCTCATCTTAGAATGCAAATATAATCATTTTAGCCTAAACTTGTCATACAAAATAAAAATGACTATTTGGAAGTATAGGAGGTGTTGCATAAGAAACTTAACCAAGAGAAAAAGGCATAGTTAACAGGGGATGGAATGCATTATGCAGCATATTAATTGTGTAAAATGTGTGATGAATATTTGCTACTATGTTATATAATAATTTGTTACACAGTTACCTCAGAATAGTAATTACTTGGCACAGAGCTAGCCTGCTTCTCAGTGTTAACAGACTGTGAACCTGCTTATAATGTGTTAAAATATTTAAAAGATAAAATATCTTTAAAATGTGTTCTTTATATTCAGTTAGCTCAACATGCTTCCTTAAGAAACCCTTATAGCTTTCTGGACTGATACAATTGCGCTACCTTTGCAATTTTTTTTTCCTTATAGATATCCGTAGAAGAATTGAACTTATTCAAGACTTTGAAATGCCCACAGTTAGCACAAAGATTAAGGTATCAAGAGATGGACAGTATATTATGGCAGTTGGTGAGTTAACAAAGTGTCTCTCTGTAGCAGAGACCAAAAGAAAAAAATCTTAACTGCAGAATGACTTAGGGTTTCAGGTAGAATTGATAAGAGTTCACTTTTAAATGTAACACTGAACATAGTGTTGGAAGTTTACTCTTAAGGTGTGTCTTGGTAATGGTGCCAGTTCTGTTTAGAATACAGAATATTTAGAAACATAGAATGGTTTGAGTTGGAAGGGACCTTGGAAGATCATCTAGACCAATCCACCTGCCACTGGGGTTTAGAACACAGATAAAAAACGAATCTGTTTATAATACAGTTAAAAACTAAGTTCTGAATTATTTTTATTGTATGTGTGTAAATTTGCTTTAAATAACTTTTGAATATCTCTGTTTGAGTGTTGTTTTATAGGATGGAGGGTAATTGCATTTTGTAACTGTCAAAGCAGGATCCAAACATGAGTATTTTAGTAGGCATTAATAGCATAGGGAGCCTTGGTCTTTCAGACTTATTAGAAGGTGTTATTAACTCTGTTATGATATACCTGGTAATCAGAAGACTGCATACAAATAGGGTGCTTGCAAGCACCAAAGACAAAAATCAAGCCATAAACTTGTGTTCCTAAGAGGCATATTTTTCCAGTCCCAAAGGCTTTGCAAAGATCAGAATACTTATGGCAGAAATACAGTAAAGTCTATATATGTAAGATACTATATGTTTTTTAAAAAATGACTTAATGTTACCTTTTTGTTTAATTTTTTTTTAAATTAAACATCAAATTATTCTTTCAGGAACTTACAAGCCGAGGGTCCGCTGTTTCGATACCTATCAGTTATCCCAGAAATTTGAAAGATGCTTAGATTCTGAAGGTTAGTATAAACTATGGCTGTTAATACAAGACATCTTTCATACGTAATTCAGGTTGGACTCAAGTACAGATTTCTCTCCCTGTGCTGAGGGGAACACAAGAATCTGAAGTGAAACATCCCCTACTCTTTATCTCTCTATTTTTCCCTAGTTCTCTCCCCTCTTGGAGTGGGTGGTGTGAAGAATGTAAGATTTACCTTGAGCCAGTAAGTGTGGGGCTCGGAGGGTGAATGTGGCTGAAGTCTGTGTTGTGCTTAGTGAATGTGACATGGGTACAGTGGCTGGGTGGTTGCCAGATCTCTCTTCTTTCCCCTTCTGTGAAGCAGTCAGGTAAGAGAATGCACTGTGGTTGCTCTTGTTTTCTCCCTGGAGCCCAAGCTCAGCAGATGAGTTACAGAGTAAAGGGAATTCCCTGAGGGGGAATTTTGTTTGGTTGGTTTGGGTTTTTTTGTTTGTTTTCTTGGAAACAAGGTACTTAGGAATAGATGGTAGCATGGCCAAGGCCCTAATGACACCTTGTTTGCTATTAGTTTGGAGGGAGAACAACTGTGGTAAGGGAAGCAAGGAGCTATCTGTAGCAAGGAGCTACAGTGGGAAAGGGAGAATTTTAGGAGAGTTTTTTAGGGTGCCCGAGTTTGGGTTGGTTTGTTTATTTGTTTGTTTGGGTTTTTTGGTTTTGTTTTTTTTTTTTTTTAAGACAACCGATGACTGAAAACGGGAATACAGGGGTGACCAGAATAGTGAGGGGATAAGCATATTCATTACAAAAGAATTGAACTGGTCTAACTCTGATGTTTGTGAGAAATAAAACTTGAGAACTGCTGAGCTAGCTCAGGAAAAGGGTAGTAGAGGATGGGGGTGGGTTTTTGCCCTCTGGCTCAGGACTACAAGGAGTCACATAGAGTGAAGGAACAATGCTACAATACAGTAACGGGAGGTGGTAGGGCAGGGTTTCAGAGAGACTGGGGAGAGAAGGAATGGCAAGAGTGAGATCCACTTTGAAAGATGGAGTCATTGTAATACTAAATGCTTGCTGGTAATTAGAGCTTAAAGTAAATTTTTTTGAACTGGCATCTTACTAGACTGCAGAAGTATGTTTAATTTGAAGTACAGCATAGAGTCACTTCAGGTAACTTTAAATGAGTTATCTCATTTAAATGGAACCAATTTAGCTGAAGCAGCTGCTCCCTAATGTTCTCAACACAGCTTATTTAAATCTAGGCAAAGTTCAATATGTTACAGTGTTCAGCATGAATAGTAACTTTCACATTTGTGATTTTTTTTTTTTGAGCCTTAGAACTGTTTTTGTGGAAGAGCTGATGCCTTAGAAGTACTGCATGTGCCAGTTTATCCATATGTGTCCAGATTCATGTCATATTTTATGGAGTACCAAAAGCTCCGTGGACCACACACTCACCAAAACCCATTTGAGTAGACTTTGCCTGCACCAATAAAAAAATACGTGGCTGAGCATTGTGTTGAGGAACGTGTCAAGTGTACAAGAACGATAAGAAGATTACAAGATGCTTCATATGTTTCTAAAGTTTTAGAAACTACTTACTGTTTGCAAATGAAGCTATATAATTAAAGATCTTATCACAGTACCTGCTTTATGCACTGACACCTGTGGGGAATACTTACATGACTAAAGATTAGCATGAGAGTAAATGTTTTCAGGATTTATGCCAATGTTTGCAAATAAGTCTGCTTACTTAGTTGACTTAAAATTCTCTTGCTCTCTCCTCTAGTGGTTACATTTGAGATTTTATCAGATGATTACTCAAAGGTATGTCTAATGTTTTCAATGTATAAATGAAAAAATTGTTTAGTATGTATATTAAAATGCATTTTCATATATAGTAAAGGCAGTCAATCAACACAACTTTTGAAACAAAAGTTTTTTTAAAAAAGCAAACAGGATAAACATTTTTTGTACCTTTAAAATGTTGTTTGTTTTCTTTGTCTCTTTGTATTATAATTTGCTTTACCACTTTTAAAGTCTTTTTGTAGTATAGAAAAACTTCAAATAATGATCGACCCTACAAACAAAATAAGGTGAAAAATGGAATTAGCTCTTTATTGTAGGATAACGTTTAGTCAAATCCTGTGTGATAAGTGGTATGTAGATACACCATTTTTGAGATGTGGGATAGCTGTAGGTAAGTTAATAACCTGATTTGTCAGTGTTGTAGTCATATGAATGAGGCAAAAATTGTGGAGAGAAGTAATGTCCTTTTTAATTTTTTTAAAAATTTCAGTTATTTTTTAAATGAAGTGCTGTACCTGAATCACCTGAGTTCTTAGGACTATGAGCCTTTTTTCAGGCCCAGTACAGTTAAATATGAAATTTAAGCGTATGCAATTTCATTAGGACAAGCCTTTTTGTTTTGTTTTGTTAAGTGTTTATTTTACTACTTTTTTTCTGTGAAGAGAACTTACCATTTCAGATACAGGTTTGTTTTAATGAATACTCTGTTTAATCAGAGACAAGAACATCTAGCCGCCTAGCTTTTCAGAATGTTTCCTTGTGAGATTTTCAAGGAAGTGCATGAATTTAAGTAACAGAAGGTCATGACTGGTACTCTACTGTACTTGTCTGTGGGAAAATGTTTCTGGTTGTACAGACCAAACAGTTGTTTGTGACACTGAGCAACATGCTGTGTTCTCAAATATGTTTCTAACTGGTTATGAGCAGAATAGCTCTTGTGTGTTTTTAACTATTATTGGTACTATATTTTGGACTAAAGCTTTCTCAACTTAATACAACCTTGGTTTCAATTTTATTTTCCTAACACTTAACAAATCCTCAGAAAGAAAACTTAATTTCAAGTAGCTGTCATGATGTTGTGGACATGTTAGAAAGAAGGAACAATATTTGAGAAATTACACTTGAAATTCTTAGAATCATGAAAGTATTGATTTGAATTGGACCTTCAGATGTCACTTACTGCTTGAACAGTTGCGTCAAAATCTCCAAGCATGGTGGTGGTTCCACAAATTTACTGAATAAATTGTTACAATCCTGCCTTGTCATAAAGATTTTTTAGTTCCTGTCCAACCTGCTCAGGAAACTCTTAAATTTTTACTGTTGCTACTGCAAAGAGGGGGGGTTTTGTATGCTTTGTGTTCTTTCCCTTTTCTGTCTTGGTAGTCCTCTTGAATTGGAGGGCTCAACACTGGACACGCTGCCTCATGCTCTTGTAGCCAGGGAATGCATTGTCTCTCCATTTCTGTTCCTGCTATCCCTGTAAGGTCGCTTTGTGGCTCATTTGCATTTTCATGGAGAGAGCACCCGTTGGCTTTCATTCATATTGATACCATAAGGCCTGTTACCCTATTGTGCTCTCCTGAGTTTTAGACTTAAAAGTTTTATACTTGGAATAGGTTTTAGACTTGAGAGAGAGTGATATCTTTTTTTCCACGGCCTTTCGTGAGAAGACACTTATTTTCACTTAGTATTTTTGCCACACACCAATGGTTCTTTTGCTGCCCTCAGTTTATAGTTTTCTGTGACCAAAACTAATTAAAGAAGAAGGAAAGACAAACACAATTTACGGTGAGTTATATCTGCTTATATAATGTAAGAGGACACAAACATATTCAAGTCCAACATTGTGGAAATTTATCTTAATATAGAAAATTATTAGAGACTATTAGACACTTATTAGCAGAATATTTGGATGTTTCTGGTAGCTGTCAAAAACTTCCTGAAATCTTGTTGGAGATAGAGTGGGTGAGAAGAAAATTCACTTTTCTCCTTGAAAACAAACTGCATCTTCTTTCTACCCTGCAACAGGTTTTTGATGTCTTACTGGTAGTAAACTAAGAGCCTGTAATACTGATATTTTTTAATTAAATAGGGTTTAGTTTTGTGTTCTTATAGTTTATGTAACTTTGTACTGCATGAAAGTGCAGATATTTCTTCTTCTGCAATGACAATAGAGAAAAGATAAGTAAAGAAGTTTGTTTGTTTGCTTTAAGCCTCCAGTTAAAAGCAGAAAGGCGTTAGGAACACAAAGAAATGGCTGGGATTGATATGAACAACATCATTGTTTAAATCATAGTTACACTTCTGAAAGATGATACTCTGCTTAGTCTTGGACCAAGATGAGCGAGTCCATGAATGAAAGTTGAAACATTAGGCTTTCTGATATCAGAAAAAGCCCACAAGTAAGGAGGGACTTAAATAGGCATGAAATGCTAGCCCAGGTCAGTACTTTTCCCATGTCTCTTAAGGGAGGAATGTACAGATATATAAATAAAGATGACAGATTTAAAGTAACTTTGGTATGTCGCCCTTCCTGAGCTTCTCATCCTTATTTGTATTGCTAACAAGGTAGTTCAGCAGTAGAAAATTTTAAATTTTCATTATGTACTGCTTTTAGAAGATGCATGTACTACACATGCGAAACTGAACTAGCATTTTTCTAATCTAAGCTAAATAGGGATGAGGCTCAGAGTCAAAAGTTAGCCTGTGATTATCTGTATCATTCGTGGCACAAGTTTGAACCAGGTCAGCTCTGCCTCCATGGCACAACTGGGCATGATTTGAGGTACAGAGTGACTGTAACAGGTGGGGTGGGAAATACTGTCTCTGGAGTGGGAATGATTGCTTCATGTGGATATGTTAACTCGCCATCAGGACTATAACAGCAGGTTCTGGCCTAGTTTATTTACTAGTACAGATCGAGGTCTCTGGTAATGCCTCTCTGTGGGGTTTTTGCAGGACTGAGATGTTTTGTCTAAGTTTCAGAAAGAAACAATGTTCTTCCTCAGCAAACAATAAAAATGCCAAAAGACCATTAGTGTCATTTATTGGAATGCTCTGTGCATCAAGTTGTGTAGTTCATGTGCTGAGTACCTGTGAACATGCTGATGTCTGTGCAGCATCATACCTGGAAGGAATTACTAACTAGTATCTTGAAAGAAATGCAGATGTTCATTTTGGTGCAGCAGAACACTGAGGTAACAGTACTGCTTGTGATTGCAGAGTCTCTTTTAGGGTGTCACATACGCTCTTGTGAATATTCATATAATGTACATTAACAAAACTCTTTGCCATGGCTAGTGAAAATGATGGAACCACTAGTTGATTCTAGAACTTGTTTAAGTTGTGATGAGTCCATGTGAGCTTGAAAAAGAATCACTGGAGTTTGTGCTGTAAGGCAACTTGTGGAGATTGTTGTCATTTCTCTGTTTCAGTGATTTCTGTTTTATTTTCAGATTGTCTTCTTGCAGTGTGGCAGGTTTGTGGAGTTTCATTCACAACATGGCCATTACTACAGGACAAGAATACCAAAATTTGGTAGAGATTTCTCATATCACTATCCATCCTGTGACCTGTATTTTGTAGGAGCAAGGTAATAAGTGGATTATTTTGTTTCACTTTTGTTAGCAATGTTTTCCAAGAATGAAATTAACATTAAAATACTAGAAAAGTTAAAAAATGGAAGAAGTGGCAATTCCTTCCAGCTTAATATGGACACTTTGAAGAATGGTAAATGTGGGAAATAATTCAGTTTCCTGTGCTGTTTTAAGGCTTCTTTTCTTTGATTCTTAAACTAGGTACATCATGTATTTGCAAATTTGTATTAAAAATTGCAAGTCAGTGTACTATTCTAAAAAGTGTTTAGCATCTAAGTAAGGAAAATTAAATAAGTTTTTCCTATCCTGGTTGATATTTTATTGTTGTAAGGTGTGAGTTAAATCATATAATTGAGTTTGTGAAAAGACGTAGTAAAAATAAAATCAGGTCTTTAGGGTTTCAAATAAAATCAGGTCTTTAGGGTTTCAAATAAAATAATAGAAATTCAAGACGTAGCTTAAATCCTAGGAAGTTAAAGAATCTTAAGAAATGAGCTAATGTATCCTTTCCCTGGAAAAACAGTAATTGGTAGGATATTGAAGTATAATAAATATGCTTGGTGAACATGCACATTTTTGTCCATTTTTAACACTGAGGTATAGATTTATCTTGTTGTAGATTGTGGATTTTGAAAATTGTGTATTTGGCAAAATTAGGCTGTGAATAAGAATCTTTACAATGCCTCAGAACTTAGAGCAGTGCTTTTCAGTATTTGTAAGAAGCAGGAGTAATTCTGGATTTTTATTTTGTAGTTCTGAAGTATACAGGCTAAATCTGGAACAAGGAAGATTTCTGAACTCCCTGCAAACTGAAGCTTCGTAAGTTATCTGTAATGCACGACATGTATCTGTCTTCTTTCCACCAGGTGGAAGCAGACTACTAGCATGCTCACCATCAGTACTATCTCTGAACACTGCCCAAATGCACTGCAGAGTTGAAAGGGAACATATGCTGAGTCTCATTTCATTTCATGTTCTGTAACTTTTTTGTTCCAGTTTTCATGTTTAATTGAGTTTTCTTTTGTGGATATTTTAAAATTGCTTAATATGGACTTATAATAGGCCATGATCTTAAGAGCATTTCATTAAAACTTTGCCATTACTGCTCAATTTAGCCATCATACAGAGATCTACCCACAGGGTATGTACTTTCCCAGACATGTCTTTGTCCTTCTGCTCTTGTAGTAGCCCAAAGAGAATTTTTATATCTCTAGCATGTATCTGATTTCTTTTGAAAACTGTACCAGAACAGGAACTGAGCTTCTTTCATGTGGGGAGAGGTAGATGAGAAAACCAGACTTGACTAGATAAAGTTGCTAGTTGGTGGGCAACAGCTGGTGTTCAGTGGGTAGGACAGCTTAATGGACAAGAAGTATTTGGGAAGGCACAATAAGGAACTGAGCAACAGGAAAAAAAAAGGGGGAAATTCTGGAGTGGGAGGGATAAGGGCGTAGTGTAAAATTTGGATTAGAGAGATGAGGCTTGAAGTTGTGAGACGGTTTTGAGGTGGGGGAGTTGGATGACTTACAAAATTAGAGGTGGACGGAAGAATTTGGAAAGCACTGGTATAAGTGGCGTGGAGAGAAAAATTTGTACTTTGGAAGAATTGTTGAAACACAGGGCTCTTTTCCTGTTGAGAAACAGGATACTTGGGTGAGAGAAAGGAAAACAGACCATTCATCGGACAGAATATGCTGGAGATGTGAGCTTTAGGACATAAGTTATCAGAAAGATCTTGACATAATTAAAAACAGAGAATCATTTAGGTTGGAAAAGACCTCCAAGATCATCATGCCCAACTATTAACCCAACGCTGCCAAGCGCACCACTATACCATCTCCCCAAATGCCACAACTGCACAACCTTTAAATACCTTCAGGGATGCCCCTTCCCAGGGCAGCCAGTTCCAATGCTTGGCAACCCTTTCAGTGAAGAAATTGAAATTTTTCTTAATATCCAATCTAAATCTCCCCTGGCACAGCTTGAGGCCATTTCCTCTTGTCTATTGTGTTATTTAAAAATATAGTGGAGCTGAGCAATATGGCAAGGCTTGATGGTATGTGGTGGATATGGGCAGAGAAATGTAGAATAATTCAAGCTGGAGAGAACCTCAGAGCCCAGGCTCTTGCTCAGGGCACGGTCACATGGAATCCAGATGAATTTTCCCAGGGGTGTCTTGAAAACTTCAAAGATGGAAATTTCCCAGCCTCTATGGTCAAACCATTCCAGTGCCTAAATTATTCTTACAACTTAAAAATATTATCCCTGCATCCCTTCAAGTATGGGAAACTGTTCTTATGTGGCCATGTGTCTCTCCCTCCAACTTTTGCTTTTCCAGGCTGAGCAATATTTTACATGATTACAGAAATCTTTTTAGATATTCATGTATTAAATTATTCTGAGGTCATTAAACTTGCTCTTTTTTTCTGTTTTAGAGAGAGTAATGTCTGTGACATAAATCCTGTACACTTCTTGTTTGCTATGGGGACGGCTGAGGTAAATGTTTGCATTTCTTCTATGAAAAGGGCAGTAGTGTTTGTTTCATTTTTGTATTAGTTTGCATGAGGATAAGAAGAAATCATAAACCTAATTTGTTAATTTGATCTCATTTACTGTGTTAGATATAGATACGTTAAGATGACTTTTTAGAAAGTATTGCAGATAAAATACCTCAGTTACTTGGTTGCTTAGGTGCTTGAGATTTTGCAGATGGGAGAGAAAATAATGTTATCTTGTTTTGAAGTGTAGCCATCTGTAGAAATTAGCTAGCATGTGCACCCTATTAATCTTAGGAAAATTAGCATTAATTGTTTTGATTCAGATCACATTTTAAAAAATAGAAATGTATGCAGCATGTATGTCATTATTAGAACAACTCATGTCAACCTAGGAAATTTTGTTAATTATTCATATATTAAATAATTTATAATTTTATTTAAACATTTTTAGAATACCAGGCATCTGTTGCATATGTTTGAACCACATTTTCTAAATTGTTTAGGGTAAAGTGGAATGCTGGGATCCTAGAACTAGAAATCGGGTTGGCCTGTTGGACTGTGCTTTAAGCAGTGTGACAGCAGACACAGAGTGAGTAAAGGCTACCTTTTCAAACTGTGGGGGTTTTTTTGGGTTTTTTTTTCAGAGATTTTGTTTTTAGAAATCAATCCCACTTTGCATTAAAATGACCTGCCCATGGTCTTCTCATTCCTACTGTGAATAAAGAGTTTTCTTAGTTATAAAACAGTTCTTTTAGTCATTGATCTGAGTAGTAGTAGCTTTTTTCAATACAAACACAAATTGTGAATGTTAACAGTGCCACTTTTTGAAGTAGTATTTCTGAGTGATACCTCTAAGTTATTTTACAATAATTATCTTAGCTACTTTTAACATTAAAAAAATTATTTGCAGCCTTTATTGAAGAATGCCTAAGTGTATGCATTGTGCTTTGCAGGATAGATGGTTTGCCATCCATTTCAGCACTGACATTTGATGGAGCTTTGAATATGGCTGTTGGAACATCTACTGGACAGGTAGATTTAACTCCGTCTACCACGGTTCTTAGAAGATCCTGTCCTTGCATTTCACAATCCAAGTCTATCATACACTGAGTGTACTTCTTGCAATGTATCTATTACTGCAAGTATTTATAAGACTATAAATTATGTGTATAGAGTAGCAATAGTCATACTTCAGCTGCAATTTAATTTTGTTAAGTGGTCTTTCTCTTCAGAATACTCTAGGGACCACTTAAAATCATCATAACCTACATACTACATAACTGCAAATTTGCAGTTTTCTTATGACTTGTGTCAAGTGTGTGGGGAAGTTGCTGCTTTTTGAGACTATCAGTACTATCTCAATGCAACATATGTGGTCTCCCTTATATTGATGGTTTTAAGCAGAAGTGATTGTCTTTCAGCTGTTGCTTTTACTGTCTTATCTGGATATGAAGAATCATTTCAATTTATTTATTCATTGTTGCCATCATATTTGTAAAGTGAGGTGTGGGGATTATGTCCTGCCTTCATCAGTATTTTCATGGGTTTAGTAAACTGTCTTGTTTAAGAGCAGATACATGTGTAAGAATTGTCTTTGCAGTGTTACTATACATGTCAGACAAGTTTTATTGGATGTTCTGTTTTTGATTAAACAGACTGCTAATATTATTTTGGTAACATTATTGGTAAAATTATTGGTATTCACATTTTACATCTGAACGGTTCAGGGTCTTTCTCAAGTCCCATAGGAAATTTTTGAGATAGAAGTACAGGTTTCTCGAATATGGGGCCTGTAACTCTCTAGTTTCCTTAACATAAATTTAAGGAAAACTTAACATAAATTTCACAGAGAGAAAGTGATACTGAATCTGGAAGAGAGTCTGAAAATTTATATCGTGTAAGAACAGCACAAGAATCTGAAAATGAAATATTAGTAATTATTAAATACTAAAGGGTGTTGAAAATGGTTCATTTTATTCAGTAGAAATGAAAAAGTCTTTAGAAAGATGGTG
>JAWWES010000115.1:100748637-100833410 GCA_035583135.1 Lophotriccus pileatus | reverse complement strand
TGTTAATTTTTTCTAGATTGAAGCATGATGAGGTTAAATCATTGCCAGAATAAACTGAGCTCACTTAAGAAGTTGTTTTCAGAATTTTAAATTATTTATATAAATCCTCTTCACATATTTAATTAACAAAATCTCAAGTTTAGTTAAATACTTAGTGAAGATCTGGTGGGGGTGACTTCTTCATGATCTTACAATATTTTAAATTTAATCTGTCTCTTTTTTTTCAAGGTTTTATTATATGATCTCCGGTCTAGTAATCCATTAATAGTCAAAGATCACCACTATGGCCTGCCTATTAAATCAATTCAGTTTCAGCGTCAGTTGGACTTAATTATCTCTGCGGATTCTCGAATCATAAAAATGTGGAACAAAGATACGGTAAGTGATTTCAGGTTGTTGCATTCAGATTTTTTTTATTTTATTTGGGTTTTTTGTTTGTTGTTTGGGGTTTTTTTGTACAGCTTGAATAAGAAAGCTGAAGTTCAGTGTAGGAAGTTGAGTTTTTAATATGTCATAATTTGCATACCATTTTGTCCTGTCTGACTGCATCAACATCTGGGAAGTTATTCAACAGCTTGTCAGGTATAAAGATACAGTCTTAGGGCGTTTTTAGCTGTTTGTACATGTCTGGCCAAGAGGCTTTCAGTAGAAGGATTTAAACATAAAAAGTAGTATCGTAGCCATTGCCCTGGTTTGTATATTTCTCACAGTGTGATTGAATACATCCAGTTACTGTTTTTCATTACAGAAACATGTTCATTTCAATTGCCTGCTCAAAGAAGGGTTAATTTCAAAGCTAGATCAGTTACTTAATGGCCTATTAAAATCAGGTGCTCCTTATTTTCACAGAAACTTGTTTGGATACTGAAGCAGATACTATGCCTAGATCCAAATAATAATGCCATATTAATGGATTACGTTGCAGTGGGCAACGTCTTTATCCCTGCCTTTTGCACCTTTTAAGTGAAATTGAACTCTCTAATTTTCATAACAATTTCTTTCAGTTTACTATGCTGTTGTTTTTCTTATCTTTTGGTCGATGGAGCTTGCAAAAAATACGTTACCCCAGAAATTCAGAGTACTATTCAGTTACTATTGTAACTCGGTTCGGTTTTGAGGGGCTATGTGTAGTCATTGTATTCCTTCTAAGAAATATGCTCTATCTATACTTTTCTAACTTTATAGTGAAGCATACCAAGGGCAGTTGTAGTAGAGGCTTTTTTTTCTGATTCTTTCAGGCAGTCATTTCAGTATTGTGTTGCTTCATGAACTTTCAACAGCCTCTTATTTTTTCTGTGATCGCAAGCAGTATTTTGTAAGCTCCTCTGCAGTTTATTTTTATTGTTTGAAAGAGCAAATAAATTATTGGTTATTATTTAAAACATCTGCAGTGGCCTCTCTTCATTTTTCCTAGGTATGTATATTTCCCTCATTGAGAATGAAACATTGTAAGGTTTGTCAGGTGGCCTCTGGTGGGAAAAGGGAGGGTTTCTTACTGCTGGAAGGCAAAGATAGCTTTGGACTTTTTCCTAGAGTATGTTCCAGCTGGCTCCACCTCTCCCAGATGCTGGTTCCTGACTCTCTGGCTGGAAACCAACTGCAGAGGCAGACTTTGGGGTGGAGAGCATATGGCTTTGATACCAGAATAGCCCCATGCTGAGACGTGCCTTGGGGTGGGGAGCACGAGGCTTTTGTCTGCTAAGGCTGGGGTGGAGGAGGACTCTCTTAATCATCAGGGAGAGACCAGAGGTGGGTGGGGTAACAGCATGTAACTGGGAGGGAAAGGAAGGGCCCAGAAAGGTAGGTGGGATTGCTGCAGGGAAAGAAAAAAGAGGAACGGGATCAAAATTTGCTCTGTTCCTGTCCTTCATTTAGAACTGTGTAGGCATGTACTCTCATGCTTCGGATTATGTGGCCCAGTTCTTAGAGACTCTTCCTTTGCTGGCTGTCTTGTGTGTTGGCTTGTAAGAGCACCTGTATTTTGTCTGGGTTTTTCAGAATCTGTTCCAATTTTTATTATTTTGAGAATGTTGTTTCCTGCTTTTACCTCTTTCTTAAATAACCTTTATAGCTTCAATTCTGATCTAAGCTAGATATCACTGGATGCTGTACTACTTTTATATTAAGACCTCTTTAATACTGAGTTTATAAATTGTAAATGAAGTGCTGAGCTATAACTCATTTCATGTAGACATCAGGGTGGAAGAACCAAGCTCCAAATTCAAATTCCACTCCCAATCCGTTTTTTTCAGCCAGTCATACTTACCAAGGTAAAATGGTTTAAACTACCACATTCAGAGCTGAATAAAGTGAGGGTTACACTGACAGTGTGCCAGGAACTTACAAACCTCCCCCCTCTTTGCATAAAATAAAGTAAATCTGACACATATATTTTCAACACACAGGTGTGAGCTGAAAAATTAGAGGTGCCACTGCATATTGCTGTATCTTCAACTACCAGTAGCCTCTAAGAGTTTGGATCAGAGATAAAATACAATACTGAGTTCCTTGTGTTTTGTTCAGATATTTAATAATGTTGTTCTGGAAAATCTGTTCCATCTTTATTTCATCATGTTTATTAGTTTCTAAAATGGCTATTCTTAATGTCTAGATTTACTGAATTTAATTATATTATTTGGAATTCTTTATAATTTATTTTCTTCCTACAATTTCAGGGGAAAATATTTACTTCAGTGGAGCCAGAACATAGTATCAATGATGTCTGCCTGTATCCAAATTCAGGTATGTTAAGTATATTAATGTCTTGTTAAGTTCAAAAGGAAAAACACGTGTTAAACCAAGCTGTGATCCTTTTTTCTGTTTAGGTGATATGCCTTAGGTCTACTTTCCTCCTTATGACAGAGCTAGGAATAAAGGGTTGCTTGCCAGTTAGTGTCCTTGTTTCCTCTGCATCTGTATTATATGGGAGCCTCTTTGCGGTTAGAAGCTGCTGTGCTGTTAATTCAGATTGACCTCTTTTACTCTTTCAGATATCTCAAGTGATTCATTTCATAAGAATAGGAATTTTGGCCTATTGTCTAGGCTAAGTCTCAGATGAGTTAGAGCTTGCTTTCTAGAGCTAGGAAAAATCTCTTTACAGCAAGTTTAGAGATTTGATCTTTCCTTGATTTAGATACAGCACTTATTGTGCCCTCTCTTAGATTTAATAATTTGGTTTTAAGTGTAGATTCCTAAGTGCATAGATTTGCATTCCTTTTGTGGCTGTTTCCAGATTTGTTGCATCACATAATGTTATGTTTAGAGATCAAAACTGAGGGTCACTTTGAGCCAAGGTTTCCAGGACCTATTTTATGAGTAAAAAGATTTTACAAAGTGGTGTTTTTATGTGCATGTGTGCTTTGATTGTAATTCAGATTGTAATTGGCCTTAATTTTCCTGCTTAATCTGAGTTGCTTTAGTTCTTAACTACTGTGTGACATGTACTTCCTTTTTAGAAAGCAGAACTGAAAAAGATGAAATAAGTTAGGACCACTAGGATGGCACAGATCAAAACTCTTGAAACAGAGAATGCCTGTGTTGCAAGATCTGCTATTATCCTAATTTTAGAGGTAGCAGTGAAGATAGAGCAACTTGGACTTTGATTCATACTAGCAGCTCAAATTTAAGATTGTAGATAAGTGAGTTTGAGATTTCTAACAAGTTAAAACTTATCTTTGTCTTTTCTGCCAACTTCAGTTAAGAATGTGTTGGGTTTTTTTGTTGGTTTCTTTTTTTGTGTGGGTTTTTTTTGTTTGTTTGTTTGTTTTTGTGTGGGTTTTTTGTGTGTGTGGTTTTTTGTTTGTTTTTGTTTTTTCTTTTTTTTTTTGTAAGCTAAGTACTTATATACTGATCCCTGATGAGATGGTGGGAATTTCTAACCTTATGGAGCAGGTATGTGTTGTGTGCCCTGATTGTACGTATGAGTTCCTGTGGCTGTATTTGAGAATAACTGCGTGGTAGCAGCGTGGACTGTGCAACATGAACATAGACAAACCTCATCCCTCATCCATAGTGGCTACAGAGAGAGGTCATTGGAGGAAATTATCTTCCACAGTTCACCCAGGTTTCACCTTTGATGAGCTTTGATCCAAAGCGCTTTTTGGTTTGATCCAAAAGAGAACCCAGGAGCAAATTAACATCCATGCAGCATTGGTGATGAGGAGCTCATCACGTGGAGTGAAACAGAAATAAGTCATTTGACAGTGTAGAATAATGTAATTTAGGTTGGAAGGTACCTCTGGGAGTTATGTATTTCCTACTCCAAGTGGGACCAACTTGAAGTTAGATGCAGCTTTGAAGTCTGCCAGGTTGCTCAGGTCATAACCAGTCAAGTTTGAATATGTCAAGAATGGGCATTACTCAACTATGGACGCTCTGTAGCCTCTGTGGTATGTGGACATGCCTCATGTGCTTTTGTAGAAATTATTTTCATGAGACTGCAGGAAGAATCTTGTAGCACAAAGAATCGAATGCACATATCTCCCTAATGTTACTACTGGACATTGCTTTTCATGTGTCTGATCTAGATCTAGACTGTGCATTCCAGTTCTGTGTCCCACATCTGCCTAATAAAGTTCTGCTTTTCTTACTGTTCTTTCATCAACCATCTCTATAGGGGGACTGGTTGATGGCTTTTCATAAGAACTGTCATGGGATGAAAACTAGGTTGTATTTTATAGTCATATGGAGACGGGAAAAAACTAGGACATGTTGCAGTGGAAATAAGGAGATTTAAGGTGAGGGGTGGTACATTGCATGTTTGTCATAAATACTGTTGGATGATGCCTAGAGGCCACCTCATGCTCATTCAGAATTTAAAGAATAATGATGACTGAACATTTGAAAATAAGGACATACTTTCATTAAGATGAGCTTGCAGTTGTGGAAAGTTGGAAATACAACGTGATTTAAGTGTCAGTATGGCTTTGGCTCAGGAAATGCAGGAGATCTTTGCCTAGCTTGTGTTTTAACTCTTCATGTGACACTGTTGTTCAGAAAGACCAAACCCCAGTCTCACCCTTATGACAGTTCTAACATTTCATTGTCACAATTATAAAAAAATAAAGTGAAATTACATTGCAACATAAACCATTCTGAAATAGTGAATACATCAATGGACAAAGGAAGTGTTACGGATGTTTATCTGGACTTCTGTAAGGCTTTTGACATAGTCCCCAGGGATTGGAAAGACATGGATTTGATGGGTAGACTGTTCAGGGCATGAGGAATTGGTTGGATAGTCTCATCCAGAAGGTGTAGTGGTGAACAGTTCAATGTCCAGATGAGATCATTCACAAGTGTTGTCCCTTAGGAGTCCATGATGGGACCAGTGTTATTTAATATCTTCATCAGGGACACAGACAGTGGGATAGAGTGCACCCTCAGCAAATTTGAATGCTGCTTTTGACACACCTGAAGGATAGAAGGCCATCCAGGAGAACCTGGACAAGCTCGAGAACTGGGCCTTTGGGAACCTCAGACAGTTTAATAAGACCAAGTTCAAGGTGCTGCACCTGGGTCGGGGAAACCTCTAGTATCAATAGAGACTGGGGGATAAATGGGTCAAGAGCAGCCCTGCTGAGAAGGACTTGGAGGTGCTGGTGGATGAGAGGCTGGACATAAGTTGGCAATGTGTGCTTGCAGCCCAGAAAGCCAAACGTGTCCTGGGCAGCATCAAAAGCAGTGTGGGCAGCAGTGTTTCTGCCCCTTTATTCTGCTCTGGTGAGAACCTGCTTGTGGTCCTCAGCACAGAAAGGACAGGCACCTGTTGCCACAAAAATAATCAGAGGACTGCAGCACTTCTGTAAACAACACAGGCTGAGATAGTGGAGAGTTGGTATTGTTCAGCCTGGAGAAGAGAAGACTCTGCGGAGATCTTACTGTGCCCTTTCAGTATTCAAAAGGGGCTTATAAGAAAGATGGGGACAAACTTTTTAGCAGGGCCCGTTACACTAGGATAAATAGTTTCAAACTAAAAGGGAGCAGATTTAGACTAGATATAAGGAAAAAATTCTTTATAATGAGGGTGGTGAATCACTGGCAGAGGTTACCCAGAGAGGTGGTGGATGCCCCATTCCTGGAAACTTTCAAGATCAGGTTGGGTGGTGCTCTGAGCAACCTGATGTAGTTGAAGATGTCCAGGCTTACTGGGGGGGGGACTTGGACAAGATGACCTTTAAAGGTCCCTTCCAAACCAAACTGTTCTATCAATTATGGTAAACTGTAGGTCAGTATACAGTGAATTATTCTTTTTTTGATGGGAGTTTCGTCATAGTTGGTTTTTTTTAACTAAACTATTTTACTAACCAGCTTCCATATTACTACCTTTCCCAGGAAGCAAAAACCCTTGTGTGTATTTGACCAAACTACATGATGACAAACTTTAGTGGATCTTTTAATAGTTTTGAATATCTTTCTCTAATCACACGTGGACAGAATGGGGCTAGGGGAAAAAGGGTTTACCACTTACTGAGTGGCCTTTAGTCAACCATTTAAGTTGCAGAATATAAATAAAATGTGACAGCATCTTCAGTGTATAGAAATCTGTGCCTCATTTGTTTCAATTCCAAAGTCTGGTTTTGTCCTCCTTGAATTATTGGTGGAAGACTCTCAAAGAGGAGGTTTTCCCTTTACTGTCATCTTTGAAGCACCTGCAGAATTAATTTTTATCTTTATTTCTAGTGATTCATATTCAGTCAATGGAGAAATGCTTTGTCTCATGAAATAGTAGTGAGCATGCTGTTAAGGGAGCATGTAACCTATATCCTATAATACTATACCATTGTACTCTGTGTGTGTGTATATATATATGTGTGTGTATATACTATAAATTCTTGCTTTTTCCTTAAATTGCTTGCAAACCTTTCCAGATACAGTTTTAGCCTCAGTTTGTTGACTAAGCTTTCACAAATATCTTGGTCTGCCAGGAAAGTAAGACCCCTTTTTTCTGACATTTTAAGTCCATCTGCATTGTGTATTTATAATAAAAGGATTAGGTAGGAAGGATTACTCCACCCATGTTAATTGCATTCCTCTAGTTGGGTGTAAATTATATTTCTACCCTCTGGGTGTGTAGTAATTGACCCAATTATTCATAGTCTCAGTGGCATATGTTACCGTTCGTTCAAATGAGAACGTTATCTAATTTGATGGCTCTTTTCTTCTTCATATTCGGTCTCTGGTATTACCTGGTGATCAGCTTGGAAAGATCTTCATTGGAAAGATAAAACTGAGATAAACTTAATAAAAGTATATGCCAAATGTACTTATTACACTTTTATGTAGAAAGAAATTAAGAGTATTTCTGATTTTTGAATTGACATGAAGTCTTGTGACAGTAGATTATCCAGAGATTTTAATATTTCTACAGTAGGTTTTTTTATATTCAAATTTATATTTTTCTATATTCAGTACTTTAAATTCTTATTCATGGTTTTTCTTGGGTATATTCAAAGATACTTCAAATTTTACATTTGCCCCGATTGGATAATATCAGTAATATTACTTCTTTTGAAGCCACAGTATCCTGTCTGTCATTTTGTGTTGAGACGGTGCTGTTGTCTTCATTTCCCAAGATGAAATATGAATGAAGGTGTAAACCGTGTTGTGATTTATGGCTCTGTTTAGACTATGGGTGTGTATTTAAAAATAAAACAAAAACCCAAAATCCTCATGTATTAGTAATGCAAGTTTATGCCCAAGGTAGGTTTTAAGTGCAATACTATCTGGGTTTGCTCTAAACAGTATTATGGGGTGAACTGTTTAAAATTGTTATGAAAATTGGCATCTTACATTTGTTAGGGCTTAGTGTTGCTTGAAGTGGTGCTGAACAGTTAAGATAGAGGACAAAGGTGGAATGAATATGTAGGAAATGAAGCTTTGTTAGTTGTGCTGATATCAGACATTTCATTCCATGGTACCTGATGCAACAATTCATTATAGGTCTCAATTAATGTTCCATTGCAGGCCAAGAATATGTACTGTATTAGCTTTTTTTTTTTAAAGTAGTGTTATCCTTTTATGACCAATATTTTTAAATGTGGAAATCTCTTTTTAGGAATGCTAATGACTGCCAATGAAGCCCCTAAAATGAATATCTATTATATACCAGTAAGTAATACAAATTGTTGCTGATATTGCTCTTTAAAGACACAGTTGTTTGGTGCCATTTAGGTATTTTTGTTGAAAAATTACTTCTGCAAATTCACATCTACATTCTCGGACCTTTCACGATAAAGTAAGTTTAAGTTAGCCATAATTTATTAATGTCTCATACTGAATTGCTTCAAAAACAGCCTGTAATTTGCCTTTTGCAACCAGTTCCAAAACCGAGTAGTGGCCATAGAAAATTCCGGTGGAGCTTTACTGGAAAAAGTAGGGGTTTTGATAGAAAAGAACTCCTAAATAGGGACTATATTTTGCAAAATAATAATTTTGCATTTTTTGTGAAATATTTAATTAGTGTCTTTAATATGTGGTATATAGTGACACAGTCACAGTGGTAAATATTCTCTCTTGTGACAAAGAAATGCTATTGTGTGGCTTCAGTTATTGCTCTTGGCTGTAATTTCTGGTCAATGCCCTACTTCAATTGCAGCTTTTCACTGGATAAGCTCTTCACTTGAAAGGCTTAACTGTAGGTTTAACTATGTATTTTATCTCTGCGGATTGGTTTTAGGGAGACTTAACAGCAAGCCTTCTGGTGTTAGGGAATGGTACAGAAAATTATACCTGTGTTTCACTCTTGGCTTAGTTTCTACAGTGCATTCTCTAGGGTTTTTTTTGTCCTGGTAGAAGATAAATAATAGCATACCTATATAAATGTTACATGGAGAATAGCTGAGCAGACTAAAAATATGTACTGTTTTTCTTAAGTAATTATTGCATTCTGGACAAATTGTAAAATTTATTAATATTGATATATATATTTAACTGCCTTTTAAATTAGCCAAGAAGTCCTTATTCAGATAATTGGTTTAAAATAATTTAAATGTAATTTTCTTTAGTTCATGTCTGGGTCGTCCTTTTGCCACCTCCACCATGTATGATCTTTCTTATGTTTAAGAAGGAGATACATCGGTTTACATTTCTCTTTGTACAATAGACATTGTATACCTGCTGTATATCTATGTCCAAATACAACAGTATAGCTCTCTAAACAATTCTACAGTCTGGTTATATTTACTTATATTATCAGATTTTTACATTTAAAGAAAGGTAAAACTTTATACATGAGTTCTGTGTGTCTCATTTATGTCAGGTTATTTGGATGTAAATTACCTATTTCTCTAACTCATCTCTAACAAACTTACATCTTGTTAACTGGTGCTGTTCCGTGCTTTGGATAACAAAGGGGGATAAGAAGTACTTTTGTATTTATAACAAAGTATTAGCTGTAGTTAGAAGCTGAACACTTTATTTGCTTGACCCTTTGTAAGGCTGAGAGAGTAGCTCTGCAAGCTTTTTTTTTTTTACCTATTATCTTTTTAATTAGTGGATTGGGGAAGACAAACTCCCATATTTTCAAGGTCTGAGTTTTTAAAACTGGAATGGGCTAGTTATTCAGTTTAAGTAATTCAGATGGAAAAGCATTCCTTCTGTCACTAAAGATAAGGTTCAACTTCTCTCTGAAAACTGTGCACTAAGATTTTTTTAAAATGCAGGTGTGCATGATCCATGAACTCAACAGCTGTAGTACATTAGAGGTACATATCTAACTTTGCCAAAAAGTTATTTCATTGTCTTGATTGTCACCAGTAATGAATGTTTGTTAGAACATGTTCAAGCTAGTATTATTTTGAGCATTTTTGTACATATGGGTAAATCAAAGTGAAAAATACTTTTCTTTTGCTCTCTCAAAAATCTCACTCACGTAGAATCCTCCATGAATACTGAATTTATGTTTCTGGAGTTAGACAAGTAGTTTTCAGCTATAAAATAGCTAAAAACTACTGGTGCTGAGAGCACTCCGTGATCTCAGATCATTCTCAGAGACGTTATTGCAAACATGAATACTGACTAATACTATCTAGTATTTTTGCAGCATGCAGGCTATTACAATGAAGATTATCATAAATCTTTCCTTAAACCATCTTCCTTTGTCACCATTCTCTGCTTATTGGTACCTGAGTCTGCCTAAACTTGTTTGGATCATACCTTTTCATGAGTTTTACATTCACAGTGGCACAAGTGTACAAATAGACCCAAATGATGAATGTTAAAGCATAAATCCAAATGGGAGTCCATTTCTGAAATATTGTTGTGTACAAGAACATTTAAAATTTAATTCAAAAGCTACAGTCCAGATTAAATTTCCTTCTTGGATAAGCTAAACTTCTCCTCTTTGTCTATATCTTTGAGTTTAAAGGATGCTAAAGATACCTTAAATACTGTCATGACTTTCTTAGTTGACAATCTATAGTTCATTTCAAAATATTTAATACTTATTTTAGAAAATAAAAAAGTTAAATGTAGTGAGAAGGAGTTACTTTGAAATAGAGGCAGATATCTCACACTCTAGTCTGCCTTTTTACAGACAAGACTGAAGGGGCTGGCATAGACAATGCTGTATAACTGAAGGGTTTTTTACTGCATTTCCTAAAAATCAAGTATAGCTCTGTAAATTTGTTTTTGTTGGCCGTTTTGGTTTTTTTTAATTTACCTTTTAAATGAAGAAAATATAAAATGGTGCAGTTGTGTCAGCCTTAAACTGCTCTGGGGCATTTGTTATTAAGGAAAACTCAATGTTATTAACGTATTCATGTTACAGTTTTATTCCTTGATCTTTTGGGCTAGTTATTTGAGCTCAGAGATGCACACCTGTCCTTTCTGTGTCAGTAGATTATTAATACATGGGTTTTTTTCTGTCATAGGAATACTTAGTAATTTCTGTGCACTGGCAAAAATGAGTTAATTGAATGGGTCTTCAGAGCAAAACTTTAAAGAACCTGACCTCTCTTCATGGTCTCATTTTCTGGCCTTTTCTAAGAACTGGGATTCACATTTTTTTCAATGAGTAACTTAATTTTGTATTTGTTTGTTTACTTTGAGATGGACATGTATATTGCTAAAACTGTGTCCTCTGTCTTTGAGATGGTGACAAGAATTAAGTTACAAGTCTTCTTGAATTCCACAACAGAATAAATGCCTGGGGGAAATGTTACTATTGTAAAGGACAGTTGTGTTTCTTGGAAGTACTTTTGTGTAAATGAAATCCATTTAATTGCCCTAGCCCCTCATTGCTCTGTAGTGCTAATAATTATTCCCTTGTTTTAAATCTTCATTGGAACAGCTACAGGGAGTTGCCATGGCTATGGTCAAGGAGGATACTTAAAATCACAAATGTGTGGTGATGTGCTCTACGTAAGAAAAATGCAGATAGGTGCAGACAGACCCAGCATCCTCTGTCCTTGATTGAAGTTGGCCAGACAGTGTAGGACTGTGCCCAGCCTAATATACCCTGCCTCTCAGCAGGTTTTATTAGTGTGGGCACAGTGCTGTGCTAACACAGCTACATGACTGCTGAACTAGAGCTGGCTCATGTCCGGCCAGTTTGGAGTACAGTCTAACTGAGCTCATGTCTGACTGAATTATCTGTGTGCATGTGCCCATTCTCTCCATCGTTAATTCCAAGGCCGAATTTCCATTTCAAAACCAAAAAATTACTCTCTTGAACTTCAGGATTATAAAAGATTTGACAATCGGTATCATAATATTGTCTGTAAGTGAAATCGCATCAGCTTTTCCTGAACAGTTTTCATCAAGATAGGTATAACAATTAAGACTAGGAATGTCTGAGAACACTCTGCATTTCTTATAAAAAAGTAAAAAAATCACTGCAGTTGTTTCTTTTGTGTGCAAAACTTTTAGTAGAGAAAATAGAAGGTAATTTTTTTGTTTACTAGAAAGGACAGAGAGGTTTGTTTTTAAATGGCAAGAAGATACCTTACATAGGTACGCAGTGCAGAGAGCAAAAGCAAAATTGAATCTGACCGTTAAAATGAAATGTTTGCTTTACAAAGGTAACATCTTGAGTGGCTTACCTTAGAGACTTTGTTTTGGTTTATATTTTGGGCTTTAATGAGGGCAAGCGCTTCTGACTGGAATTGGGCTGCTTGCCAATAGTTTAATAGCTAACTTGCAGTTTATGCAAACATTTGGAACCTACTTCATGCCAGCTGGCTTCCTGGTACATCGCTTTGATGTGTGCCTCGGGAAGGTTGAAATGAAAGTTGTGTGTGCCTTGGGATAGTTTTTAGACTACTGACTCAGAAACATAAGTTGAGTCAGTAGTGCAACCTGGTCCTGGCCAAAGAAGTGAAGAGAGGCTGAAGTTCCACTGACACATGGTGGTCCATTGGCCTGTCCATGTAAGATGAGTCAGATTCTCTTTTTTAGGGCTGTCAGCTTCCATGACATATAATGTTCTCTTTTCAGGTTGTACAGAAACCCTCCTACATATCAGCTCCTGGATGCTCTGGGTAGAAAACAAAGGGCATACATGTTTCTCTGAGTGTTTACTACTGGTTACATGAACATGTCTGATCTTAGCACAGACATTGCAAATCAGTGCTGTCTCCTTTATTGGACTTGAAACTTTGGGCTACATTCTGAAACTGAAACTTGCTCTATTCATTAGGTTGTTAAAAGAAGAGAGCAATTAAGCATGTAATTAATTGAGTGTAATATTCTGTGTTCTGGATTTTTTTTTGCTTTCCTGCAGTCTTGGCAGAACATTCCCTGTTGAGGCTAGAAGCAATGTACTTTCGGTGTAGCAAATATATTAAGCTCTTTAAGAAAAAATAAATCCTGGAGCATCTTTGGCTGCTTTTCAGGTGGTTTTGGAAAATCATTTGATACCCCAGAACTCTTATAGTTCAGGGCTGTTGGAGTTATAAACTGGAAATGTTTTAAGAGCAAGTATTTCTTACTTACTCAGTGATTGAGTTTCTCCAAGAGTATAAGGGGTCTGGTTTCTAATACAATACCCACTTTGGATATATGGATCTCTTTATGGCTAGAAATATTATTAATTTTGTCCCCTTCGAATTGGGTGGCCTTTCAGCTAAACCAACGATTCCTGGTACTTCTTTCCTTTCATACATGATATTTCAACTAATTTTGGTTGTTGTTTTGGTTTTGGTTTTTTTTTGTTTTGTTTTGGTTTTTTTTTGTTGTTGTTGTTTGTTTAGTTTTTTTTTTTTATACTCTTCTAGCCTGGTTTAATTACTCTTTATCACCATTTTTTTGTTTTTAATATGCCTCAGAAATGCTTATTCTTAAAAAAATAGAGATTTTTTTTCCTTAGATTTAGGAAAAAAAGTTTTAGAAAACCTTAGAAAAACTAGTTTTTCCTTAGTAATTAACCCTGAAATAACGTAATCACAGGTTAAGGCAACAACTCCTACTTACTTATATATTTTCATTTAATGCACTGGATATTTAATGACACAAATCTGCAGAGGGAACTTGTGCTAAAGGAAATGTAAGCAAAAGCAGTTTCTTAATACCTTAGTTCATCCCCTTTATTTCTTTCTTGATAATGGGCTGGAATAATTTTGGAATGTAAATTAAGGATGGACATGCTTTGGTTCAGTTGTAGGCGTCCAGGTTAGCTGCTTCTAACCCTACTTGTGGCTGAATTGACCAGAGTTGTGTTCAGTTCACTCACAGACAGAAAAAGCGTTTGCATGGAATGGAGTAGTTGTTTCTGTCATTCTGATGACAGGGTATTCTCAGTGCGATGATGACAAGGAGTTATGACCATCAGACATCAGTCTTTACAGCCTGTCATTTTTCATTCTAAAAGATGTGGGAGGTTTCTCTTGTGTTGTACTCTCCACACTTACCTCTGTGGTCATAGCCTTCCAGAACAGTTTTATCACTCTTAGACTCATGTTCTCATCCTTTCATTATTTTGGGATCTACTGATTCTCTTTTTTTCTCTCTTGAGTCCTTGTATGGTAGGAATACAAGTAGTGAAAAACACGTATCCACATCTTGTACTCACGCCCTTAAGATAATGTTCTGTGCAGTCATTTAGGATGTTTTCATGTCTTCTGAATGGCAGTATTAGGTCATTCTGCATTAGGGCTGCCTCAGATGTCTTGAAGTTCGTATGTTGAGGCTCTGTTTTCTAGAAGACAGTTGTCAGCAGGCAGTTGTTCATCTCCTTCAGTACAGCCCTCACCTTAAAAGTTTTAGGTAAAGTGTAAAGCAGCAATGAAACTGCTTTGTGTTAAGAGATCTTTTCTATCCTGAAACAATATATAGTGTAGAAAAACATTTGATTCCTTGGGGAAAAAAATGCTATAAAATAAAAATGTGGTAGTTGTGACGTAGAATGGAAAATGTTGGTCTTAACCTTAATTTGCTCATTTTGAAAACTGAAATGACTGAAAAGCAGGATTGTTATGAAGCAATGTGTTACAGTTGTACTTTGGGGCTGCCAAGTGTCAAAATAAGAAACTTCCATTAATAAAAAGACACTTGAATACATCTTTGGCCTTTGAGCTAATTAGGAGTTTTGATATATCAGTCTGGTAGAACTGTGTTTTCTATCTAGAACAGTCTCATCCTTCACACAGAAAATTGTGCAAACAATAGAAAAAGAATGTCTGGTGAATGATACATTACCTATCTCACAGTATTTACAAGCATAGGAAAAAAGTTGTTTATCTTCACAAGCAGAAATGCGAGCTTCCTTCTTTTAACCTAAACACTTTCAAACTGAAAAATAACACACTGGACTTATTCCCAACAGAGGATATCCTCCATTTCCCATGTGCTGGCTGAGACACACTTATCACATGTATTAGAAGGAAAACACCAATGTGCAGTAATCAGGAAACAATTTTTGATCTTCCTGTGAAACTTGTTTTAGATGTTTTTTGGTGCTGATGATGTAGTAGTTCGACATCACGTATAGATTGTGAAGGTGTATGAACCCTGTTCAGTGCTGTTGTGGCTGATAGTGTGCTAGGCAGCTCTTCAGTATTTTTTGAACAGACAGCAGCAATCCTGACTTTTAAGTCCATACTTTCTTACAACCTTACATCGCACCCTTCACAGAGCACAGGAGAAAACTCTTAAAAGCAGAAGTTGTATGAAATTATATCAGCTTATTGCTCTGACAGTTGATAGAAGACTCACATTTTTTTGTGTTGTGACTATTTCTTGAGCAATTAGTAGTTATGGACCCTCTGTTCTTGAGTTCCTGTTTTAAGAAACTGGTTTTCAGGGGGGAGTGTGCTCCTCTTTTTTTTAAGCCATGATTATCTGAAAGATACTTTGTATTTCTAAAGTTGCACATGTCCTTTCCTTTGTGCCATCTATTCTTGATTTCTGAAAGTTTAGAGGTGCAGCTGCCTAGCTTCAGTCAGTGAAGAGAGAAGTAGTCACAGATAATGAAAAGATGTAATTGTGAAAGGAAGTTTTGTACTGTACTGTGGTCTATTAGCATGTAATAAGAACTAGTGTCTTTATTAGCTTTCAAATCAGAAAAGACAAAGCACCTGAGAATTTTCTTTGTGATAATTTTGCCTAAGTATTTTATTACATTTGAAAGTAGAGGGTTATCTATATTGTCATGTTCTGTGCTGTACTCAGTAATGAACCAAATGTGTTGAGTTATGACTATTTTATGCAGAAATAGTAAGATTTATGAAGACTTAAGACTTCTGTCACAGAAACCTGAGAGGTAAATAAAACATATGTGAAAGCTTTCAAATATTTATTTGAAATATGTTTCCTACTCAAAATTATTTCATAAGTTATGTAAAGTTTCTTCTCTCTAGCATTCTGCTCTGTAAAGACGTTGGTTTATGCTGAGCTTATCTTCATTATCTGTCTGCAGCAGTTGCATGTTCCCAACAGGTAGTTGCTTTTCCTTCCTTTTGTGTTGTCTGGCAGTAGTTGTATAAACTCGCAGAGAAGTCTTCCTCCCAGGTTTGCAAAAAGCAATTAAGCTGCAATGGCAGAGAGTTATTAGAAGCCCACACATTCCTAGATTTCCAGTAGTTTGTCAGTTAGGTAAGATAGGCATACAGCTAGATTTGCCATTATTTTACATCTGTAGCATCCCTCAGATTTCCCTAAAATAAGGGTTATTATACTGAAGTACAGTACAGTCATTTAAACAAAACTTGAAGATATTTATGCTGTAACATTCCTTGGCATCTGGCTTGTACTATAAAAGCCCTGCTGTTCCCAGCCACTTAACAGCACGAGAAGCAAGACCCCACACAATGTGACAATGTCACATCTCTCCCATCAGAGAAACGGAGAAGGAGACTTGCTGTGACTTGGCATTTCTGGGTTATTTTTGGTGGTTCTTACTTGTTAATTTTGCTATCAGAGGCTATTGTATACATACTAAAATTAATACATGTGCTATTTGCATCTCTGTTAGTAGTGTAAGCTTGTCCATTGATGGCCTATACCCTTAGTATTGCAAGAAATGCCTTTCTGGTTTGAGAAACAGATTTCTGAAAGTATTGAAACAGTTAGAAGCTGTGTAGAATTTCTTTCCTTGTTTAAAAGAAAGGCCAAGGCAGTTACGAAGTTTCCCGCTTGCCATCACCTTTTCTGTCCCCCCTGCACTCACAATTGTAAATGCAAGGGGAGAGCTTTGTGAGGAATTTATTCTTTGAAGAATATGGTGATAGGGTGGGGTGTTTTTGTTAGACCCAGTAAACCATGGTGATGGTGCTTTTGGGAGGTGGCTGGTGCTGGTGCTGGTTCAGTGACATTGAGTCACTGAACAGTAAATTGGCTTCATGAAGGTTCTAATGAACACCAGAATGTTTGCAAAGGCATTGGTAAGGGCACTTAGGCAGATGTGGTAGGGATTGGAACATGTGGATGGCCAAAGTAAAGTGTGGTTCCTGCCTTCTATTGTCAGCAAGGTTGATCAGCTGATCATTCTTTTTCTATGGATAAAGAAACAGACAGAAAATGTTCATTGGTAAATAAAACCTGTGAAGTGAGTCTCAGCTGAACTTATTTGCACAGTATTTAAGTGATTTACCTAAGTGTATCCATTTTTACAGCAGATATGCTATAGAAGCTGCTGTATTAGAATAAAAACAGAATTTCAGGAACTTCTGATTAATTTCTAGCTGATATTTTTGGGAAAGTGCTTGAAGCAGGTCATGCTTGTAACACATGCTTTGAGAAGCCACTCTCCTTTTACCTTTTGAGCTTCATTTGATTAGTTGACTTCATGTGAAAATAATGGATTCTTGTACTTCAAGTTTCAATCTGTTTTTCTGACCTCACATTCTCAACTCCAATTGTCTAAAGATCTAAAATTTGTAGGGAGTTCAATAAATGAAAGATCCTTACCAATACTAATGAAGTATTTGGTTTATACATATCAGCATGTCAGAACATGATAGGGACACTGGTGAAAGCATCAGACTTCTTACTCCTAAAACCACAGCTGATATGTCACAGATGACTAGAGAAGTGTCCTTTTTGTCCTGTGAGGAAAAGAGCTGTTCTGGTAATCTTCTTTACAATTTTAAGCAGTAACTTTATTTGATGAGAAATTATTTGCTGTTCCTGTCTTGAGGGCGATTTTTCCCAACATTGTTAGAACTGGACCCTTGTCTGCTTCAACAGATGGTGACTTCAGCAAGAAAACTGGCAGTGAGAGCAGACCTGTGATTGGATAACTGACTGTAATACCTGTCAGATCAGAGTATACGAGATTTAAAAAAAAAAAAAAGCCCACCACTATAAAGCCAAACTGCTTGAATTAGAAAAAGAGGTACTTACTATCTGATAACTACCAGGGCAGAAAGATGTAGTATCTCATTCCTAGAAGATGCGTGCAAGTTCCCGCAGCAGTTTTTGTTTAACACTGGGAAGATCTTAAAAGCTACATTTCCTTTAACATGCTCTCTAAGGAGTCAAACTTCCAAATAGTTGATCTGGCAGCTTCCATAGCACAGTGAAAGGTAGGAAAACCAACTATTCAACCTCTCTGATTAATGTCTGCCAAAAATGTCTGGATGTGCTGGAGTTAGGATGAGAGAAAGAGCCAATTCATTGTATAGTTCAGTGAAATTTATGAGTTTGTGGGCTTAAAACCAACTGCAGTGCTATTGTCAGCAGTATGCCAAAAAGAATGAATGTTCTGTTTAGTCTCTTTTGGTCATACCTGTATTCCAGTGAGCTACTTGATGTCTTTAAAAGCACCAAATCTATACCATATGATGTAGGGTGATTGAAAGCATGAAATGATGAAAAATATATGGGAGATTTGTTTGGAGTTTATTCCCCAAACCAATTTAATTTGTAGAATTAAAGAATTTTATTCAGTACATTAAATAGAATTACTCATGAGATTAACAGGACATAATTGGAGTGGATTGTGGAGCATTCGCAGGAAGAAAGAAGATTACAAAAGAATGGCACAATTCAAAATGACAAATTGTTTGGAGCACATGGGTTGCTAAGGTAAATGCTGTATGTGGAAACGTAGTGGATAGAAACATAACAAGATAATGTGATCCCAAGGCTCCTTTCTAATGAGCTGATCTCCTGGGCTCCCTGAAGCTCTTGGGCTGCATATGATTGAAGGTCAAAAGTGTAGAAACAAGAACAAAGAGCTGCAGCTTTTCATGTCTGCAAAGTAGAAATAATCCATCTGTTTTTTGAGAGTTACCAATTGCAATTGATTTAGTGTTAGCTCTTAACAAGGTGCAATAAGGCATTCTTTGTTCTCTTGACTTTTCGATGCATCTAGGTGTAAACTTTTCAAAGTTACTACATATTGAGATCTGTCTAATTCTTAAAATTAGAGAACAAAACATTGAAAACAGTACTCTTAAAATGAATAGTAATTAATAATTCATGTAATTGCATTAATTAAACTTGGCTGTACAATTAGGGAGCTAATTATGTTTAAAATGCAATTGCACATTTCAATCCCTGCCCACACCCTGGGGATCACCCTTCCCCCCCCCATTAGACCTTCTGTGATCTCCTTCCCCTGTTAAATGACGTGCTTGAAGCTGAGAATATGTGTGCATAGATGTGCATTTGCTTTCTTAAGCAGATGTGTCCTGTTAAAGCTTTAAAATGCTTTATAATGTGCCATTTCATAAAAAAAAAAAAAGAGTTAAGATTTTATTACTTGTTTCTCCAAAGAATTATTTTTGTCTCCTATAGGTCAATATGTATGTGAAGTAATCAAGTCATATGTATAAAATACATTTAATTTAATGAAATCATAGTTTAGAAAATAAGTGCTTTAAGTTTCATTTTTTTGGTTTAGGTTTTTAATGACAACAGAGAAATGGAGGAGCTTGCTTATATCATAGAGTCATATCTTAGCACAGGCAATCAGATTGTATAATCTTTTCCTTGAATATTTCAGATTTATCTGAAAATTAGTTGTTAGTTGTTCCCCGTTATCTCCATTTGAAAGACTGGTCAAGAGTCACTTTCCTCTGATGCTTAGCTGACCTCTGATTTACAGTGTTGCTGTGATAACTTTGTTCGTATTTATTCTTGTGCAAGCGTTACTGTCTCAGAAATCCTCCTTTCAGCCTTTCACTGTACTTGCTACACTTTCTATTCACATATACTGGAGTTGTACCAGAGGTCTTCACTCAGTCATTAATAATTTTACACAATATACTGTACCTAGAGCTCTACTGAAAGCCTTAAAAAGATGCTGTTTTTGGTGTAATTACCATTATTAAAATGGCGTGGCAGTCAATGAATTAATTAGTACATTTTTGCTACCTGGTAGTGGTCTTCATCTAACTTAAAATCTATAGAATGTACCACAATAAACAGTTGGAAGATTTTGGAAAGAAGGTTTTACTTCTAAAATACAAAAGAGCAGTGATATTATGTATTTTCATGAAGCTTGTTTGTTACTACTACGTAACTATGTTATGGCATGAAACAGCGTTAGAGGGTTAATTTTTGTGAAACTGAAGTTTCTGTGAATGTGTGTTGCTGTCTCATACAGCCATGGCAGATAATACTTCTGCTTTCCAAACCTCTGGAACTGTTTGGTCCACATATATTAAGTTAGTCTTCTAGAGGGAATTCAGAGAGTCTAAACCTTTCAAATTCTAGTGAATTATTTTCAAATCTGATTAATGCTGTCTGTGAACATATTGCATATTTTTGATTGCTAAAATACATCAGTGAAGACTGGGAGGGGTTTTGACTGTTTGAGTCTTAATATATTTCAACATCTTGTTTACTGCTGAAGAGTTTGTCACTGCCCTATATGAAATCTTCCAGGGACTTACTGTTTAACATCCTGAAAAATAGATTTTATAATCTGTCTTTACTCCCTGAGAAGAAAAGAGCAATTGTTCACTCCTGTAGAACTGGTCTCAGAAACCTTCAAACAAATACTTAACGATACTTGTCATTTAATTTAAATCTCTTGACATTTGACTGGAAACTTCTACACATGCTGGGCTTCTTTTAATTTGTTGAGCATGTTTAATACTAGTTGGGATTATGGCAATTTTTCTATGGCTCTGAAAGCTCTGCAGAGCTGGCTATCAAATTGGTGAGTGGCATTTTAAAGTGTACAAGTGCTGTCTGGCATTCCAGAGTGAAGATAAGGAACATCTGTCATAGCCTGGGAATATAATACCTATGCTGTCCTAGAGTTCATTAATTTCAGGAGTATTACAGACCAATGACAAGATGGTATTTTCTACAGAAATGCTCAGGAATTAGGCATGGTCATAAGAACATTGCTGTACCATGCAAGATTTATGGTGCTACAAAATTATAAGGTCAAACATCTTGTAGAATAGAATACAAAGAATTGTGATTTTTGAAGTTGTTTTACAATATTTAAAAATAGTTTTCTGTCAACACTTTTCCATTTTTGAACAGTTTGGCTTTGGACTTGTCTCTGCTAGCTGTACGCTAGACAACTTGCCTTATTTTGTATTTTCTGTGTCTGAACTTAAAAAGTATTCTAATATTCTAATACTAAGAAAAATTAGACATTAGATAGCACAATACTAATAATTATAAAGTCCACATTTTTACTTCTGGTAGCTTAGAATAAGATGAAAGGCAGTGGTGAGGTTTGTGTTACTGGTGTCTTGTAGTGGTAAGTTTGTCCTCACTGTGGAGAGGAGGGGGCCAGCGTGACCCAGCTGCTGCTCTGTCTTATGGTGTGATGGTGGGACGCTGTGGGATAACTTCAGTCACCTCATGGGTGTTATTTCCAGTACGTGAAGAAGAAAGGCACTGGGAGGGGAGCAGAGCACAGAGTATCCCACCCTCTCGCTGCTGGGAGGGCCTGGCCTGCAGGTGAGGCTCCTCTGTTGTTAGGCAAAAATATTTTCAAAGCAATCTTCTTGACTTTGAGCAGCAATTGGCAGAAATTGTCTCAAGAAGCAGTTATCCTACAGAAAACAGAGTAACAATGAAGACAGCAAAAATACTGGTTTGATCATTGTTGGTGAGGTGTATTGGGTTTCTGTGGCCAGGTTTTGGTAATCGGAGGACTACAGGGCTGGCGTCTGTGAGAAGCTGCCAGAAGCTTCCCCCATGTCCAGCAGAGCCTATGCCAGTTGGCTCCAGGATGGACCTGCCCCTCCTAGATTTGTACCTTCCCAATCCAAATTGGCAAGTGTATTAATTGATCCACCCAACCTCAATAGCTTCCTGGCTGTTCTGGTGGTTTTAGCAAGGACAGCACACCAGGCTGAGGTGGTGCCAGTGCTGAGTGACAGGAGCTCCAAGGGGTCCTGGGTGGTCCCACCTGTGCTGCTGCATGCCTGCTGTATGGAAACTTGTGAACTGGGGGAGGGCAGGACAGTTTCACTTATCCCACCATGTCCTTGGAGGCCTGGTGCAGACCAACCCTCTCAGTTGTTGCATTTGTACCTGGGCACAGGAATAATGGAATCTGCCATTTCAGAATGCTCTTAGTATCCTGGGATTGCACCTGGTTGACAGTGGAGCATTACACTCTGGAGTTAATATGCAGTATCAAATTTTGCAAAGAATTACTGTTGCAAAAGAAGGACATTTATTGGTTATGATTTTGTCAGTGTGGCTGCTATTGTTTGCTTTTTCTATTTTTAAATTTCTTCCTAAGCTTTAAAAAACATTCCATTTTAAAGTGCAAAGCAAAGCTCCTAAGGTGTCCTAGAATAAGTAGGCAAGTGGTTTCACTGGGGTGGGAAAGAGGGAAATAATGTAATCAAATATACAGACATCTCTGTAGGGTTTTCCTTTCTGTTGGTTTACATGTGTAATTTAAATAATGCTTGGACTTTCTATTTTTTCCTGGTATTCTGCCACTGCTTTTTTCCATTAGTTATCTCATTTCCCCCACTTTGTTTTCTGTGATCTGTTCATCCAGCTTGCTCCACAGATTATAATGATTAATCAGGTTTTTAGCTTTATGTGTTTCATGGCACAGATTAGGTCCGATGAAAGGTTTTACTCTCAATATCAAGTTTTGAGTATAGGAATACTTGGAACAGTGAGTGGAGCTAAGCTGAAGAGCAGATAAACTGTTTTCCCTGATTAGTGAGACCTTCTGCTTTAGTTACTCATTTAAAGATTTCCACCAATCAGGATCCCATTGGGGGATTACCCTGACTGGTTGCATTGGCCTGAGTTCTGATGAGTAACCTGTGCTTTGTAAAGCTTGAGCAGATGGTGTCATAGACGTGGAAGTGAAGAAAAGGTTTATTGGAATGATAGAGGTCTTCACATGATGTGTCAGAAAGATGGAATGAAGGGGAACTTTAATGGGAATGGATGTGAGTTGAGGATTCTCTGATCTCTAATAATCTTCAGCAGAGAAAACTTGTACTTAAATTTTATTACAAGGGAAGTCTTGTTTAGTTAGTAAGCAATTTGATTTTTTTTTTTTTTTAAATAAGAAGGACAAATGGCTTCATCCAAAACAGAACTTCAGGTATATTTAAGGGAAGTCATTTATCCCAGTCGTGCTTTGATGATCTGGTAGTGAAGCACAGATAATTAATTTCTTGAGTGTCATGAAGCCATGTAATAGATCTAGACTGCTTTATTACTAGTATAAAAGCTTGGCATTTAAAGAAGTGGGTTTGAGGGAAATAAAAAATTCAAATCTGGATGGAGGCAAGTTGGAGACAAAAGCTTTTGTAATGTTGGGCAAGAAATCAATCTGAAGGTTATATATCATTTATTCCTGGAGCAGACATGGGGATTTGGTTAATTAAGTAGGTAAAGTGTTTCCTGTTAGTGACATCTTGGGTATTTCCTTGGAAGCTTTTAGTAATTGAAATGAAATATGCAGCAGTGTAAAAAAAAAAGTGCAGTTTTTCATCTGGCTTGTAATGATTCTCAGCTAGGGCTGAAATCTTAGGAAGATAAATTATATTTAATACAGAGACAGTGGTGGGCTAGAATAAAATACTATTGTCTAGAGTGGCTAGAATGAGTAGAATGTTGTGGTCTAGAACAGGATTTTACAGTTTTTGTATGTAGTTGTCTTCAAGACTTTTGAATGAGTAGAAACACGCTACTTAAGTGAACAGCATGATCTCATACAGTTACCACACAATCATGTTAAAGAAAACTGTATATATTTTACATATATAAAATCACTTCTAGTTGTTTCCATAATTTAATAGGACCTTAAAATGTTGTTGAATCACAACCATTCCTATGGTCATGTTGGCTGCCGAGTTTTTAACGTGAATTTTTAGCAAACAAATCAGAAACATCATTAAAAGTCCCACTACAGCAGTTAGCTGGTCACTTAATGTTCTAAAATGTCCAATGATTTGCGCTAGAGAAAAAAATGTAGTGTTGGATTTTTCCATTCAGCTAACTCACCTACTAAAATAATAGTGCTGGAACAGTTGAGAGTGGCTGCATGTGTCAGGATAGAGAGGAATTTCAATCAGAACAGCAGGAGGGAAAAGTAAAGGGAACTGATTCGTTAACTCAGGAAATTGGAGGAAGCTTACATGGAAAAATACATCGATAGTGCTACACAATATTCTGCAAATAAGTTCTTTGCCTCATGGTGGAAATATGCAGGTTTTTTCAGTATTTCCCATTTTCTGTTCATACAGTCTGGGTTTATCCTTGAGTAAAAATACATTAAATATTCCTGTGGTGTTTTAATTAAAATAATTAGGGCAGAGTAGGATTTAACGTGGTTGCATAGTGAACCTAATGACTTAAAGATCCAACAGCACTTTACAGGTTAGTTCCTATCTAGTGCCATTAGTTTGTAATTTTATATAAAATGTTTGGCTCGAAGCTTTTAATAAATCACTTGAAACCTCTGGCCTGGTTGGTTTTAAGTGACTTAAATTAAAGTAACACATAATCTATAGTACTTAGTAATGCAAGCAATAGGTTTAATTGTGTTCTCTAACTGCTGCTCTTAAGGTCTGCAGTGGGATTAATTTCAGCCAAGTAGCCAAGAGCATACCTTTAGGCTTCTTCCGTAATAATACACAGTGTTATAACTTTCCCTAATATCCACAGGTTTTAGGACCTGCCCCAAAATGGTGCTCCTTCTTGGACAACTTGACTGAAGAACTGGAAGAGAATCCAGAGAGCACAGTTTATGACGACTACAAATTTGTTACCAGAAAAGACCTTGAAAATTTAGGTAAAACAGTTGAATATGCTGTTTAGCTGACTTCTTTTTGCAGTTTTTGATCATTTACACATGTGAATTTTGTAATTCTGATGTGATGTGTGAGCACTGTTAGAAATTCACTGGCAGTGGTTTTCTCTAGTCTTATTGGTTATTAATATTCCACACCAATGGCTCTAAGTTCCTTGGTTCCTAGCTGATGCAACACAGGTACTTGTGTTTTTCAGCTTTTTATCCCAAGAAGGTGATATTTGCTGATTTAATATGTCTAGGAATTTGTGGTATGTGCTTTTGGACACTACATGGAAGGCATAGGAAGAGAAGCTGGTTTAGTTTTCAAAATATTTTTGGGATGCTCAAATGCAATGTTGGAACTCACAACAAAATCTGCCAAAGGCTACCCTATTTGAATGTAGTAATTTCCAGAAAGTACAAATCATTCTAGAGCTAAGAGAAACACAGTTTCAAGGAACTGGAATGCTGAAAATTATATAGCAGAGAAGGTAAGCCTGCTTCTCCCAAGGTAGTTAGTCTTTTTTCTGTCCATTACATGTTCTGATTGCAATGTTTTGCTCCAGTTTACTTAATTTACCTCTGACTATGAGAGTTGGGTTTGACCCAAGGCAAAGCTCTTTAATTAAAAACATATCTGTATCACACTAAAAACAGGATTGTCAAACTCTTATGGGCTTAAAAAGAAATCCTCTGGAATTTTTCTTTGTAAACTCCTATGGAGCGTAGTGCATGTGGGCATTTTTTAGAAGTGCTCAGTGACATGTATTATGGCAAGAAATATGGATTTGGTTGCTCTGAAGAAGCTTAAATTTCTTTCTGGCCAAAGTGGTGGTTGGGTTTTTTATTTGTTTGGGGTTTTTTTGTGTGGTTTTACTTAGTCTTGATGTGATGAATGTGATTGATGGGTGGATGTGTTGCATTGGCAGTGCTTGTTTGTCTTGAATCAGGCAAGTGAAGTGGCTAGCTTGGAATAAAAGTTCTTTATGTATGAAAGCTCTTTAAAATGCTCTGGAATGTTTTTCCCAGGCCTTGCTCATCTCATTGGATCAACATTGCTCAGAGCATATATGCATGGCTTTTTCATGGACATAAGACTTTATCACAAGGTAAATAATGTTGATTCTTGCCACTTTTTATTCTTAACAATAAAGTATGTGCGGTGGGGGTTGCTTTTTTCTTTGTGGTTTTTCTTTTGATTGGATGCTTTTTTCCCTGCAAATAACAGGCTGTGTCCTGTACTAATGGTATTTTCTTTTTGCTTTCTCCTGCTTGTTCAAAGGCAAAAATGATGGCCAATCCCTTTGCTTATGAAGAATACAGAAGAGAGAAAATAAGACAGAAGATAGAAGAAACACGTGCACAGAGAGTTCAACTAAAGGTAAATCCTATAAACAATTCATATACTTCTGTGAAAACTACTCATAAAGAGTAATATATTCCGAAGTGTATCTTAGAGATGTAATGACTTAGGATTTGGTTCTGTTTATCATTAGAGACACAGAGCAACTTATAGAATTTCTTGAATAGAACCATAAAATTCCCATGTCTGTGATTCCAAAAGCCTGATACCAAACTGTAAAAGAGAGCTCTTATCATATTTGCCACTTGAGCAGTTAACACATTAGTACAACTTGCAGTTTCTACTTCTGTCATTATACTAAGTGACTTAAGCCATTAACACGTGATACTCTGGAAAGAGATACATGAAAACGGTGTTGTCTTTGTAACTAGTAGCTTTCTAGATGGAATTTGTTCAATATACAAAGAGAAAGAGTTGCTGTTAAAGTACTAAAGCTGATGTATTTCAAGTTAAAAATTATACAGAAGTCCTGCTTAAATCTTCTCCGAGTGCTGTTGCTTTACTAGTATCTAGAAATATTTGGAACTATTCAAGAAGCTTTTCAGCAAGAGTTGTAAGAATGAATAAGAATTCTCTCTTCACCACACTTAAGAGTGTAGAGCATGTAGGTTACATGTGTAAAAGACTAATTTACTGATTAATTTCTTTCTTCTTTTTAGAAACTTCCAAAAGTCAATAAAGAACTTGCACTCAAACTGATTGAAGAAGAAGGAGAAGAGCAACAGATGACTAGAAAAAGGAAACAGAAGGTGAGCTCTTGCTTTGGAGACTTCTCTAACCTAGAACACAGAAATAGCAATGCTTACGGGTTTGATTTGTTGTTGTTTGGCCAAACAGATTAAAAATTCCATTATTTTTGTTTCTTATAAATAATTTGTTCGCGTAGGTGGCTTTAACGTGGACTTCACTGTAGCTGCAGCACAAAAAGACCGTGTACTGACTTGAATCTAAAGCTGATGAAATACTAACTGGGAACGTTTCATAAGACTCCAGAAGCTGCTTAATGCAGAGTCAATACCAAGGCTGTTCAAACAAGGCCTGTTTGCATTTGTTGGTATTTTGGTGTGACCACAACAGGATAGATGTTATCTATGAAACTAAAGACGCAATTGCCTTTATTTGTGTATACAGTTAACTGTATTTTATAGATTAGCCAAAATGGTTTGCTCTTATGCAATAGCAGTTCTTCCTGATGTTAAAAATAATCCCTTTCTATCTTAAGTTTAGTGGAAGAAATGGGTTAATGTTTAATGCCTAACGGGAGGGCAGGCTTTTTATAGGTAGCACTTCATAGGTGCTCATTCTCACAGGAATGTAGCATTCATGAAAGGCAGGCATGAATGCATGTGGCATCTAATAAAATCTTGTGTGTTAGGGTTAGGAAGAAGCATGAACTACTGAAAAAGTAGGTGGTGGTGAGACTCAAATGCAGACTTCAGCAAATGTAACAATGCAAATGAGAATTCAGTAATTGGGGGCTGATTTGTCTTGGAACACATAGAATTTGTGTTATCAACTGGGCTAAAAAGAGTATACATAAAAATGCATGTTCTGATTATTTTCCTGAAATGGCATTAGAGTCTTAACAACAAGCAATTTTTTTTAGGCTTTGGGGTTTAATTTTTGGCTGTGTGGCTGAAAGTGCACCAGTTTTATGTTTGAAATTTACACTTGTTGTTTTCTGTATTCTTAGTCCAACCCTCCTTTTTCTGAAATAACACTGAAAATTTAATGCTGGGGGGGATCAATATACTGATGTAAATTTGACAATGTTAAAAGATCAGCTTTTCATAATAAAAAACTTTGAATGCAGTGATTTTAAAATGACAGCAATTGGTGTTCACGTAAGCTGAATTTGTAGCTTGAACTATTCCGAATTCCCCAATAGCAAAATATACATTGAGTTCATTTTACTTTGACATGAATAAAACTGTCTTCTCCATTCTGTATGTGAAGGTAGTGAAGAAAAAGTATTATATTATATATAGAGACACTTCCTCTTAAGTATTTACAGTAAAACAATAGTACCATTGCATAAAGACATTTACCCTGATAATTTGTTTTACATGTTGTAGAATCACCCCTGTCAGGCCACATATTAGCCTTGGAGGTACTGCTGATTAGTCAATAGATAACAACATGTCTCCAGGCTAGCTGGCTGAATGTATGAGAAATATTAATTCAATAATATTAGTAACTGTGTATTTAAATGTCAAAAGTGAATTTAAAAAGTCTTGCTTACAGATAGCTTAGAATGATCTTTGTAAAAGTACAATAAGCATATATCTTGATTTGTATTTGACCTGGAAGGATAAAGCAACTGGCATTTCATATGCTGGTTTTGAATTTTGTTTAATTTAAAAAAGTGTTACTTATTTTATTGTCTTTTTCAGAATTGTCTAACTTGCTCATGCTTTGCTTCTTTTCCAGAATCTGCCCAGTCTTCTCAAAGATGATCGTTTTAAGGTCATGTTTGAGAATCCAGATTTCCAGGTGGATGAGCAGAGTGAAGAATTTAGGCTACTTAACCCACTTGTTTCTAAAATAAGTGAGAAAAGAAAGAGGAAGCTAAAGATCTTAGAGGAACTGGAAGCAAAAGGAGAGGTAAAATATTTTCCATTTGGATTAAGAAAACTCCATAGGTGTTGGGGTTTTTTCCCTTTGTTTCAAGCATTCAGACTTTTCACCCTGGAAAGATTGAGGCATGCAAGAATGTCTTACCAGCTACAGTAATTAATTGTAATTTGTAATTCTAAGCAAGTTTTTAGATGTGAACAATATTGTGTCTGCATGAATATACATTTGAAAAACATAAAATATGTAGATAGTAACAACTTCATAGTGCATTTTCAGCTTTATTTGCTATTACTACTTCTAGTTCTCTTCAGCTCTATCTATGTAAAAGCTGTCACGTACTCTAATTGCAGGAATGGTTTGAAAGGAAAATTAGTTGATGATCTCTTATTTTATACTATTTTTGTCTGCAGGAAGAGGAGGAAGAACCAGAAGGAAAAGCAAGTGATGCAGAAAGTTCTGAGAGTTCAGATGATGAAAAAGGCTGGGTTGAAGAGGTCAGGAAACAGCGCAAGCTTTTACGCCAAGAGGAAAAACTAAAGCGGCGGGAAAGGTCCAAGGAGGATCAGCAAACATTACTGAAACCTCAGTTTTTTGAGATTAAAGAAGGAGAAGAATTCAGAAGCTTCAAAGACTCTGCCAAAAAACAAAAATTAATGAAGTAAGACTAATGTTCCTATTTTAATAGCTGGGGGTGAACAATTCTTAACTATTTCCCTATGGTGCAGGCCAGTGATGTTTTGGCTTGGAAGCACTTGCTAGTAAAGCCATACCTGGCAATTTAGGGATATAACCTAAAGTGACATAGTTGTTGAAAGCTTTGTTTTGTAGTTAAACAAATATACTGTTTAAAGTAGGGCAGAGAGGCAACACAGATGAATAAGAGGTTAATATTTTGAGTCATACTGGGGGATCCATTATTCAGTGTTGTGAAGTGCTGCTTTCACAGGTAACAATGCTGATGTCTTGTGATACTGGGTATGTTTCTCCAGCAGTGTCAGTATGAGGTTGACAGTCTGGATGTTTTTTATCTGACCCTCTAAAGTGATGTAGAATGCTGCATGAATAGTCACTGTTTTGCAGGGTAGGATCAAGGTGGTAAAAGAAAAATTGTTTTGTCGCCATTTTTATGGCATCCAGAAATTTTCAAAGTCTATACTGTCCTCATTGTCAGGACCTACTATTTCTGTTTTTCTTTTTGCAATATAAAATATAGGACTAGGAGGGGTTTTGTTTAGTGTTTTTTGTTGGTTGGTTGTTTTTTTATGCCTTAAATTGATGATCAGCTGAAGTAATGGATACGGTATAAAGAGCATGCCAAACTAAAGGAAGAGCACATCAGACTAAAGGATTTGGCTTTGAGGTGCTCAATGACTGCAAATCTCATTGATTTGTTTTTTTCAGAGGTGGGTTGAGCCCTTCAGAAGATGAGATTTGATAGCCTTTTATTGTTTGAAGCACAGCTGCTAATATTAAAACCTTTCAAGACTGTAGATAGCTTCAGAGTTCTTGCAGCACAGTGGATGCAGAGCAGGATTTTGACTAATGTTGGAAATAGGTTATTGTGCTGGATAGATCTCATAATAATCATTATCTTTTGTATGTAGAATGAAATGATACAGCCAAAGAAAAGAAATACATATTTTACTGAATATACCCACTTACACTGGACTCTTTTTTAGATTTTTCCATTAACTTTCTTCTGATTATTTTGTTTTTTTAATTTATTCCAGAAGATAAAGCATCTTTTAAATTTTGTCAGTTTTCTCCTTTGTCAGGAGAAAATCATTTCTGGACATTCTGACAAAGTATTGTAGGTTAAGAATATTTTTTACATTGTATTTAGGTTTACAGTTACGTTAGTTGTAACTTGGAATTAGCCTGAGGCAGTGGTCAAATGACACTGTATTCTCATTGCCATTGAAATACTTCATTAAAAGGCTGTATGGCTTCAGCCTACTCACATACTGTTCTTATGCACAATGTAGCTTGTAAGGTCTAAAGAAAATTCTCAAGGACACTCACTTTGAAGCACTAAGATTGCATTTTGTTCAAAACATACAAGTCTTAAATATGAACAAGGGTGTGGAAAGTTAAGTAAATAAGCCAAGACAGGTGTAAGGGAGAGAAACATTTAGAAAAAATTAGTACAGTGTGACACAGGACAAAGTAAATTCTTTCATCTGATTTTAAGGAATAAAGATCATTGCTTCAGCCCAGGGAAAATAAAAGCAAATACCACAGGCCGGTCCAGTAGATGAAGGAATATCAGTCGTAACATGAACCATCAAAAGACTTTTAAAAGACTGCTTTTAAAGAAAAGAGAATCTACCTTAAGATTTGCTGCTAATGGATACCCTCTGTGTGGTAGGTGCACAGATGGGATATAATGTAAAATGTTAGAAAAAGGAGAATTCGAGGACAGAAGAGGATAACCAAAAAAATGGATGGGATAGCATCACATCCTTTGTTTTCTGAATTGCTGTCGTTGAATTATCTTACGTGGGGTTTTTTAATCTTTGTCTAAGCAATTAGCTCTGCATTCACTGATCCCGTTTTTGCTCATCCAAGCATTGTTCTTAGTATGGAGTTTGGTATTCCTCAAATTCGTAGAAGAAACTTAAAAATTAACATCTGGTATCTGTTTCATATAACAGATAACGGATACAATATTGTAATCATGATGATTTACCATGTGTTACGGGCTAACTTGTTTGGTTAATAAACATTTTTACGTATTAGAATTTTATGAAGAAAATAAATACATTTTCTGCTGGCCTTATTCAGTGATAAGTAGTCAGCATAAAAGTAATTCAAGTAACATACTGAAAGCTGGAAAGACTGTAGTGGCATGTACCATCTGGTGAGGCTGGCGTGTTTGCCTTTGATTTGATATATCGAAGTTATGGAATGACGGTCTGTGACCAGTATAATTAAGTACGTTAATACCCTCACTATGCATTTAATGGCTAGGTGTTCTTTTTTCTCTAATCGTATAATGTTCTACCTGAGGAAACAGTTTATGACTTATATAAAACTGGGTGTTTCTTTTGACATGTTCCTGACTCAGCATGGCTCCAAGCCCAACTTCTAAAGCAGTGCTGCGTACTATAAATTTCTTCTTAGACCAACAGTCTACGCATTTCTCTGTGCAGGAAATCTGCAAAATTTACTCATGGTTGTAAAAAACGCCTTGTCTCTAATCTGTCTGCATTTAATTTTCCGCTTTTACACTTAGACAAGAAAACCTGCAAATCGTCTGCGTATTATTACATGAGTTTCTTACCCGGTGACTTAAAAGGAATCCATGAAAGGAAAGGATTTTTATCAACGTGCTAAGAGCTCTTTTGATTTACTTGATGTCTCTTTAAAGAGTACGTTACTGAAGTTAGAGCATGTCAGAATTAAAAACTACAGTAGTCAGATTTTATAAAAAGTATGACAGTCCATGTATGTGTCTTCAGAGGTGGCCAAGAAAGCCAACAAAAGATAGTTGACATTTCTAGGTATTGCTGAAGTAAAACAGCAGGAAAAATCCTGAAAAACTCTTCTCCTAATTAAGACAAAAAAAGAAGTGCATTGGTAAATTTTTTGTGTGTGTGTTTTACAGTAGAGCAGGGGAATTTGTTTATAATAACACTGTAAGCATATCCCTTAAGTTAATTTGTTGAGGGAGATGTAAAAAAAAACAAACAACAAACAACAACAGCAAAAAAACCCACCAAAACAACCAGCCCAGCTGTTGTGTTTGTGTATCAGTGTATGCAATTCACTATCACTTGAGGTCTGCGCATTTTCAGATAAATAGGCCCATATCTGTATTTATGCAGTAAAATTGCAGCCCCACAGCATTTTGCTAGTATCTCCTCATTTTAATTTTTCTCCTGACTGAAGCAGTATCTAGTCAGTCATGCTAAATAATTGCTGGGTAGTAGCCATATTTCTCCAGTTCATTTTCAAAGGCGAGAAAAATGGGACTTCACTTTAACACAGAAATCCCAGCATAGTGTTGGTGACTGATCTCCTGCCACAGTTAGCTCTAAGGCTTAGCTTGTCTTTCCGATTCACACAGATGGAACAAGTTTTTACATGTACTCAATGAAAAATATACTACAAAAAAAAATAAAATCAAAGTACCTAGTCATGAGAAATAAAGTAATTCTTGACAGTAATTTTTCATGGTTAATCTGAAAAGTCTTTGTTACATAAAATGGCTCATTAACCAAAATTCAGTGGACTTCAGAGACTTCATGCATCAGCCACAGTCCATGACTCCTTCATCCACAGTAAAGCCATTGACTTTGGTGGCTGCCAATCGTCTGTGTTTTTATGATGACTTATTTTCTGCTTTCAAACTTGTACAAAAAAATGTCTTGTGGCCCTCTTCAGAAAGTGCTAGTGAGGCACTAATAGCATCTCAAATTGCAGAATCAAATTTTGTTTACAGTTAGGAGAATATTTTCTAAGCACATGTGGAGTGAGTTTGATCCTGTAAGCCACGTTATATTTTAAAATGGTGTTAGCTACTTTTAGGACTTACATGATAGGAGAAGGATAAGCCATGTTAGGACTCACAGGTGCCTTTAGGGAGGTTGGCTGAAGCCAGCACCATCCCTGGCTTTCTGCCTCACCCCTGAGCTGGAGGCTGTGTGGGAACAAGGTGTATTTCCACTCCTCAGTTGTTCCAGGTTATGAACCAACTTAACTGAAGTCAGTAATCATGATATTGAATATCAGCTTGCAACCTGGAGCAAATGGGGCACTTCCATGTCTCTTGCCTATGTAGGGACTTCAGCTTCCAGTGGAGAAGAGCTGAAAACAGTATCAGTTTCAGCCACAACAGCTACCTCCTCCGCAGAAATGCTGGACTTGGGTGCCTGAGTGAGAGGGTCTTTGCCAGCTTGCTTAGAGAAACTCAGTGATAAGCACTGTGCTTGAAGTCATGTGCTCCTGTGGAGCTCCTCTCTGGGGCCAGGGTCTGTCTTATTTATCACATTCACTTATTTATATTTTGCTTTTGTGCAGAAAAAGAGTGTTGTGGGCATAGCGTCCGAACAGTCATTTGTATTTGTATTAAGTAGTTTGTCTCTATCAGTGAAGTGATTCATTCTGTGATGAATTTATTCTGATTTATAATCCAGATTATTTCCTTTCCTCAAAAGTATTTCCAATTCAGAAATTATGAGATTTCAAGAAAATGTTATATATCTAGCCTTACTCTTTTTATTTGTATCTATCACCAGAGTTTAATATCCCCAACTTTCTCTGACATTTCGTAGAAAACTATGGTAGTTGAAGGATGTGGTTTCTTTCTCAGCTAGAGTTGTGTTGCTTTTTTAGCAGCAAAACCAATGAAATTTACATAAATTTTAAGAGTGTTTCTACTGAAAGCACTATCTGGAGGGAATTATTTGAATTTGTCTTTTCTATTTCCTGAATATTTATTTTATTAGAATGATGACATTTTAGTTTCAGAGGAATTGAGATTAGTTTTGACTGCATTATCAACCTTTATTATAGTAAAAAGATGGCAAATATAGGGACTAAGTGTTCATTTTTCTCTTCAGGAAAACCCTGGAAGATCGTTTAAAGCTTGAAGAAAAGCTTGGCACACTCAATGTCTCTGACACCACAGTAGGCAGCAAACAGGCAACATTCAAATTAAAGAAGGTGAGCTATATATATATATATAATTTTAAAGATAACACACAAATAACTTTAGTTTTTGCATGAAAGAACGGGAACTTCAAAACTGTCGAGCAAATGTCCCTCTTCATTTCTTTATAAGCTGCCAACTCTCCAGGTTCTTGCCAAGAGAACGAAAGCCTCCGGTAGTACTCTGTGTGTTTATCCCTTAGAACTCAAGCAACACTCATAAAATCTTGTGTTCCGCAGGAAAATAATGGCTTGTGTCCTTTAACAGTTTATTTGCAGACACACCACCAGAAGCTTGTGACCTTGCCTGACTTCTGTGCCAGGACTGATCAGGCCTTGGTCTGCAGGTCCTAGTGCAGGCAGGATGCTGTAGGTGACCAGCTTTCTGCTGGTTGAGGTGTTGCTTGGTCTCAGCATGATAAAAGCAGAGCTCCCAGCTGCCTTTGTCATTGAACTTGTGTAACACAGATCACAGGAACAAGTTCTGGTCCTGTTTTAGTTGTCAAATTCGATTTGAAGTGTGTGGTTGACTGCTGCTTATCTACCTTTACCAAGGCTTTTGATTTCCCAGCCTAAAGATTTTTGTAGACTGCAGACAGGTTATTACTTTATAGTGTGAAGAGAGTTCAGTGCATGTGTGCATCTGGTACTGCTGTGGAACACTTAGGGATTTTTTACTAGAAAATTGCTTCAGAACTGAGGAAAGGCCACATTATAAAATCTTAAGACCTATATATTAATATACTTGAGCCAACAAAAGTTAACTTCAGTTAAAAATGGTTTTTCTCAGGTAAGCCTCTTTGCTATAATTCATTTCTCTCCGTATCAGTGGTCAGTTATTCTTCTCACTGGTAGAACTGCTGTCACAAGAGTGGCTAAGTAGTTACTTGGTTGTCACATTGGTTATGCCCGAAGAAAAAAAAGTAAGGTTTATTGATGGTTTCAACCTTACTTATTTTAGTTGATTATTATCTGCTTGCAGATGTCCTTTTTCATCTGTTTTTGATTTCTGTGTTTCTAGAATTTATAAAGAAGACACAGCTGTGGTTCAGAATGCCATTTTTACTTGATTCCATCAGATAAGATATCGCTTTGAGGGTTTTTTTAATTATTGTGCTGCTAACATATACGAATTTTTTTTTTCTGACTCTTAACTGATACTGTTTTATTGAAATATGTACATTATATTCATTTGCATAAGAAATATTTTTAAATATCTGATTGAAAGAAAAATAATGCATCTGCAGTGGAGATATTTTCTCCTATCAGCAGAACAACAAAGCAAAACTCACAAGTCTTCTCTCCAGTAAACAGACCCTGTGTATATATTCTGAAGTCCCAAGGAATGGAGCAGGTAGACCTAGGGAGAAGTCATGCTATGCAGTCTTTACACTCCTTTTCAGAGATTGAAGAGATGTAGCTGACAAACCAAAGAGGGATTTTTATGTTACTTGAGTCATCAACTTCCACTTTGTGATGTCTTTTCCTTAAAAGGCAGATGTATTTATAAGTAGGTGGAAAGATTTAGTCCGGGAGGGAATTGTTCTTCCCTAAGTTTGGTATCACTCAAACTTCCAGTCAGTGGATTTGGGACTGAACTTGGCTGCTGCAGGTGTGGTATGTTATCAGCCTCCCAAATGCCTAGCAACCACTGATAGATCCAGTGATGGAATCATTTGTCACTGATATTTCACAGTTTAGTTTTTAGGGGATTTGAATATGGTTCCTACAGTGTGGCAGCTTATTTCCCAATTTTAATATGCTTTGTTTTAACAAATAGGTCTAACAAAATAGCAGGGTTTCTAAAATAGCTAAGTACTTACACTACTAGGAAGGTATGGAAGACATTTTAAAAAAAAGCAAATAAAAAACTCCAAATCAAACCACAAAGTTTCTGATGCAAATCAAGATCAGTCCACTATCAGTAGCAGTCAATGTGAACTAAAGTATGATTTTTCTAGACTGTTTCAGAAGAGGTCTAGAGACAGAGAGAAACTGTTATATTTTCAAATAGTGGGTTTCTTCTTGTTCTGCTTGCAGTGAAAATGGGAATCAATAAATTTCATCACAGTCTAAAGACCACTAGCTTTTACTGCCTTCATGCTGGTATGGGCTTATTGCTACATTTGGTAAATTGGTTCCTGTCTCACCTCAGCCAAAATTTTGTCTATGCAAGCAAATCTCTAGCTCAAGTTTAAATGGTCTGTGAGTGGAATATTCAGGGAGAGGTAGGCTGACATATGAATGCTGTTGATTACAGAACAAGGTGCAGTTGGAATGCAGTTGCATACACAGTAGTAGTGATTCTGTCTCACTGTCAATTCAGTTGTTCTGTGCTGATGTTGACATTGCTGGAATTGCTGGAGTACTTTTTAGCGTGGACAGTTGCCTGAGCTTTGGCAGTGCCAGTTCATGCTTAGTTTAAAAAGAAGCCTTAGTCTTCCAAAGAAAGTAGTAGTTTATATGGTACATAAATGAAACACTTTCAGCATGTTTTTGATGAAGAGGAGAAACATTAATAGAACACGTGCCACAAGAGCAGAAATTAAAAATTATTTTCATGTGGAAAGTGTTTCTAGAATTGCATACAGCATATAAAACACTTTAAAGAACTCCTAAGTCAGAACACATTTTAAAAAACCTGTATGCTTCAGCAAATGTAACTAATTATGCTGTCTTGAAATGAATTTGTGCAAATATTGAACATGGAAATAGCAGTTAACCAAAATAGATACTAAGTAGCCTCAAATTGGGATCTTCCTTCTTGAGGGAATTAAACATAAATTCTGGAGTGTATTGTTAAACGTTGGTTTTTGTCTGAAATACATTACTTCGTTCACTGGGTTTTGGTATCTTTGTGTTAAACATTTGCTCTGAAAAACGTGGAATGATAGCACCTAGGGATACCTAGAACTACCAAGTATGGCATGAGACAAGATAGCCTGGGGCAATTTGTGGTGACATTTCGACGTTTTCCCAATGGAATTCTGACCTGATATATTGATACTGGAACAACGAGGTGCAAGTTTACAAGAACCTGAGTCTATTTTTGTTTTAATATTCCAGTCAGAGCAGCAAAGGAAACAGCAGGAAGCTGAGAAAGTGCATCGTCAAGAGAGGAAAACTCTCAGGCGTTCTGCGAATCATCTCAAGAGCAAACGTGGACGAGGACGACTGTTTCATTGAATTACTTCATGTTATTTTTTTAAGAAACTTCTTTGCCTCATTTTTCATTTGAAAAAGGGGCTTTTTCAATTTTGGACAGAGTACCAATGAATTTGTATTTTCATTCATTGGTGAACACAAAACCAGAACTTTCTAAGCCCTGTGTTAATTACTGAAAAGTTTATGAAAGTAAAAGAACTGACCAAAGGGCATTATGAATATGGTCTGGTGTGAGGCGTATTTTTGCAGAAGTCACCAGCAACTGGTTATTGTGTAACCCTGGATACTTTCTGTATAAGAATTTATGTATACAATGAGGCCGCCTGTCTTTTATTTAACTTAAGAGCTGAGGATTTTGATTTCTGAAATCTTTATTTGTGTCTGCTTAGATAGAAGATCAAGGATAAATTATTTTGTCTAAAATCTTATCTTTACAAGGGCTCAATAAATTTTTCTGGTTTTTGAAGGACGAAACAATTTATTTTTCAAAAACTGGCTTTGGCTTTACATTCTTGGGTTGCCTTAGTAGCAAATGGTACAAATGGTTATCAAGAGGGCAATCAAGAACGTCTGATTTAGGTTCCTCTGAGTCACTCTATAAGTGGTATATGGTTCAAGTGGTATCTGTTCACATAAAAAGTACATTAAGGCCATGCCAGTATTCTCCCATTCTTCAAAGAATTTTTTATTTAGTCAAATAACTTAAACTACTTTAAAGAAATGATTGATTCTTTTCTGTGTCATCTTTTGGATCCCCAAAAGAGTGCTGGTTGCTAACCAGGATACAAAACCTTACTAATTTTTATTTTGCAAACCCGTAATTTACATAACTATGTCACTACTTAAGCAAATAAATTATTTTTTTACCATTGATCCCAAAGGAGCCTTTTTTCTGCTTTTTAAAAGCCTGTATAAATTGTCTTTTTGCTTAATCCAAAAAACTGAACTTTGGACCCAGTAAGTGAGTGAATTTCCACACCTCTGTAAATCTTTTGAAGAGACTCGGAGATTCTGAAGTGTTTTGTTGTATAAACCAGAGAGGTTATTAATCTGGTCAGGTCTCCTGGACAGAATTTACCATAGAATCTTAGCAGTTATTTCAGTAAAAACCTTGGTTTCTTATAGCCTGATGCTTTTTTTTGTTAGATGCTAGAAAAATTAGTCACATGGTTAAATTTTATTTTCTTCTCCCTGATGTAATGTTACCTGCTTTAATTCCTTGCTTCTGTTTTTAATTATATTGTTGCTTTTAGTTTAAAAATGCCTTCTGTACTTGATATTTTTATCTTTAAAAACATACATTGCAATCATCACCTCTGTCCTTTTTTTCAACTAAAGGATGAGTCTCTCAATACCTATTTTTTTACCTCTAGGTGTCAAATTTCTGCATTGTCCAAAAGCTTCTCATGCTTTTTATTTAGCACAGAACTACCCAATATTCCATCGTCAGTCTCACCCATGCTCTAAGTACTATCATTACTTCTCCTTAGGCACTGAGAAAATGTGAAGTCGGTTGTGTTTGCTTCAGAGTGTGTCCCTCTTTTTGGAGTCTTGCCTTTTGACGTTCAAGCCTTTGAAATCCAAATGCAGTGACAAGTTAAAGTTTATGCTAGTGCAACATCTTTCCCCTGGAGCATTTTATTATCTCTTAGAAATTACCTGTGTGCAATTCAGGTGTACTGAACATGGAAAGATAAAGAGTGGAAACTAGACACCATTTTGCTTGATATCGGGAGGGTTGGGGACTAGATGGACAGAACTGTCACTGTAAAAGCTGGAATTTGGCAGAGTTTGCTCCTTCTCATGGTAGGTCTGAATCCCACTACATTTGATCAAGAGCTGAAGGTCCATTTATGGTTTAAGGCATCCATATTTCAGCAGTGATTTTTGTGGGCCATCAGGAGCACTAAAAAAAAATGTGGTTGGTCTGGAGGGTAATAGTGAATCAGTTTGAAGTGGTTAACTTTCAGATTAAAAAAAGTGTTTCTTTTGGTTTGAGATTTTGACAGTGGCTTTGGTCAGTGTTTTGGTTTTCATGCACTTACATTCATAATGTAAGTATTATGATCAATATTGATCATGTATTTAGGTTGGAGCCTATATCATTAAAGGAATATGCTTTGTACTGTTAGAAGGCACATTCAAGCTGCCCCTAGCATGCCATTTATTTCACATCAGAGATAGCTGGGGCACACTTTAAACAGTGTTAAAACATACTAGGCATGCTCAGGGAGATGTCTGGAAAGGTAGGACTGTGACTGTGATTTGAATATTACAGGGAGCAAATGAGGAAAGTGGAAGACGGCTCTGATGTACTCTGAGTAGCTTATGCAGCTTATAAGGTAGTCCCTGCCTTTTGGGGCTCCCATTTTGCTGCAGACTTACTTTACTGCAGTGCAAAAACTCTATAAAAATCTTGCTAGAAATTTGAGATAGAAGTGCAAGTAGTAGATACCAGCCACTATGGAGAAGACTCCTAGAAAATTTGAGATCACAGGTAGCATTTGTTAGGGAGAACATTAGAGTTTGCTCACAAATCTGAATATTTGTGAATGACGTACTGAACTTGACCAATTGTGATGTGTCCCTTCAAGGAGGGAGACTGTACTGCATTGTACATTTGTCAGCTTGCCCTTGCCTAGGAATATGTGCCTTTTGGACAGCTCTTCACTCAACAGTTTCATCATGTGTGCTCAGGATTGCTAAAAGCTTGCACGAGACCATGGTGGAACAGGGCATTTGTGTAAGGTGAAGAGGAGGCAAAGGTCTGTGCAGTCCCAGTCTGGGCTATAACTGAATTTGTGCTCTACTAGATAATCAGTGCTGATGCAGATCTTGAATGACCAGAGAGAACTAATTAGATCTGCAAGTGCTAAAAGTGTATTCCCACTGCGTCTGTATTCCTGAAGAAAGCACACATCATTCTAATACAGGCAGGTAGATACACAGCATGTCTCTAAACAGAAAAATCGTATATAATTTTAAAATTAATAAATTGATGTAATATTTAATCTCCCACTACTTCTTCCTATGTACCTGTAGTTGTTTGGAGTCAGTGGTACCCAGAAAAGTGAATTTCCTACCCTTGATCTGACTATTAAGTGTTGGAAGGAAGGGGCTGTTGTTTGCATATTTCTCATTTCAGTCAAGAGAAGTGTTTGATATCTACATTTTGCTGGTAGTGAGGCCAAGCTCCTCAGTGTCCAGTGCTGGAACTCTGGAACTCAGGTGGGCTCTAGTTGGTGGGCTGTGCGAAGATGCTTAGCACTCACTCAAGCACAAGAGGTTTTTGGTGACATGGGGTTAAGGATTCCTTGCAAGCCTTTCTTTGAGGATTCAGGGAGCAGCAAAAGTGGGCAGCTCTTTGGCAAGACGGTCTGGGAGCTCAGGGTGACATGAACGAGGGCAGTGACCTCCCCGACTGGAGGGCAGTCCTGCAGTCACCTGTAGGGTGACAGCAGTGAGGTTCAACCAGCAGAGCAAATGAGTTTGCAAGGACAAGGCAGATCCAAGGTAAAGTGAGAGGGTCAGGATCTGTGAGGTTCATGGTATACCTGCAGCATAGCTAAGGTGAGTATTAAGGGTGATTCAGCTCCCAAGCAAAGTCAGGCAGGCCTCTGGCTAGGCTCTTTCTTGCACAGCTCTTCTCATAGCACTCTGGTCCCCAGATGTTTGGCCATACTATTACCAGAGCTGGCTTGCATCTGGGGGAGGATTCAGAGTTTCCACAGAAGCTGGTATATTACTGCAACATTATTGCAAATCGATTAACTTTATTATGCAACCAAAGCAGGCATTTTAAGTGTCGGCCTGGTTGCATTAATCTTTTTTCCGTCAACCTTTTTTCCATACTTAATTTCCATACTGCAGGAATCACTATTTATCCAGAATTGCCATTCCAAGAAGGTGAGCAGCTGCTGGGATCCTTTGTGACATTTAAGGTTCGCTCTTAAGGTAAGAGTGATCAGATGCTGTCGCCTCATGTACACTCCAAACAGTATGAGACCTTAGTGGTGAGAATCAGTTTAAAAATTCTCTGTAAATAAATGTGAGTGAAATATGAGTGAGATAAAGGAATGGCCTGGATCTGAGATGTCACCTGTACTTCAGTACTTTCTTACTCCACAAGTAATATGATTTACTTCAGTTAGGCTATTTGTTATTCAACAAACATTGAACCAAAACTATTTGTGTGATGTTCTTTAAAAATACTGGTTACCAAGCCAAGAATCATTCTGAGCTCCTGTGGATGGTATAATTGAAATTAAGAGCATCCCCAGTTTAGAAGTGAAAGAATTTACCCCACACTGCTCATTTTCAGTATCTGAACAAAATAATGAAATGTGATTTAAAAATATTCCCCTGCATACATAGCAGCTGTGTGTAAAATGTATATACACATTCTTGCGGGGTTCATTTATGTGTAGAGCTTAAAGTAGGTATGATTTGAGATGGTCAGCTTCAGGAAGAGTTGTGAGGGAGGATGTAACAGTTTTCACATTACTGTCTTGCTTTGCAGCAGCCTTTTATATTTGTGTTCTTCATGTTTCCAGGTGTGAAAATGGGGGATATAATTTATTTCCAGGAAGAAGGACCAACTTTCAGATCTGGGAGGACAGTGAAGCAGTACAGCCTTACCTGGGGAGGTTGTGCAATGCCCATGAGGAGACTTGCAGTGTCAGATTAAACATCTGCAGGTACAGATATCCAAATACTTGTAAGTATAATGGAGCCTTACCTAAGAAAGAGGAATGGATTAATAAACTTCAGAGGACCTCTCCAGCCTGATAAATCCATGACTGTTATAGGGCATAAGGAAGGCACATGCATCATTAATTAACTGGATTAATTCCCCCCTTTGTCTCATCCTTCCACTGAATTGCTCACTAGCTTTATCTTTTTATCTCTTTCTTAAAGATTAAATACTTCTTTTGGCATGTTTCCATAGCTAATATATTTTGTCTGATCTTGGGAAGTATCAGGATTTTAACCTGAATGAAAGCACATAAATCTATTACTAAATTTTAGCTCTTGATCATTATCTCTGTGTTTCAAAGCCCATTTTACTCAACAACTGACTCTTTGTGATGAACATGAATCAGTCTTGTCACTGAAATAAACAATTTATAGTAAAGCCTGCTGAAAATAATCAGATTTAGCAGAGCTTGTAGTTTATGCAACCGGAAGAAAAGGAGTTCCTACATTTTAAAGACTATAAATGTAAGATCATAGATCATAAAATCATAGAATGGTTTGGGTTGGAAGGGACAAGATTATCTAGTTCCAATCCCCATTCCATGGGCGTAGAATCTTCTACTAGACCAGGTTACTTCTTCTACTAGACCATGGCCCCATGCAACCTGGGCAGCAAAGATGGTGAAGGGCCTTAAGGGGAAGCTGTATGAGGAGCAGCTGAGGGCACTTGATCTATTCAGCCTGGAGGAGACTGAGAGGAGACCTCGTTGCAGTTACAGCTTCCTTTTGAGGGGAAGAGGAGGGACAGGCAGTGCTTGTTCTCTGTGGTGACCAGTGACAGGACCCGAGGGAATGGCCTCAAGTTGTGTCAGGGGAGGATTAGGTTGGATATTAGAATAAGGTTCTTCACCCAGAGGGTGGTTGGGCACTGGAACAGGTTCCCCAAGGCAGAGGTCACTGACAGAGTTCAAGAAGCGTTTGGATGATACTCTCAGGCACATGCTGTGACTCTTGGGGCTGTCCTGTGCAGGGCCCGGAGTTGGACTCAAGGATCCTTGTGAGTCCCTTCCAACTCCGCAGATTCTGTGATTGAACACTTCTAGGAATGGGGAGTCAACAAGCTCTCTGGGCAACCTGTTCCAGAGCTTCACCACCCTCACAGTGAAGAATTTCTTCTTAATATCTAATCTAAACCTCTACCCCCTTTCAGTTTAATGCCATTCCCCATTGTTCTTATCACTACACTCCACGCCTGTATGGAAAGTTCCTCTCCAACTCTTGTTGGCCCCCTTTAGGTACTGGGAGGTGCTCTAAGGTCACACTGAAGCCTTCTCTGCTCCAGGGTGAACAACACCAACTCGCAGCCTGTCTTCACAGGAGGGGTGCTCTAACCCTGGTATCAACTTAGTGGTTCTCCTCTGACCTTGTTCCAAAAGGTCCACATCTTTCTTATGTCGGGGACCCAGACCTGGATGCAGTGTTCCAGGTGGGGTCTCACAAGAGCAGAGTAGAGGGGCACAGTCGCCTACTCAGTCTGCTGGCTGTTCCTCTTTTGATACAGCCCAGAATTGTGTTTGGCCTTCAGGGCAGCAAGCATTGCTGAATCATACTGAGCTTTTTGTCCATGAACAGTCCCAAATCTTTCTCTCCAGAGCTGGTTTCTGTCCATTCTCCCCCCAGCCTGTATTTGTGCTTGGATTTGCCCCGACCCAGGTGGAGGACCTTGTACTTGGCCTTGTTGAACTTCATGAGGTTCACAAGGAACGCACCTTTCTCAAGCCTGTCAAGGTGCCCCTGGATGGCATCCCTTCCCTCCAAAGTCTCAACTGCACCGCACAGCTTGGTGTTGTTGGCACACTTCCTGAGGGAGCACTGGATCCCATTATCCATGTCGCTGACAAAGGTGTTAACAAGTTGCCCTTTCCTCATCCACCACTGCCGTAACCCCATCAGAAGATTGTCAGGCATGATATGCCCTTATTGAGACCATGCTCTTTGTCACCAATCACTGTATTGTTTTCCACATGCTTTAGCATAGGTTCTTGTATGATCTGCTCCATGATCTTGCCAGGCTAGATGGATAACTGAACCTTGCTAAGGGATTCATGTAATTCTCTGTATAAAACTGAGTATTGCTAATTTTCACACCCATTCTCCCACCTGTAATTTAGGTGTTTTTCCTCTGCCCCATTCCTCTCTCTGCTGACTCTTCTTGTGTTAACTGCATTTTAGTATCACTTCCTTCCTCCTTTGTTTTTTAATTTGACACAGATTCTTAATCCACACAGGGCCTAATGGCAAATTTCTACTGATAGAATGAAAAGTTACCATGTATTTGCCCTGTGAGTGGCATTTTTGTATGAGATACGTGTACCATCCCCTGGTACAGATTAGTTTGCACTCATGTATCAACAGAGCTAAGGTAAGCGGATTTCTGTTTGAGTGAATGAAAACTGCAATGACTAAATAATCTGTACCAGTGTTAATTTAGAAACGTATCTGTTGCTGACTGTTTTTCAGGATCTCCATCTTCTGTTCTTTGCTTAGTGTTTTAGACAGTGGCACGTGTGCAAAGAGCGAAGATCCACCCAGAGCATGTTCAGGAAGGAGTAACTTTTCTCATTCCATTTGAAAGAATTAAGTTCTGTATTTCCTTTGACAGCAATATTTCCTTTGACAGCAATATTCAATTAGAGTTTAAGTACAATAATTTTTACAGCAAGATCAGGTATGAGTTGAAAACACTGTAATTCCCAGTGGGGTCATGCTGACGTTTGGGTCAGCTTACTTGTGAAGGCAGGTCCTTGTTCTCGTTTAATTCTTTGTTGAGTGGGGGCAAAAGTAAAATCCCATTTCCTCATTAAAGAGAAAGCCAGGCAGTTGAAGTGGGAAATACCAGCCCAGCCCTAATCAGAATTTATACTCCCAATTCCTGGAACCACCCTTCCCTTCCCTACAGCAGTTTCTGCCAAAGCTGCTCTGTCTTTCCCACTTGTTATCTCATTTGAACATCTTGTGGGGTGCCTATTTCTACACTCCACTTTTTTCTATTAATATCAGGATCTCTAGTATGCATTTGTACAGATACAGCACAGATTTGAGAATGAACACTAAAATGGCAATAGTGGATTGGTTATTGTAGGCACATACTGAACTGAATGGATCTGTATGAGCTTGGAGATGTAGAGAGCTGTGACACCAGAGTGCAGGGTGGGGATTCAGAGAGCTGGCACACTCTCCTGTGCATGTTTGTGGCAACAGGCAGAGGGAATGTTGCTTTAACCCCCCAGAAATCCCCTTTTGCTCTCTGTGCATCTGTACTGCTGTGCTAGCGCTCCTTCAGTAAGGTCTGGGTGCTTTGGGTGGGATTGTTACGTTTTTAAATTTTTTCAAGATTTTTACCTACTGCATTAGTATAATTGCAGTGGACAGTTACATACATGCACAGTTACATTATGTACAATTACACAAAAGGTTTAGCATTCAAAAGCATTCAAATGATGTGTCATCTGACTTTAGTAATGAATATTATATCCTTTCCATTTACCAGTATTTCTTCTATAAATGCTTTTTTTTTTGTGCTTTAACCTTTGTAATATTGCAGCTTCATACCACAGGTGGAGTGCATACAGCAGGGGTCATAAAAGACCACATGCTCTAAGGATTTAATTGTCGTATGCAAATGGCCATACTGTGAAAAGTAATTATCTTGTCTATTGGGGTTTTGCTGATACTCTTGTAAACTGAATCAAACGGAAGTTTGCAACACTTTCATCATAGCTACTGTGTTTTTCTGCTTTCACAGATGTAAATGGAGATTGCCCAACAGAACTATTACACTGTTGCACTTAAAATGAGGCAATATTTTAAACAGATCTCCACAGCAAATAAATATCCCCTATCTGAGCTATTTTAGACAGGTTGCAACAAATCACATTTGCACAATGCCATGGTAACTGCCTTGCTGCAATTTAAGTATTACTAGAGGAAGAGTGTAGATGATCATTCTCCAGTGCTTAGGACAGAGCCTGACGCTGTTCAGTTTACAAGTATAGACAGAGCCAGGAACATCGTGTGTAATATCTCATATACGCATGTAGCTGGGGACTGGTATCACTCAACTGCAACTTAGCTGGTAAGGGAGGACATTAGAAGTATTGGTAACTTCAGAGAAAACCATTCTAGGAGAATTTTAAAGTGACAGTCCTTTATTTCCATGATCAGTCTCTCAAACCGTGAAAGGTTCCAGTAAAAACTGGAAGACGGAAATTTCTCCAGAGCAGAGTTGAGGCATGAGGCTGTGTCAGGTATTCAGGAAATGCTCTTTGTCCCTGGAGTGGTGGAAACAAAAGCTGATTTCAGTGATGGCATTTTGGATAGATGTGAGGGCAGGGCTGCTCGTATGTGGTGGGTATATAATGTGACCAAAGCAAGAGGGATTTTATGCCCGAGTGGAGAGAACAGTACGCCTCAGGTGCTGCAGAGTGAAATAACCAAAGACTCAAGGCAGGTAGCTCCTTCCCTCCACTGTTTTTCCGAAGAATCTCTCTTAACTTTCCCTTATATGATGTATACATGATGTCTAATGAAATTATTTCTGTAAAGTAATGCCCAACAGTGGATGTCTGTCTTTGTCTCTGGTGATGCCTACATGCTTCCTCTTAGCCACAGAGAAGTAATTGACCTTTTGTGCTAGTTGAGATGTACTCTTTTTCCCTTGGCCCTGAAGATCTGGGGAATCAGAGCTCTTTGCTTCAAAGAAGCCACCACTCCCCATGAAACTGGAGGAATTTGTCATAGAAAGAAATAATTTGGAAAAAGTCACTGTTTAGTAAGGCAGTCAGTAAAGCAGCTGGGGAAAAAAGGGAGAGAGGAGGGGCAGAAAATCATTCAAGATCTGGTCAAATGTTTCTCTTAAAAAACTTTCCAGTAAAAAAAAAAGAAAAAAGAGCTTATCGATGTAAATGTCAAATTTTCAAGAGATGAAACTAATCTGTTCTGGTGTATGCTTTTCAGTAAAAACTTCTAGTATTTAATTTTATTGCCATTTTCTCCTAGAAGGTACAGTCCTGTCCCAACTTGCTATGGTTTCTTGCACTTCAGGGTCTTTTAAAAACTGGATTCCTCCAGCCAGCATGACAAGGTTGCTATAGCTGGTTAGGTAGAAAAGGTAATGTAAACTCTTTCAATCTCTTTTCCTGATTATATACCCCCAATCCCCCCAACATCTGGAGTTATTAGGTTTTAGATATTTGGGCACAATCTAATCACAAGGCCTGAAGTGCTGGGCTGTCTGAACCCTTGCCATCTTCCCTTGCTTCTGGGTAGGCATATTTTTGGCACCTTTTGTTATATTTTTTCCCCTCTGTCCAGCTGAGGAGGGCATTGATAGAGCAGCTTTGGAGGCACCTGGCATCCAGACAGACAACCTCTTACTTTCTTCAGTTTACACAGCAAACCAATTTTCTGCACTAAGTAGGAACAGTGGGAATGAAAATTATTATCAATGCTGATATTTTTTCCTCTTGTAGTTGGGATTTGGTGACAACTAAGTGATGGGAGCTAAGTGGAAATGATTTGTTAATCACAGGAAGCCTTGGAGCTTCTGACTTTGGCAAAAGCCAACTTCTGGCTTACTTCACACATCGCTTCATGTATCTCACGATACTGGGTAATGCGTCATTTTAGGGCATCTGTGTTAATAACATCAAGATACAAACCAGGCTGAAGAGCCAGATGGGCTTAAGGGTCTATTATTGTGTAAGGTACTTGTACAGCCAGCCAAATTCTACTGTATGAGCTTGTGTAATTCCCACTGGTCAAAATTTCTGTCTCTTGGCTAAGGCAAGAATTCAGAGTTCAAGTGCGCTTGAATCTCAGAACACAGCTCAGAAATCCCCAACACAAGAGCTTGGCAGCAGCTGTACCTCCAGCCTTCCCTGTACTGTGAATTCTCTGAGCAATATCCGTGCTCTTTCTTGAAAGCCTTCTGTATGTGAGTGCATTTTAAAGCTGATGTATCTAGAAATATTTTGGGTGTTTCAGCAAATCACCACAGGCTCCCTGTGGAGCTCGGGCAATGTTCTTCATCACCAAGCTGAAAGCAATAAAACCCAAACTGTCCATAGTATAGATTTTACTTTCTTCCATAAATGCAGAAGTTCTATGAAAGTAAAGAAAAGTTCACCACTGGATTCAAAGAAAGGAAGATTAAGCCCTAAGGCAAAAGGACATAAATAAACAAGGGACAGTAACTATTCTGAGGCACTTCAGAGTCAGTCTAAAGCAGCTGATGCAAATGCCTCAAAATAAAGCAGGAAATTGGAAAGATGTTCAGACCATTTTCTTTGAACGCCATTTTGCATGTAGATTTCAAGCAGTGAAAGAGGGAAAATCTGTTAGATCCACGGGATCTCATGTGTTTTAACCAGAGAAGCAGTGATAGCATGCAACTGAGCCGTGGTGCCATGCTACAAATCCCTCAGCAACAGACCTGTAGCTTGGGTGAACTAGACTAGCATATGATCATTAAGAAAGACTTATTTTTCTCTCAATTAAAAGTTCTTACTTGGGTACAAAACTACCCAAAGGCAGGGAGTTAATCTGAACTACTGGTGATTTGTGTTGGCTCTCATGGATGCTGCTTACATTAATTACAGAGAACCCCTTGCAAAGGATGAACTATTACTGAATCATTTCTTAGAATTATCAAGCATAAGCTAGCTTTCATCCCACATGCAGGGCCTTTGAACTGCTACTGAATAATTTTTCAACTCATTTTCTTTGGGCTTTTGTTCCACCTGCAGGTCTTTTTCACCTACACAGCCTCCAAAACAGGGTCAGTCCTGCTGCTTTGGAGCAAGACATGCTCTTGCGGGCATCAAAGGAGTTTTACCTGTGTTGAGATGATCTTTTTACTGTGACAACTGCAAGGTAGTGTCTGGCTTCCTGGTGGCCTGTTGGTTTGGGTTGTTCTGGTGGGTGGTGGTGAGGGGAAGGAGTGTGTTTGTCTTGGGGTAAGGGAAAATGACTGCTGAGGTGTGGTGAGCTCCCTGGCTCCAACAGCTGCTGCCCTGGCCCCTGATGATGGCAGTCCAGAGCAGACCATGATTCCTGCTCTGCAGAGGAGGTCAAAGGTGAGTCTTGCACAAGTCTAGCCAGATGCTCTCCTTGGGAAATTGGATCTGCCGTGTGCTTTGTACAGACCCAGTTCCTGGTTGCCAGATAGTTTCCCAAAGTGGACTGAAGATGCAGGAGAACACTGAAAGCTCTGCAAGATTTCTGCTGTTCCATTGCTTCACACCCATTCCCAATGTATATGCTGTGGTGGGTCCCAAAATCAGAAGGGATGAGACAAGGGCCACGTCTCAAAAGAGCAAGGTGGGACAGATGGGGAAAGACGGGGACAAACTTTTTAGGAGGGCCTGTGGAAATCGGACAAGGGGTAATGGTTTTAAACAGGAGGATTGATTTAATTAGATATAATGAAGAAGTTGATTACAATGAGTGTGGTAAAACACTGGCATAGGTTGCCCAGAGAGGTGGTAGAGAGGTTCTCCATCTCTAGAAACTTGCAAAGTCAGGTAGGATAGGACTCTGAACAACCTGATCTAGTTGGAGATAGCCCTGGATTGTGGTAGGGGGTTGGACTAGATGACCTTTCAACCCAAACTGTTCCATGATTCTTTGATTTTAGAAGGGAAATATTTCCAAATCCACTGTTTCTGTCAGAGCACTGTCTTAACTGGCGTGGGAAGGAGCTGAAGTTTTGGTCTGCTCTGATGGACAAGACTCTTTATGTCTTTGCTTTGATTTCCAGACAGTATGGCACATCACACACCAGGAAGGTGGTTAAATGCAAATAAGTTCTGCCTTAAACAGAAATCAGGGGGGAAAAAAAGGTGCATTCCCTGCTTTGAAATTGGTGATGTAATTAGAGACATTATTTGTAAAACATCCCTGTCCCCATTTGCTGTTTCTAATGATTTAAACCAAAGATACCCTTTTCTCTGGAAGATACAATTAGTGAGGAATAAAAGAGAATCTTTAAAAAATATAAAGGATCAGAACAATATACTGTTGTGGGTTTTTCTTCTCTTTTACTTCTGAGGAGCTAAAGAGGACCAGCAAAGTCTGCTTTTGTGTGGTTTGTGCCCTTGAAACTCTGTGGATCCTGCTCACAAAAATGTCTGGAGCCACAATCAGGAACAGTTTAGATCTTAACTGCGAGTTTTGGTTGGGCTTTATATATAGAAGGCTTTGTAGTTTCCTCCAGAGAACAGCTTCAGCATCTGTAGGTGACTGCATAGGTTTCTTCCATGGTTGTGGGATTAGACAAAGGCAATGGGATTGCAAACAGCCAGAGTACTTGGGGAGAGACAAAAACGATGAACATATGCAGCTTCAGATGAGTTGGTTCTTCTTTCCTTGAGCGCTGCATAGTTATGGTGTAGCCCATGTTGACTGGGAGATGTGACACTTGTTCCTACAGCAGCAGCTTCTACCTATTAGTCACCCAGCTACCAGCACTGTTTAGCATGGGAACAGCCTTAGCTGGAAATGGTTTCTGTGTACTTTTCCAGCTTCCCCTTCAAGCCTGCAGTTTTTCACATCCACAACATCTACTGCCACTGTGTGATGAGACACTTCCTACTGCTAGTGCTGCTCCTGGCTCCATGGGTTCACTTGAGCTTCATTCCAACTCTTGGCTTTGAGGAAACAGTGAGAAAGCTGTTCCCTTTTCATCCTCTTCGTGACAACGCTCGTGATGCTGCAGACTTCTTTCGTGACCCTTTTCAGCTGCCACTTTTCCAGACTAAAGTTCTGAACTATTCAGTCACTCCTTGTACAGAAGCTGTCCCATATTTGGGATATCCATAAACATGCCAACAATTCAGAACACTTGGCTTTCTGAAAGGCTATTAATAATATATCTTGCCTTTTGTTTGGAAACTAGGCTTGGTTTCTGTCAGTAGTCACAGGGTAAGAGGAGAGGTCCTCCTGTGGGTTCATAAGTTGTTATAGATGGGAAAGAAAGGGTGTCAGTCAATGGGCAGTTTCTCTGACGGGAGAAGGGTAACCTTGGGTGTTTCCCGGGATCCTGTGATCGTCCATGTATTTGTAAGTGATTTGCAAAGATAAATCGTCACCAAGGAAACCAAAAAATAAAGAAGACTGCACAGAGCTGTAGGAAAAATCCGTAAACCTGGGTAGAAAACAAAGTGACAGCTGTCTGTGACATGCTGTGTCATGGCAGTGGCACGTCAGCTGTGCAAAGTAATAAGGAAACGCAGGAAAGACCAATCAGCTGCAGGGTCAGAACAGTGAGATCTCAGCTTGTTGTTTGGGAAAGATCTTGGACAAAGTTCTCTGAAAACATTATTTCATTGTTCAGCAATAGTCAAAAGTAATTGTAAATGAGAGGAAGAGAAAAAACATAATTAGTATTTGTGCTATACATAAGCCCCAAGAGCTCCTGTATCATCGATGTTGTGTTTAGTTCTGGTCACCTCATTGTAAGAAAGGTTGTGGTATAAATATGCACAGAAAAGAAATAGCATTTTTTATAAGAGACATGAAGAGCTTCCTCACAAATAAAGATTCAATAGTCTGGAACACTTCAGCATGAAAATAGAGACAGCCAGGCAGCCATATCATAGAAACCTATAAAATAGTTGGAATGGGGTGTATAGGAAGATTGCAAAACTACAATGAAGTATTCTTCATGATGTAAGATCCAGATACCATCAAATGAAATTATCAGGTTTAAGACAAACTCGTACAGTACTTAGCATGTATAATGAATATGTACATTGTGAGTCTAGTTATCTTAAGCTATTGTGGAGGCCAGATGTAAGTACTCGTCCTAGACAGGGTGAGATATGCTCACAGAGACTTACTGTACCTGAGAAACTGGATGCCATCTCCAGCTCAAGAAACCCTTAAATCAGTGATTGCCTGAAGCTGGCAGCATGTATTGAGAAAAGATCACTCTGTACCTGACCTGTTCCTTATGCCCTTCCTTACATGTCTGCAGTGGAGCAGGTAACTTTGCTCTGCCTATAGTTGTCATTGCTGTGAGCATGCTGAAGGCCGTGAGGTTTCCATCACAGGAGCTTAAGAGCAGATTAGCTAAACCTCTCTGATGCAGGATAGGTAGAGCTTGCCCTCCTTCAGAAGAAAAGCAAGACTCAGAGACCTCCCAATCTCACTTTGATCCCATTTCCTGCAATTCTCTGGAAACAGTAAGTGAAAGTGCCAACTTCACTTCCCTCCTCTGGGCTCTCATCAGGACATGGCAGAAAGGGGTCCTGGGTGCTAATGGACAAGAAAGGCCAAAATGAGGACAGTCTGCAACAGGTGTGGAATCTTCTTCCCACAGGAATCATGGTGGGGGCTGAGGGTGCGTTGCACCTCTGAAATGCACCAGCACAGACATGCCAGGATGTGACTCAAAGGCCAGGCTAAGCCATAAGCCGTGTCTGTGGGCGCTGGAGCCAACACTGTGTCAGTTTGTTGTGTTACTGGCAGCCTGCCTATGGAGGAGTACAGGGGGCAGGACGAAGTTCTTCCAAGACCTGGGAGAAAGGAATTGCAACTGCTGAGCCTGTAGGTATGAGCTGCTGTTGTAACATCACAGTAGAAGTGGTGAAGATCCAGGTGAAACATCTAAGGAGCAGTTTCACAAGACATCTGGCCCATGAGCTTTCCACAGGAAAAAGGACAGAACACAAATGAGGTTGCAGGACAGATAGCAGTCTCATCCCTACATACTGCTCTTAGTTTCTCCTTTTGGTATGATTGTGTTTTTGAACTGTAAGCCAACCTGCAGGGCCCTGTTCCAGATACAAGGTGCTGTGGATGTACAAAGGGCAGCCTCAGCAGATGCACATTCGTCAAGGCAATGCCTTGGAGAAGTTACCACTGACTGAGTCTCCCTCCTACTTTCTCCTTGTAGATAGCACTGAAAATGGACAGCAAGAGGGTTGAAGAGCTAACTGACTACGCTGTGAAGAAAACATGAAAAAAAATAATCAAGAATTATATAATTGCAGTTACAGAGATGAGCTGAACTTCTAAGGCATTCAAAGAAGATAGCAAGAACTGGCATTTGCAATTGACAGCATGCAAGGAAATATCTATAAGCAAACAGTGAATTAGTGCATATTCCCCTATGTCCCCTTTAAAAATGTCTGAAGATTTATGTGATATGTAGGCTTTTTTCCCAGGGACTTACTTTGAGGTCTTCTGTTCTTAACAGACAAGTTAGTATTGCCAGGAAGAACTGCTGAACCTCTAACTTTCAATCCTCCTCATCGGCCTTCAGTCCAGGAGACTGGAGCTGCATCTAGCCACAAATACATAAGCCTCGAAATCCCTCTTCAGAGGCAGAGTATGTCCCAGGCTCTGACTAGGTACTGTGAAAAAACCTGATGATTTCCATGGTCGTATCACCCATGTTAGGAAGCTGCACAGTCAGAAGTGTTTGGTGGCTCCTGCCCAAGTCTACCATAGTGTCTGCCACATATGAATAACACCCAGTCTGTGAACCACAAGAAAACCACTTTAGTGTAGTTCCATTAAGGTATGTCTACAAATAATAATTGAGAACAGCTCCCTACAGTCCATAAATGCCTTCCACTTCCACAAGTCCTCTTCCTATGAGGCAAGATCTTCCCCTAATGCTTTTGAAACCAGAGCAACAAATGAAAATGTTTCCAGCTTGTTTTTAAATACTGTTGCTGACAACATCGGAAGTGTTAATTGTAGAATGTGTTTCTTTCATTCATTTATTTTTCTTATTTGTATTCATTAAATGGATGGGGCTTTAAGCAACCTGGTCTCGTGGAAAGAGTCCCTGCCCATAGCAGAGGAGTTGGAACTAGATGATGAACTAGATGAGGACCCTTCTAATTCAAACTAGTCTATAATTCTATGAAATGCAGGCATAGCTAAAATAATAGACCATAAGGGTTTTGTTTGTGTAATAAAATCTGGTTGGAAGAATGCCAGTCTAACTGCTAGTAGTCCTGAAGGTGGTATTTCTGAAATTCTGCTGGAAAATACAGCCTGACAGGACAAAACCTCTGCTGTTCCAAAAGTACTTCTGTATCTAACATACAGAGACCAAAGGAATCACATTTATTTTAGTTAGGCATATCTTGGAGCCATCACATGACAGTTGCAGGGGGGGGATGATGTGGCCCATTATTATTTGTGTGTCCTTATTAGATCCCACCATTAGGGAAATTGAAGGTTACATGGCAACATCCTAAACAGGATCCCTGTGAGTGTATATAGAGACCAATTTTTTTTTTTGTTTAGAAGTGTAATTTTGGCCTGTTTAAACTCTGATCTGAATTCCCCAGATTTTCCAGGCAAGACTCTTGAGGGATTTGGGCAGCACTCACAACAGGGGCAAGAAAACTGGTGTCTCTTGCACAGGCTGACTAGAGAAGTCTTCATTTCTTCACCCCTAAGGAACAAGGCATTATGGGGATAAGGCTCACCTTGCTCAGCAAGCAGGACAGGAGTCCTTTACACAAAATTTTAGCTTGGACTGCAGAAGGAAACAAATATTCTATAGCCTATCCCACTACAAAGTGTTATGCTTTTGTGCCCATACACACAGCAGAGGGATTTCCAAAACCAATTCTCTGTTGTGTCTTTTTATTCCTTTCTGTCCTAGCTATTACAAACCTTCTGGATAAGTGTGCCACCTGTGTCTGTGAACCAGCCTTTGGCTTTCAGTGCAGACAGAGCAGACAGAAACTGAGTTTTCCATTTTCTTGAAATCAATTAAAATAAAGCATTTTCAGTTTCTAGCCCATCTACAATAACTTTTGTTCATTTTTCTGTTCAGCACTGTAAATCCCCTGTCTTCCCTCTCCCAGTAAAATTTGCATGTTCCTAATCCTAGGATTTACTTAAGCAACTACAGAGGATCCTGAAATGGCTTCTCCTCCAACTGCTTTGTCTCCAGCTGGAGACAATTACCAATTTGTCCAATTCTTACCACATATATTAAGATCAAAGGCAGATCTCAATACATTAGTAACTAATTTCAGTGTTATAATAAAATATAGTTATAATAAAATAAAAGCAGACCACTATTAGGCAACGTCTCTTTTGTATGTGGTAACTTTTAACTTTTTCATTGAATTCTGAGGTTTTCTTCCTTCTCAGATAGAATTAATCATTCTTGCAAGGATCTATGGATTACTGCTGCTTTTAAATTTGAAGCAGGGTGGCAGATGGGAGTAATTTGAGTATGTCCCCAACAGGAGCATTGGGAGAAGCAGAATAGTGTTAATAGTTTTTTCTTATTCTGATAAATTTCTGCATCCTGATAGAAATTTTTATTGCAAGTGTCTCTTTGCAAGAAACTCTTATTGCCAGGGTCTCAAAGCTTGCTAGCAGAGGTTGATCTGTTCTCTATCAGTGCAAGCAAGAGGAAAAGGAAGTGCCACAGTTCGGTCTTCTAGAGAACAGATTTGGACAAGCTCAGAAAAGAGCTGACAGGCTTCAGAAATGAGGAGTGCTGAACAAGGACGGGGGGAAGAATTAAGAGGATAGGGAATAACGCATTTCATTTATATAGGAGACAAAGACAATCATTTGCCCTCACTGAAATAGAAGATAGGAATAACTGCTTGCTTTTGAAGTATTTCTGTGTTTAGGCTCTGCTTCCCAGAGAAAACATCCAACCTTTCAGCTCCCACCTCTGGCAAAGAAACTCGGTGGTCTTCAAATCCAGACTGAGAAATCGTCTGTATGGCACAGTGCTGTGCTGCGAGCAGCCCTGAGGCCTCTATCCTGACTCTCTGCTAGCTCATGGTCTCTGATGAAATGAAGGTCTGCTAGCCCAGCTCTGCCTCAACCTACCCTGGGAGCCCAGCCAGGACAGGGGCATGGAGAATTGACAGCACGTGGCTGATAGATCCCAGGTCCTACCAGCCTGGACACTCCCATCTCCTGCTTGTACCCCTTGTAACTGAAAACAAGCATAAAAGGGGTAGAAACTGGATTTACTGTTATGTTCTGCTACCCAGAAGTACAAAGCACAGGCTGCTGAAAGGGTCTGGAAAGGGAAAGGTGAACACTGATTCCCTCTATGGTGCAGGTCAAGTAAGCTTGAGATTTGCCACCAGTTAGCACAAGCAGACCGGCAAATCAATGATGATGAGAGGATTATGTCTGAAACCTCTTGCTTGTGTTCCAGTGCTCAGATCAAGGCTGGAGTAGGACCACTCTTGCCAGCAAGATTCACAGCCTAAGAGAGCTTGCTCCTAGGGCTGTTGGATAGGGGTACCCAGGAGTGAGAGGCATCAAAGATAAGAGACACAGGCATGAGAGCAAGGTCTAGAAACTGTGAGAGCTTAGGACTCATCTTTCCATCTTTCCTGAGGTATGAACTAGCCTCTGAAATGCTGCACAGAAGATGCTCACTGTCATTTGCTCTGGATTCCCCTTTCATAATGAGCATGGCTGCTGCTTCTTGGGCTGTCAGTGGCCTCTGTTGTGGTTAACCCCTCCCTAGTGTGATGTTCCAGTAGCCATACCATGTTGCCATACCATGGCAATACCACGTTGCCATACCTCAACCAGCAAGTGGCTTGACTGGGGTGATTTTTTTCCCTCAATCATTTTGCAGCACCATCCTCTTCATTGCCACCCCCCAAATTGTCATGTTGGCTCAGGAGATGGATGAGGTGGCATGGTGGCAGAGTGCATGGGTGCTTTTAGTTGGCCTTGATGCCTGTGTGGTTGACAGGCTAATCCCTGAGGATGGGTAGCTGGGGGCAGTTGTGAGCCCCATCCGTCTGTTCTACAAGATGAAGGGGATGTCTTAAACCACTGTGGCAAAATTTGTTAGAGCTGCTCTGCCAGAGCCCAGAGTTAAAAGAGACCTTTTCCCATGTAGCAGTGCCAGAAGAGATGATCACAAAAAACTGGCTGCCATGAATCTGCTCTGAAGTCGCAGTTTTTGCAACACCCCAATTTAAGCAGTTCCATCCCCCAGTGACTCCAAGGGTACTGATCAACTGGGAAAGTGTCCTCCTCCCAGGGAAGGCTCTTGGAGCTGCAGATGCTCTGTCAGGGCAGCATGGAACAAGGCAGCCACTGCTAGAGACTCTGACTTGGCTCCTTGCATCCACATCACCTGGGATGGCCCTTATGAAGCTTCGGGGTTGTCTGTGGAGGAAATTGCTCTCTTGAGATTTTTACTTGGAGATGAGTTTGACATCACCTCTGTTTGACCTTTAATCTTCAAACAGCTCTTTTTTTATTATTATTATTTTTTTTTATTTAAAGCCAAAATAATCCATGGACTAATAGTGCTGTAAAAAGATGTGGGTCTGGATTATCCCACTTTTTCACGTTTGCAGCATCATAGATTTGCTATGACCTACCACAACCGTGCTGTGTGCGTGGCATCATGCGTCATTTTAGCCCCACAGGACTTCTCAAAGGCTAATCTGAAAGCTGATTTGTGGCAACCCATCTCAACATACAAGAGCCACTAGCTCACTTCTGACTCTTTGCTAGGTTTCCTGACTTTGACTGGTTTATTTGAGAAGCAGAAGGGGAAAATGAGATTTTTGCTGAATATACACTAGCTCTTCAGCCAGTCACTGGAGCTTTGACAGTTATTGCCAGATGGGGATTGGGCACTGGCTTTGTCAGATGAAGTATTACCTAGGCAAGATTTAGTGGCATCTGGCTAGACATTCTCTGCTTTCTAAGAGATTTTCTGTTACTCATCCCAAATACTTTGGTTGTGGATCCAGTGCTATCTGACTATAGCTTTTCCTCTAGCTACTTGCAGTGAGACATTTATATACATGCAATCACAGCAGATAAATCTCTTAAAAAGAGATAATCGTAATCTCTTTAATCATCACATTGTAGTAATCCCCCGCAAACAGACTGGCTCCAGAAAACCTTTTACTAGGTCAGTGTCCTCATTGATCTTTTCCCTCTTCAGTTTCTTCTTGTGTCAGCCATGTAGCAGACGGTGTTTCAGAGAGATCAGGAAATTAAAGGACTGTATATACATACAGGAGCTGATAATATGCACCTTGCATGCATATGCTGTTTGGTGGTAACAAAGCTGAGAATAGCAATTAAAGATATGTAGGCAGAATGTAAACACATCTTCACTGTGATTTAATACATGGCCAATTCCAGTGGCTCCTATCTTGGGGCATTTCCTGCTTAACCAACGTTTTACAATGTGCTTTTGTTTGTTCTTTGTTCATGGATGGTGCTGCTGATGCTGCAGAAGTTACAGTTATGTTTCTGCTCACACATGATGCACATACATTATTGCAAATGTAGTTGTGGGAATGAGTTATTGAAATAGCAGGGAACATGAATTACCTGCTTCCAGCAAACTCTCCTTGTCTGGGTTTATTCAGTAGCTGTAGGTTGAGTAAAAACATTTCTAAAGGAAAAGTGATTCATCCAAGGAGCTCTGACAAGAGGTCATCTCTGTTTAGATCAACTCCAGAAAATGGAGGCAACATCTGAACAGAGGAAAGCCAGTGGTGTTGCTTGCCTGCAGCCCCTGCTCTTGCCCTTCTCACCACACTGGTATTAACCCTTTTGCATGCATTTTTTAAAGGAGATTGTTTATAAGTACATACTAGGGGTTTAGCATGCTGACTACTGCAGTGGAGGGACTCCAGGTAAAGCAAGGAGATGAAACGGGGTTTGGGAAATGGGTCGGACTCATCTAAATTGTCAGATGGTATTCTCGTTTCAGGCAAGGGCACTGTAACCCCAAGGTTGTGGCTGCCTGGAGAAACCAAGGAAGTACCATGGGAAAGTGGAGTGCCTCAGGCATCCCAGGATTTGCCTTAGAAAGAGGACAGTGTAACCATTACTGTTTGTGTTCTTTCCCAATTTATAGGTCAGCTTTAGCAGGCCTGCACGCACTTGAAAAATAAATGACAAGCTACGTCCAGTCCCGTGGGTCTTACTCATGGGACTTGTCCTTACTCATCAGATCGGCCCCCGCAAGGCCCATGAGGCTGCTTGTATGATTGAGCCTTTTGGCAGAAAGGCCTGTTCATTCCAATGAGGATCTGTTTGTTCTGCACACTGTAAAAATGCAGACATCGCTGGAAGGCAACGAGAATTTTCCTTGTGTGAGCTCAAATGCACAAAGGGTCACAAGCCCACCTGGGACAGTCCTGAGAGGCCAGGGCACTCCTGGCACCCCAGTGAAGGTCTTCAAGAAGACAACCTAAATGTGCATCTAGGCACAGGATTTTTTTCTGGTTTTGTTTCTCATTCTGCCATCCCCAGAGGGTCCTTCCTCCCAGGGCTGTGGCAGTAGATAGGGCCTTCATGTTTTTAGTTACTGTAAGATGTATGTCATTTAAGTCAACTGAGGAAGGTGAGAATGGAGGCAAAGGGTTCCCATTCCTGTGATGTGTGGCAAAAGACATTTCTCTGTGTCCCTGTTTTACCTCACTCAAGCAAAAATGTTGCCACACAACTGCAGAGCAGCCCGGATTCAGGAAAGGGAGCAAGCTCCAATGTGGGCAGCTGAAGACTGTAAAACTCTATGTTGGAATCATTCCAGGTGCAGAGACCCTCAGCCTTGATAATCACAAACATCCTGGACATCCATTTCAACAGGGCATCCCATCAGCAGTGTCCTTGGCTTTGGCTGCTGACACTAGCTGTGTTTTCACAGCAGAGATGGATGCATGGGCATTGCCCAGTGCAGAATAACAATGATGCTTCCTGCCCTGCAGAGCATTCAGTGGTGGGAGACAGAAGCAGTGGAAACCTCTTTGTTTTCTCAGCTTCCTTGTAAAGCACGGTGTCTGGAAGGAGGGATGGTCTTACAGTAAGAACACTGGACTAGTAGGGACTAGTAGGACTGAATCGTCATCGTAGTTTCTACCTGAACTTTCCCTTGTGATTTTGAAGTTCACTTAAATGCTGCTTCATTTTGTTGCATTTTAGGAATAGGAGCAATTCCCTATTTCAAAGGAGAAAAAGTCATGAATTGTAGCTTAATTGTGCAGAACGTGTTCACTGGAATCTAACAAGTAACAATTGTGAGAGGAGGAAAAGCTGGTAGGCCGTGGCACTTGGGGATCCTGTTTGATGGTGGTAAAGGTGTCACAGAGGCAGAAGTCCTCAAAGTTTGATGGGAGTTCTTGTTTTTCCTAAGGTGTCTCCTACAGACACCTGAAGTTCAGCAATTTGTAGTTAGGGTGGTTTTTGGAGAATTCAGCGTAAAAACAAGGAGAGACTTTACCCTGCTGTGTATAACTTTCAGCGATCTGTGTGTAGGCAAATTTACCCGTGAAGAAAAATCCCTTCTCATGGTTAGCACAAGGCTGCTGTGACAGTACAGTCCTGCAACATGGCCCTCACTGGCAGACAGGCCCAGCATTTGGCAATCTGTTTATAAAAGGACCTATTTAGGGTCAAATTTCTCTCAGGAACAGACATCCAGAATGCCACGTAATCAGCCTGGAGACCAGTTGTCTCCACTGTCCTTGTTCCACCTCTGAGGATGTGGAGAGAAGGTGAGGACAGACATCAGAGAATTGCCTGGTAGCCTCAGATGGTGTGGAATTTCATGGTTAGTGATTTGATTAGGATTTTCTCATTCACATTTTTAAGCAGGGACCTCTGTCCCATTCAGTAAAACTACTGCTCCCCACAGGGGTGGGGAAAGGCTTTGCTGCAGAGACAGGGCTGGGGCCCAGAACTAAGAGCCAGAAGGGAAGGCACATAAGCAACTTTGGCTGAGGGATCACAAGACCTTTGGGACCAGCAGTGGACCGCTACAAAGCCATGTTCTCAGCCAATGCTGCTGGTGCTCTTTTCAAGTCAGTTGTTCTGCAGAGTGCAAGTGTCTCTCTCTCTGTAAGCAGAGGGAGGCAACAGCTTAAAAACTTGACTTTCTTCTGAAACTTGCTAGGAATTGATTAAATAAGCTAAGAGGGCTCCATAAATGTAAGCATTATAACTAATGAATTAGACTTGGCCCTTCCATTTGAATGAACTGGTGGATGTATTTCCATGAGTCTTGACTGAGACTTCTGAGGTGCTTTTGCTCCCCAGTCATCAGCCACATCCAGCATTACGGGTTACAACCCTGAGCTGCTCCAGCAGGCAGTTTGATGTCCCAGCTACCTGACCCAGCCACAGCAGCCTCTGCTGTGCTTTGAGAAACACAGATGTGCTGAATTTGCTGAAGTGGTTACTGCCTGGGCAGTAACCTCTAGCAGAGAGGTGAATATCTGCAAGAGGCCACTTCTGAAACTGCTCCTCTTCTTCCCCTTCTTCAAGGGGAACTGTTTTTGCAGTTAATAGTTAAAACTAGGGAGCTGCTCTATTTTAGCTGTTGATAGCTGTGCTTTGTCCTTGCTTAAAACCCTACTTTCAAGGGCTTTTCTACATGCACACATGACAGAGTCCTGCTAATAAACCATGGAAGTTTTTTATAGGAGCTCTGAAGCATCTTCCATAGGCAGTTTAGCACTGATTTAACTATTACAGTTTAAAGCTTGTTAATTAACACTGTCAAATTGTTCGAGTTGTTGAATCAATTTCAATATGGTTTTGCTCAAGCCATTTTCTAAACTGGTTTTCAAAGCATGCCACTACATTGGTGCAGAAATTTGAGCATAGGCATGTTTTGTTTTTTTTCTTTCTTTGCACTGTGTAAACCAACTTTTACTTGTACAGCTGTTGTAGTTCGTATCAGAAGACAAAATACTTCTTTGACACTTTGAAAGAAAACTTGGTAAAATCTCAGATCTTCTCCCTTCTGTTTAAGAATGTGCTAAATAAATTGGGGAAGATGAGCTTTAAGAAAGGCAGAAAGTCAAATCAAAAAATATCCACCTTTCTTTGTATGCTATAAAGCAGCAGAAAGACATCATAAATTAAAAATACTTTCACAACATCATTAAATCTATTTATCTTTTCAAGGTCCAGTGTTTCCTTTTTGTCAGTGCATTTTGGTTATGCTCCTTCATGATCTGTTTTCCACTGCCAGCCCACAAGACTAAACATGCCTTCTATTTTTCATGGTACATTTTCCCACTTCCTGTTCTTGCCTCCTTACATTCACCCCCAGAGATCTGGGATGGTCTGAAGGCAAGACAGAGCTCCTGCTGTGTTTAAAGATAGCTTCTGGTCTGGGTGGGTAATGCGATATGGAGCCTTTCACTGTCTGGGTTGCTAATTTGGCTATGAATCGGATCGGTCATGACTTGAAAAGTCTGTTCTTCAGTAGCTTTCTAGTGGTCTGTTTGATATGGTTTATTCACGTTCATATCACTCCAATCCCATTTGTCACAAATCACCACCACAATTCAGCTTAACCTGCTCTCAACCTGATCCCCACCAACATGGTGTGAGTCCTTAGATACATCTGTTCTGTATGGATTTTCTCCTTGTGGTGTTGTTGCCTGTGCTGTAGCTGCAACATTTCTGTCTTACAGAAAAATTGACTCTTTTTAACAACTGGAAAAGAGAAATCAGTGCCCCAGCAGTAAGGGCACAAGCAAACCTCCCCAGCTATGCCATTTGAAGATATTATTGCCTCTTCAGGGTGCAGGTGACTATCAGTTTGCTGGTGTTGACCATTTTCAAAGCTCTGCTGCTGGAAAAGACCATACAGACAACCTCTTCAGTGAGCCACAAGGGTTCAAGGAGTCAGCACTGCTGTGTTGTAATCTGGTTGACTTTGGCAACAGCAGGCTGGGGAATCCTGATGTAGAGGGTCCCTCCTGCTGGGGGATCACTGGAGTGGCTGATGAGAGCAAGAAGATGCTGTTGTGCAACACCCTGGCACTGAAAATGCCTTTTCTGGCAGAGATAACCCTAAAAGTCTGTTCACAGCCTGTGTGTTCACTCAGAGCTGGACTGGACACCCTCTCCACTTATGAAGGAGGTTTGCTGCTGCAGTTCATGTCGTGTCTGTGGAGTCCTGTTGACTTGCTACTGTGCCTAGCATGTTTTGGACCTGAATCAGCTTGGACCTTCATGAATTATTTAGCCCAATACTTGAGGACCATCTCAGACTTAGTCTCACTAAGTAGTTCAGATGTACCCTGCTGCAAAAAGCTGAGTTGGACAGTTGTGGTCTAGTCCTCAGGATCAGAGAATGGGTGTGGGACCATTTTATTTGCTGGTGTTACTGTCCCCTTTGTGCCTCACTGTATGTCCAATGTCTGCACCCAGTTTTTCTAAATCCTAAAGATGTCACTGTAATACAAAGACATGATCTGAAATAAGACTGGTCATTTAACACCCAGGGAGATATCTCTTAGGGTTTTCTGCACCCCAAAGGTTACCCTCATTCCAGGGCTCTCAAGGGATGCAGGAGATGGACTTGATTAGACAGGCAGGACTGGAACGATGTAGTCTCTAGCCATATTAACTAATAGCTTCACTGGAATCCCTGCTCTTGGTGCACCAAGAAGTAGTAAGACCAAAGGAGGAATGAATAGGAGCTGAAAGCTTGAAGCTCTTTTCTGGCATGGTAGATTTGCTCCGTGGCTTTTGCCAAATTTCTCTAAGCTTTATTCTCTTGGCACTGAAAATTGAGAAAATGCTTCACTCCCATGATGTAAAACCAAACTGCAAAACTTATTGAGGAGCCATTAACAGAGTTCATTAGATCAGCAGATGGGAGCATTTGTGTGGCATTCATTATTTGCATCACAGACCTCCCTTTTTGTCCGATCAGGAGGTTTTTTTGCCAGGATGTCTTGTAACTGCCACTGGCATCCTAGTTCTGGGCATGCACTGCACATTTTACCTGCTCTCTGAACACTGATCAAAGCTTCTGGGAGTAGAAGCCAGCAACATTAAATACCTTTCAGTTCAGCTGTTTTCACGTGCAGAGCTTTGCTTAGCCTGCTAAAGCTCATTGTCTCCAAGCCAAGTAATTGAAGGAGTCGAGGCCCTATTTAACCTTTCGGGAAGAGCTGATGCTTTGACATCCACAAAGAGCTGCTTTGTTTGAGGAGCTAAAGGTTCTTTGCAAGATTAGGCTCAGGTATTACAACCCAGCACATGCTCATCAGCTATAATGAGTATGGTAGATGGTTGGGGCTGGGATGTGGGAGTCCTAGGGCTCCACGGACTTCTCTGCCCGAGGGAATCCAAAATTGCACATCCCCTGAGGTGAGAACATTACCCTCACCATCAGGTGTGAAGCAGCAAACTCTTGAAGGAGCTGGAGAAAGATATTGCAAGCACTCTGTCCTTCATGTGGGATCTTTTGCTTTTCATAAAGTAGCTTAAACAATGATTAATCTGCAGGATAAAAACCGATCTTCAAGCCCTTGAATAACTAATTTCAGGCACTCGTTCCTGCTCCTGTAAACAGGAGGGACTGCAGGTTTCCCACATCAGGGTACCTTAGAGTTTGTTTTCTTATGGCAGACTCTCACTTTAAAGCCTTGTGCTGAGTGAGACAGTGATTTGAACCAGGAATGTCCTAAACTCCTGTGTTAAAAAGACTGTGTAAAAGTGGTTTCTCTCAGTTTTTGAGCCTCGGTGGTCTGGTAAATGGGGTGAAAAATTCCGGGTAGAGCAAACCAACTTCTTCCAGGAAACATTGTCCCTGAGATCACAATCTCCATCCTACATGCAGTCTGCCTGTGTAAAGTGCACTCCTTCACAGGAGTCAAGGCAATATGAATTTCACCCTACAACTATCCAGCATTCAGTACAGCTATTGAATTATTTGTCATGTTGCATTCTGTTACAAAAATGTTTGTTATGAACAAACCTGTAATGCCTTTCTTCATTATACAGGCTATAATCGTACAACAGTTATTTTATATCTTTTCTTTCCCCCCTCAGTTGTCACTGTTTTCTGTGCTTCTGCTTGTGTTGGAAGTGAATTTGGACCAACAGACTAAAGAGCTGTCATTTCTTATCTAGTAGCAATCATATTCAGCAACTCTGTATTAAAGTGATGTAGTTAATGGGAAGAAAAATTATTTTCACCACTTTTATTTAACTTTGTTTCCTTTGTCCCCTTTGGGGTTGTTACCTTGGTAACTCAAGTCACCCTCTAACTGATCACCGTCATTCCACAACCTGGAAAACAATGGATCTGCTTGCTGAAACAGGCACCACGTGAGGCATTTCTCCAGTGTCATGCCTGGTATTAGCAAGGTACCCCACAAGCTTCTTTGGCATCTTCACCTCTATAAATCTGTCTAGTATAATAAGGATCATGGGTTATTTTAGGTGGAGGGCTGTTAGCTACAGTGCTAAAGACCATCCACATCCTTGTGTAAGCAATTCTGCATGTTTGCTGTCCATGTGGACATTTCAAGAGTATTTATGCTATATCAGAAACCCATTTGACTTGCTAAATTCTGCAATAATCAAATTTTTTATTTAATTTAAAATAAACAACAGCATCATTCAGGTCCCACAGAGTATAATGAATACACTGCTTGTAGGTAATTAATAACACACTCTTTTTTATTCCAGAACATGGCCAGAAAGCCAAGTATATCATTAGCACCTACTGAGGGAGTAACATTTGATTGGGTTACTATTTGCGTCTACAAGAAAGCAAATAACTCTTTGGTGTATTTGAGCTGTGAAGAGGCACTAATATATATCCTCACACTCTTTCAACTTATTTAATGTTGCACACAGAGGGGTGATTCTTGCTGTCCAAGCCCTGGCATAAGCCATACAGATCTACAAATAGCTGGGCCAGTACTTTGCAATTACGTTTAACTCACCCCCTGTTGATGCCTTGGCAATGAGCTGGGTGTGATGTGAGGCCTTGTGACCCTGAACCCTGACCCCATAGACTTAGAATCCTTAAAGGGCTCTGGACCACAGTTGTAGAAATGTTTTTCAAAAACAGGCTTCCTTAAATACCAATTACTAGAAGATAAATGATTTGATGTGCTGAAATGACTGAAGGATGGATGCTGCTACATTCCTGCATTTCTTGAGGCAGCTCCCTGCTCCCCTCTGCCTCCTGTTCTGTCTGTGGCTGTTGTGATGTTACCAGCATGCAGGAAGCTCGGGACACACTGTGATGGACAAGGCAGGCAGACTTTGAGTCACCTGGGCCTGGCTCACCTCTTTTCCAGCAGGTTTTTGAAGCTGGGCATGGAGCCATTTGCAATGCTTTTTGCTGGCTGTAAGTCTGGTTCATATTTGCTCTGTTCCAAAAGGTCTTATGCACTTAAAGTTAAAAAAATCCAAGTGCTTCTTCTTACTGAGTGGTACACAACCAGTCTGGAGTGTACTTATGCACTGAGACACAGGACAGAGGTTCTGGTGCCCCAGTCTGAGAGTGGACACACGAATGTTGCTTCTCAGTGAACACCTGTATTCTGGCCACATGGTGGATGTGCATACAACTGTATGAAGAAGATGAGCTAGAGAGCTGGTGTTCTGTTTGTCTGTTTTTTGGTTTGTTTGTTTTCTGTCTCCATAAGCAGTTACAGAAACCTTCTTCAAAACAAAACAAATTGAGTCTATGAGAAAAACAAACCCATCTCCTACCTCCTCCAAAAAGGTACTGGAATGTGAGGCAAAAGCGTACTTTTGCCTTTTAGGTACTAAGCAGGGCTTTGTGGTTGACCAATACCAATTGTGATGCACAAAGCCAGGACTTTTGAGGCTTGAAAGCAGTGTGGTGCTGGGAAATCTCTGCCCCACCAACCACCTACTGTTTGGCCTTGGGGCAGTCATGTCATCTGTCTGCATCTCTCCTTCCTTCTCAGAATATGCCTTGTCTGTGTACACTGGGTTCTCTGGGGTAAGGACCAGCCCATGACATTTATTAATATAGTGCTTGGCATGCTGGAGCATGACTCCACTGAGGTTTGCAGTTGCTACCGAACTGCAAAATAATTAAAAGAGTATGTTAAGGCTTCTTTTATGTAACGCTGTCATCTAGAAAGTTGATGCTTATTGGCTTCTAGGTTGAATTTGATTTAGACCTCAAAATTGTGTGCCTTGCTTATAAGATTATTTGCTTGCTGTGTGCTATGCTGTTACGGTTACAACCACTAGAGAACCCCTCTGCACGTGGAAGCTTAGCTGAGCATTTTTCCTGCAGGGCCCTTAGACTGGGACTTGGCCCTGCTTACCCAAAAAGAGCACTCAGCAGGAAATTCGCTTGCAAGCATTTTAGAAAGTGGTCTCCGATTTTGTGAAATCACAAAGAGATGCCTTTGTCTCAGAGGTCTGAACAGCCACAAACCAAAGTGCTTGGCAGATCAGAAAACCCTCCACTAGGCACATGATCCTGGCCCTCTGAGGATCTGAGTCCAAGGGAATATCAGTGTTTTGTGAATTGATGTGCATTGGAGAAGCTCTCCTGTCACCAGCCAAGCCAGCTTTTAACTAGAAGCCAAGTCACTGCAGTCACAGTGCTTTTGAGCTTTCTGCTGCTGCATAGCCTCGGATGCACCTGGCTTCCTTTGGCTCCACTCAGAGCAGGAACAGAAGTCACTTAAGTGTGGTGTGAAAGGCTGTATAGGAATACTTAAAATATTGTCTGATGTAACACCAAGTTAGCAGCACTGACAGCAGGAGAGTCCAGAAACACGTCCTTCTTAAAAGGGCCAGATTAAATAACCATTTGCCAAATGGGAGCACTCAGCTTGAGACTATTGAACAAATCATTGACAAGTGCTGGGACACCTATAAAAGCAAGCATTTAGCTCTTATGCTGCATTATTCCCAGACCTTTTACCCTCTTCAGCAAGCTTCAGTCATGATGCTGTTAGATGGGAAGTCCCCTGGTGTGACCCAGAAGAGGGAATGCAGAACAGCTGTGGCTCCAAACAGTACTAAATATGCAGACTATCAGTAAGCTTGACTTTGAACTGCCAAGTTGCCTCTTTGGTGCAGATGGTGTGGCCCTGAAAAACATGCTCTGCCACATCACACGTGAACAAGTAGAGCAAAATGTGGCAAGGAGATGACAATCCCCTGGGAAGGAGCACAAATTAGAGAGGAATTGCACATTTTCAGTAAATGGCTGTCAAATAAAACAACCATGATGAGACAGCTTAGAAAGCCTTTTAATTAGTCCATTTTACTTCTGCTTCTTAGAACCTTATGACTGCTAAGCTTTTTATTGCTTTGCATTTCTTTGCCAGCTTGCATGGTAAGCCAGTAGCCTACATGAGGCTCCAGTAGCAGCAAAATCTGTTGTACTAGAAACAGCTGACAGCTTCCTGAAAGTCACCTTAGGTTTTACAAAACAAAAGTGCAGTAATTTCTGACAAAGGGATGGTCAGGTATGGTGTCATTTCTTTTCCTGTACTTCAGTTTTTCCTGACATAGCATGAGGTAAGATTCATTTGAGGAGGATAACACTGGAAGAACACCATACCAAAGCCCAGTCCTACACAGCTGCTGGCATTACCTCAGTCACCTGTCAGAAATGCAATGAATTAGAAAGATTTGTGCTTTAGGTTGGGTACTGGGATAACAGGCAATGCAAATCACTTCAGGGTGGGGTATGGTGCCATGGAGATCAACATATCCATCTGGAAACAACAGAGTTTCCTGAGACTAGGTAAATCAATGAAGAAAGGGTTGATGGTAATTTTCCTGACAAATTATTCTACAGAGCTGATCCTATGTTGCTAATGGGAACAGCCAATTTGTTTTGCACTATGCAAGTGAAGGAGAGATCACTTCCCGTGCTTGCTGTGCTTTGTGACTCCCAGGGCTGCTGTACAGTGGTTGATGCTGCTGTGGCTGAGAGCCTGCCTTGGCTCTGCACATTTCAGAGAGGTGAGGTAAGCTGCTCACAGCTACTCCTGGTGAGCATTTTTTGCTTGGATTATTTCCTCCTGACACTGGAAAACTGGAGCAAATCCAAAAGAGGGGTGGTATAGATCAGGCAGGTATCCGGATCATGTCCCTCTGCTGCCACAGCTTTGCCACAGCCCTTCAAAGGCAGCCTGGTTCATATATCCAGCCCCACACATGGTCCAGAACGGGAGTAAGTACTCCTGGACAGAGATGCAGAAAGCCCCTAAGCTGTGCTGGAGGCTTTCCAAAGCCAGCCAAAATAAAATGCTGGGTATGGGGCTGTCTGAGCTGCTGCCTCTCTCCTGAGAATGGGCACATACCCAAGTTCTGCTGCCTGGGACTGTGCTAACACTTCATCTCCTGCTGTTGCTGGAATACAGGCCTGGAAAAGCTGCTGTAGGTTGATGGGTCTGGGGCCCTTGTGTTCAGATTTGGTGTGCTGGATTTTTCTTTTCTCCTGTTTCCCCTATTCTAAGGAGGCTGCGAGAAAATGTTTTTCTTCATTCACTTTAGCATTGGAACTAAACACTGGATTTCCTACTCACTACAACCCTTTCTAGAAAAGGGTCCAGCTGCCTCCAGCTAGCTAGTGAAAGCTCCAGCCCTGGGTTTGGATTTAACATGTTCAGGGATGTGTGAAAAATACGTAACAGGAATCATGAATACTGTAGACAGACATTCAGTATATACTGAGATATCATTAAAATGCATGGTTACACAGGATACACACACACAGATAGATATATAGATATAGATATATATATATATATATGGGTGTATGTCCATGTGTGGTTCCATGTTCAGTTTCCCCTTGGGTATTCACTGAGCTAAGGGCAGTGTTCCCTGGCTCATGGACTCTTTCATCTGAGAGAAACTGCAGTGATGTGGCTGGACTTCTGCTAGTATGTTGTACCCTTTCCCTTCTGTTGGGGCTGGAGTCTCCTTCTCAGGTCTCCCAGAGATGCTTGGGAACTACAGTTTTCTAGAAGCAGAACTAATCCTGCTGCTTTATTCTTAAGTGTTGGAACTGCTTGCCAACCCCCATTCTTCTGTAGCAACATCAGGAAAATAAAATACTTGATCTACTATGTGGGTATGTTTCAGTCCAAAGTAAAACATAGGCTTTAACTTGCAAAGGTCATCTTTGGTTTAGGAGACATAGATGACAGAGCCTTGGCAGTGCCATGGACGCTAAGGCACTGCAATTTGATCTAATCAGCCTGAGTTTATGAGCTGTGCAAGGAGAGATTCCTTGGGTAATCACAGGGAGTCCATCAGGTCACAACTTGGAATGCTGGACTCATAGCTACCCCTGACAGATGTATATAAATATGCTGCTGCTTTGTCCAAAGCCCATTTTCAGTTCAGTAGCCTCTCATAAAAATGTTACAGTAGTCAAAATATTCTGGACAGAAATCTGCTGAGCAGAAGAAATCCTTAGTTGGAAAGTACCCTTTCTGCATTCTCACCCAACCCAAAACACCGGCTTACAAGTTTGAAATTGTATCACTGTTTAATTAAGTCCTGACTGATGTTACCTTTAGAATCATGGGCTGGAGACACAGGGTGCTAACGATTAAATAGCTTGATCCCTATCCCGTAATCCTAGTGTTTTGCCAGTTGTCTATTAAAGTATGTCCGGAGCAGAGCAAGCACTTGGCAACTTCACAGCCTTCAGTGATTTAAGGAAAACCCCAAATGACTTCTAACTTGTGTTCCTATTTTAATCTATAAGCAGTGCCTATAGCTGCTGAAGAAACCTGTTCAGCATTTCCTGGGTTTCACAAGCTTTGAGGAACAGTCACCATCCACTCTTTTCCCCACCTACAAAGAGCTTGGTATTTTAATAACAAACTTTGGACAGGAAGACCAAATGTTTCTACAGGGAGTGACAGTAGGCTTCACTCCAATAAAAAGACCTTGGCCGTGGTCGTGTATGTGCAGCTGCAAAGGCACACTCATGGCTGCATCCCTCCTGTAGAGTGAGTTGGTCTGGTGAACACAACTGGAAAATCCTTTGCCATGGTCCATCTCCTTCAGTGACAGGCTTATGATTTTGTCCTGAACTGCATCAAATTTCTTGAGCTTGTGTGGTATTTGAACCCCTTCAGGTCTGGCCAGAGGACTGTCCAGCAGCCAGCAAATGACCAAAGGAGTTCCTCCTCTGACAGGCAAGTTGTAATGGTATCACATTCAGCAAAATGGAACCAGGCAGGGGTAGGTAGTCCTTCCTAGCAGGAGCTCACCCATCTGTGGCCAGACATGCCAGGAGCTGGGGCCAACTGGAGACGGAAATCTGTCTGCAGGAGTGGCTTTGGCTTTAGTGCTGAACATTTTTGTAACTTTTACAGAGATGGATAACCCCTTCATTTGCTTCAGTGGTTGCTGTTCCTACCCCTTTCTTTCCTTTGGCTTGCTTTAAAGAGGCTCTTAAACCATCAAAACTGGTGATGCAGCTATTCTCATTATTTGGTTTTGGTTTAGCCACAGATTACTTACTCTGACTGTTGCTCTGATCAATGTCCTGCTTGACGGGAAAGACAGTAAGCCAGCCAAAATCTCAAAAACAAATGCCTGAATTTAGCTCACTTCTCCAGCACATGTGGAGCCAGGTATTTCTGGAAATAGCTGCTGCTCCAACAGTTCATCTCTGTTGGAGTAGTGGCCTAGTCCCCTGTTACAGGTGCACTGTACAGTGTGTTTGTTTCGTTCATGCCCACTTCATGTATTTCCCTGCTGGTATTTTCTCCTGTGAGTTTCTGAGCTGGAGCAAAGTCAAAGTGTGAGATTTTTCTACTGTGGCAGTTTCCATTTGGTGATTTTTAAAACTACTTTCCTGCATGATGCCTCTCGTCCTCTTCCTTGCTCTGGTTTTCAAGGCTCTTTGGGCTCTCCTCATATCTCGTGGGAGGGTAGGTAAAGTTAAATGACAGTGAGAAGTGTAATTCAGTGATTTTTACCATTTTGTAAAAAATGCTGAAAAAAAATGTGGAAAAAAAGTTTCCTGCACAGTTTCATTGTACTAATTTTTCCAAAAATAAAAAATGGTGAGAAAATACCCATTTGACCTTAGAGCTCCAAGTGTCTTATTACTGTTAGCACACTGAGGCTGGCACTGGGAATCACCCCCCAGCTGTTAATAAGGTATTTAAGGGTACTTAACATGCATTTCATTACTAAACCAACATTTCTGCTGTAGTTGCTCTGGTGTTTCCCAGACGCCATTATCTGATCTTCTAATTATCGCAATTTTATTCTTGTGTGGGTAATTAACAGGATGTAGCAGGGCTCTCTGTGTGAACTGCTGTGTTCAGTTTTTAACTTCAGAGCTGATTTAAGGCCACTTCAACAAGGGCCTGTAGCAGTGATCACAAGTCCCAGTTTTGGTGATGGCAAAGTGACGGCATCATCTGTGGGGTACTCAGTTGGGCACTGGCCAGAGGTCACCATCCCAAGCCACTTTTTCTAGAACAGGGATTGATGCAAGCTTAAATTTAAAGTACCTGGCTCCAAACTCTTTCAGCTGAAGAGTCAGTAGGCTTCAACTAGAGTAGCAAGGCATGGTATTGTCTGTTAGGAACCAGTAAATAGCAGAAATTTCTTCTATCGGCCCATCATGAATTTATTTATATAATATAGATATATATTCTATGTTTTCTTTAAGCCAGCTCAGTGCCAGCATCCAGTGAGCCAGAATTAACCCCCCTGGGAAAGGGTGACCTTCTCCATTCACCTTGGAGAGGGCAGCATGAAGCAAAGGAGGTACCCATACACTGTCCCGGCAGAGGGGAGGGAGGACAGCTCGAATAGCAATCTTGGAATTTTTTTCAAATTCAATAGACCTTTTGGCTGGTTTGTCCCTAAAAGGACAAACCTTCAAGTGATGTAAAGTTATCACACCACTGCACAGCTTTGTACTGGGAGACAGTATAACTCTGAAGAAGCAGAAAACGCAGCTGAGGTATAATATCAGGGAAGGGGCATGTGTCTACAACACAAGACAGACTTTGAAGAGGGCATCATGCCAAAGTGAGGCAAATGCGGGGGGGACCAAATGAGATTATATTAATGGACTAAGTTGTAAACCAAAGCAGAAAAACAAGTTCTTGTTCTGTTCTGCCTGATGTGTGATACAGCATTTAATTGTGGTACTGGGTACAAAGTGCCCCTTGTAAAGCAGTTGTGGGAAATATCAAGAGCAAGAATCTTCACTCCTCATCACTGTCCTGTGAAGGTACAAGGGTTTTTCTGCCCTCCTTCATTTACTTGTTGCACCTCGAAGGAGTAACCAGTGTAGGATGATGGTTGCAGTGGTGCTTTGCCTACTTTCTGGAAAACAGCTGTGAGGACCTAAGAAACCATTGCAGAGTGGAAGGCAGCCTGAACCTTTTTCTGCCTGCAGTCTTGGAGTCTCAACACCCACGAGTCATTAACAGCTTTGCTAACCCTCATCACTGATTCATTTGTCCTTGCATCTCATTGATTTATGATTCAGATTTATTCACCTGAGGAAGATGATGACAAGAATAAAAAAGTAATTGTTCGGGAGAGGTAGGATTAATTCTCCTTTGAGAAGATGCAGCCTCATGGGAAAAACAGGTAAGACCTTTCTATTCCCAAAAGTCAGCCTCTGAAAAGCCCTCACTTGATGGTCCTGTTCCCATTGTCTCCATCCTCCATGCCATAGGTATTGTCTCTGTGCACTTCTTGTAAGTCCCTGCAGTCATTAATTTCCTACTGTGTTACGTTAATTTCTATGGGAAAATTACATCGATGTCATTGCATCACTATCTTGCTGTTTTCCAGCAACCTGAGTGGTGAGCAGCTCATGGCACTTATTTTTCCCCTCCATTCTTTTGACATACTCTTTGCCATTTGCAGCCCTGCCTTTGCTGTAGCTGGTCCCAGAGTCACTGCATCCCAACTTCCCCCTTCCAGTCCCCACACATCTCCTCTCCCGTGCTTTGTCTTTGTGCCTCAAGTGTTCCACAGCAGTGAGGTGCAATGCCTTTTCCAAACACAGATCTGGGCCACAGCAATACCTAGTGAGCAGGAGGAAGCTACTGAACACGTCTACATCAGAGGTCATCCAGAAGAGTATTCCAAGCCTAAATCCCCAACTGCATGGGATGGAAAGTGAGATAAGGAGGGGAAGAACTTGCCTGCCCTGCTCGCACAGCATGAGCTCAACGTGGAGCTGTGGTCCAACCAGCCTATTCAGGCTATGCCACTCCTCCACCAAATTCTTCCCCATGCAGGCTGTGGCCGGTGGTGACATTGGAAAGCAGATATTTCTTTCCTGAAAAAGCGGTAGCTGAATCCTGGATTGTGTTTACATTCCCAGCACATACGCAATGTGGAAATGTCTTGAAATAGGAAATAGTGTCCTGGCTGAACAAGTAAAAGCCATGAGATGAAAAAAAGTCACTATCATCATTTCCTGAGAGACTTGCCAAATTTCTCGTTTCTGTGCTTGATTTGCACATCCTGCAGATGTGTCTGCTCAAGTTTCCCTTCTGGTATTTTCCTCTTACATGGTATGTCAAGCACAGATGCACATTCACCTGAATGAAGAGCTGGTATTGTTAATGATAAGTGAAATACCACCTGTTAGCGAGGGAGTGTGAGGAAAGGGATGTGACAGATGCACCCACAGACTGCAAGACAGTGAATGAGCATCATCACATGTTGTTCTTACTTTTCTAGGTGACTACAAATGGATCACTGCTGGGGAGAGCAGAGGTTCTGAAAGTGAGAAATAGAATATATTGGCTGCACATTTAATTGCAAATACTGTTGGGAAACATTGCAAGGGAACTGAGGCAGGATAGGAAAGCAAGGGTTTTGCATAAATACAGACTGGTTTTAAGACTATGGTTCTGATTACCTTTTTCTAATAACCTAGGCTCAGAAGACCTGGTCATGAGCCTTCATCATAGTACATTCCATAAAACACAACTTCTACCTCCCACCAGATCAGTCTCTGACTCCAGCCAGATGCTGACTCCCACTTGCTGTCTCCTCTGGTTCATCCATGCTGAGGTCAGAGAAGGGCAGAGCTAAGTGGTCACCTGGAGTGATACCTTTAACAGGACCCTGACCTCGTTTTGATACAGTCAAGATCATCTGCTCAAGCAAATGTGACAGGCTTGGGAGCAAAGGACCCTGAGCTAAGGCGATCAAATACCGTCTTCTTGCAGCAACTTCTCTCAGGCAGGGGAAACGAGAAGGTCAGTGCTCACAAAACACTGTTTCTGAGCTCCTGTTTCTTGCAGGGTCTATTCTTTCCTTCTTCTTTTTTCTTTTTCTCTGCACTGTGTCTTATTTGGAGGGGCAACAGTGCTGCAAGGAGCTGCAGAGGTGAAGGTTGGGTTGGAGTGGGAGCTCACTGGCTTGCAGGGGACAGTGAGGGTCTGGATGGAGTGAGCAACTGTAAGGAAAAGAGAGAAACTAAAACAGTCCTTGCTTGGCATGGACACAATATCACAGGCACAAGTAGTTCTGGTCGGCTTATCATGAAGGACAGAGCTGTCCAGTGCGGCAGATCCGTATGGGAGCCATGCAGATGTTCTCAGCAGCAAGCAGGCAGTGCTGGGCAGGCAGTGCAGACCAGTGGCACTGTAACAGACCTGGTGATGGGGTGGGATTCCCCATATTTCTCTAAAAATGGGATTGCAAGGGCTGTCAAAGGCAGGAGATGCAATCTGACAGACCAGCGGTATGATGTGGTATACCAAACCTCATCATGCCTGCTAGAGCTGGAGAAGGGAGGAGTTTGTCAAAACTGGTTGTCATGACAAAGAAATCACCAAGGAACACGGGGAAGATAGTATCAAGGGAAGGAGATAAATTAAGGAGATGCATTTTGAATGTTTAATGGGCTGGAAACATCGGAACAAATATTGCCTGAGGGAGCTGGAGTGCAAGTCCAATGCCAGCCACAAGTGGAAATGAATTCACCAGGTAGCTCCCTGCTCATCCCCAGAAAGCTGAGTACCTCTCTGCGGTGAATGCTGTGGGCTTCCAAGAGGCCCAGGCCAGGAGGAACAATAGCTAGAACAGATTAAATGAGAGATTAAGGTCTTGTCTACACAAGTAAAGTTGTATCAGTTCATTTAGGTGGATTTGAAGAGATGTAGTTAAACTGGAGAAACCCCCAAGTGTAGGGGCACTTCAGCTCCAGCTGCAGTGCAGCACAGCCTCAGAACTTTGAAGACTGGGGGCCAGATGCCTATCTGAATGTCTGAATGCTCCTGAAAATGCCTTTTTCTCAGCACTGTGAAGTGGGGCAATACCCTGCAGAGGTGGGGTGAGGACAGATGCATAGGAGACTATGAAACACCGAGGTGCTGTGGATGCAGATGCTGAGGGCCAGCGTCCCTGGAGTGCTCCAGGACATCTCCCTGTCCTCCCATCCAGACACAAGGACTATAGGGCAGGTGGTGAAACTTGGCATGGGCAGCTGTGATGGTGCATGGGGAATTTCCATGGCAAGTGCTTTCATGCCATCTATCCCAGGCGCTAGAGGGTTTTTTCTCCCATGTCTGCTGAAGAAAATGCCATCAGATCCGGACTTCCCTGGGATGCAGTCTGAGCTGACATTGCCCCGTTCAGTGAAGTTTCCTGTACATTTGTACAGGTTTTGTTTCTCACCCTGTGTGCTAATCCACTGAAGGGGATTAGCATTTTATTTTGCTTTTCAGGCTGCTTAATTAATGAGTTATCTTCTCAAAGTCTGCCAAAAAAGGCAGTAATTTTTCCTTTAAAAATCGTGCACCAGCCATTCATCTCCAGCGGCTGAGCCCTGACATGCTGTTACAACTATGTTATCTGAATGCAGTGTGAAACCTGCAGCAGGAAAATGGGGCAGCACAAGTCACCAAGGTCTCACCTCAACCTGTCAAAAAAAAAAAAAAAAAAAGAACTTAATAAAGAGGACTAGTTTTGTTAGGTTTGATCCTGTCAGATGCTGCACACACATTTGCACATACAGTGCTGAGTGCTTGCAACTCTACTGACATTAGTATGAAACTAATATCGATGAGAACGTAGGTTTACTGGTAAATCACTGAGTGGCACTTGGCTCTGTGCTGCGGCCAGCACTCTCTCTACTCGCATGCACATACAGAGCTTTCATAACTCCACAGTGAAAGCAAGTGCTATTATTAGTTTATAAAGCAAGTTTTGTTGAATTTGGCAGACAACATGCATGTGTAAATTCCCCCAAATTAATTAAAACATTTAGAGCGATGGTGGAGATAGCAGCACTGCTCACCTACTAGATAGTTTTAACAGGTTCACAAATGCTTTTATGTAATTAATTAATGCTTGGCTACCTCAGGTGAAATAAGCTGGGCATGCATGCTTCCTTAAATCAGAGCAAAGGTAGAGAGGCAAATTCATGTTCTGTTTAAGCAGCTTCCATCAAAGTTGGTCTGAAGCCCACTGTGGTCTTTAATTTATCTCTGGAAGACAAAAGTTATCTGAACTGACTGTATGAGCAGAAGAGAGAAAACACATGAAATAATAAATAAAGCCGTAATGCTTGCCAGCACTGCATGCCAGAATTCTTCTTGCCTGGTTCAGCTCCTCTTCTTTTGTAGTCACAGAGTGAAATCAGGCTCAGACCCAGCCAAAGGGGCCTTGTGCCAACCCCATCACTGACACAGTGGCATTGTGGTGGCATTATGAGACATGAGCTGCTTCTCACTTTTCACTTCTTGTAAGGGAAAGCATGGGATGTTTTGGTGCATGAGCCACCACCATCAGTTTGGTGAATAAGCCGCCTGAATTTAATGGGATATGTCAAAAGTGCTCCAGCTAAACGAGGTCAGATAATTACATTAATGTGAAAGTGCTCAGGAACATTGTAAAAAGAAGATGGCTTGTTACAGATGCTGTGGCTCAAACACAGCTTCTTTGCCTCCTACCCAAATTCCCAGGCTCAGGACTTCATTTCAGCTGTCCATCTGTCTTGTGTCTGGGGACACAGGCACTTGCAAAGCGTGAAACACTACAAGTAGGTGAACAAAGACCTCTTAGAAAGGAAATCCCACGGCTTAATCTTGAGAAGATTTTCTGAAATTACTGTATAATTATAGTGTGCCTGGGAACATGGCTGAGGAAAATAACCTTTTTTTCACCAGATCCCATATATGTTGAGAGTGCTGACTACTCACCACTATACCATATCAGTATACACTTACTTTTTGTTAATACTCACCATGGTGTATTGCCCCTGCTCTAATAGGTAGAAAGATGAATTTTAATTCTTTACTGCATCATCAGAATATGGCTGTCTTTTTTCCCTGGGCAAAATCAGGCAGAATTAATGACCATAGAAAAAAACAACCAATCTGACCTCAGATCGAAGGTGAGTAGAGAATCTTCCCCTCATACTTCTGCAAGGAGAGCATGACTTGAGTCAGTAAGGCAATCAACTCAGAGACCCTCCCATTTTCCTCTCTTTGCTCTTCAGAACCATATCACACTTTAAAAATCTTCTTTATATAAAGCGCATCCAGTTACCTGAAGTGCAAAGCTATGCTGCTTGCAGACAAGAGAGAGGTTCTCAGCTGACTCAGACGCACCTCTGTGTGGAGACCAGCTGGGCACAGCTCAGAAACAGACCCGGCTCTCTATCAGATGTTTTCCAATTCAGTGTATGTGGCGTAGCCCAGTCTAGTTCAATCCTCCGATGTTGAGGCTGCTTCTCACTTGTTCATCTCTGACCTTACGAGACTTGCAGTCCAGGCTGCATGTGGCCCAGCTTTAACATAGAAATAGAAATAAATACTTATACCTCCTTCATATCCCCTGAATGCCAGGGATATGGTATAGCTTCATGGCTAGGATACTGTCCTTTGTGTGCAAGAACAGAGCTCATACCCATGGAGGCTGGTGATACTGGAAGTCAAGTCTCAGTGGAAGTAGGGGGTCTGTTCTAGGCACGGGCATGTTTCCCAGAAGCGAATAAAGCTGGTTAAGATGTGCTCTGGGCTGATTTTAATGCTCTTGCTATGGGTAGGTTTCCCTTGAGCACACCTGCCACATCAGACCCATTAGAAGTCTCAGGTACTTCTAGTGCCTAAACCTGAATCCGTATGCAACATTTTTTGCATTTCTGTCTAGACCAGGACCTTTTTGAGCATCATCTTAGGAAACTGAAAGGTACCAGGCACAGTCTGAATGAATGGTCTCCAAGACTGAGTGCTGCTGCAAAGCAAATTCAGGTGGTCTGCATTTTATCCTGAGTAGCTCACTACAAAAGTTAGGGGGACCACTGCAGGGAGGTTGATGGCACTTTCCCTGGCTTGAAGTAACTAGATTTCATCGCATTTTCATGCGGGTAGTCACCTCGGGATATCTTATCCAACTGACTCTGGTATTGAATGGATGCTAAATGAGAAAACCAGCAATGTTGCTTCCTGCATCACGTTCAGTATTTTCTTTTCCATGACTGAGATGCCTAACGGACGAGCTCCCACCCTGGAAAAATGGCTTGTGAGCTAGATATCCTGCACAGCTGTATGTGAGGGTATTTCCTATTTATTGTTTAAAGAAAATCTCTGGAGTAAATCGTGGAAGAAAAACAGGGGTGTAAATGTAGATCAGGTTACCCGCTTGTAAAAGACACAACGCTTCAAAGAGCATGAAGCAAAATGCTCACGTTCTTCCTTTGTTTTTGCTTTGATTCCTTTGACCAAATCCTTTTTTGGATTACTTAAATCCTCATGCACTGCACAGAAGATTTTATCTCTTTGCACAGATACAATGCTGAAGTAACTCCACTGGCTCCAACAAAGGTGTTCCAGATGTAGGGTTGTGCAAAAGAGAGCAGTCAAGTACCCATTCGCAGATTTATGTCTGAATCAGGGCCTTGTGGTTCCACATTTTTCCCTCTATTTCTTTTTCTGATGGCAGCAGCATTCCCTTTCTGATGGAAGGCCCAATGGGATGTATGATGTAACTCAGATTTACAGCTTCAGTCACTTTACAGATTTCTTGCCTGTATCTTACCATTCTTTGTTTTGCCTCTTTCTTGATTTTCCACATGTTGTTCTCTCTCTATTTATCCAAACAAGCATATTTGTACATTCATGTCTATATGCACACATGTAGGTACACTCTTTCTGGCCTCTCACGTCTTACGAATTAATCTCATTCTAGCCAAATATATATGCACATATTTATATGTATATTCATAATAAACATATAAATAAATACTTTCATGACACCCTTCTTGCAACAGAAACTGCATTTCTGGAATGTTCTGGCCTTGCTTGCCTTACCTGTTAAAACTTCAGTCAAGAAACAAGTAAACACCATCTCATTGTGAATAAATAAATTTTATTTGTCTGATCGTGCTTATAAGTGTCCATCTGTGCTCATTCTACAGCAGTGTTCATGAACAGACACAAACCCTGCTGGTGGCCTTCTCTTCAGTGGAGTCTGGCACCCCATTCAGCAGGGTTTCATTTCCTTCCCAAGGAGAATAGATCTCCATAGCACAGCTGAATAGTTCAGTTTGGAGGAACAGAGGTCTGACTAGTAGGTTCAAGAACCTTACACAGTTAATGAGCCATAATGACCCTCATACAGCTACAGAGTAGGATTACTGATTTGTGATGTTTGGGAATCATTTGCACCATAGTCACAGTTTATATGGTAATAGCCAGGCCTGATGTGCTTGCTACTCAAACCCCACCAGTTTGGCTGTGTGGGGAGGAACGCAAACTGCACCATCTTTCTGTAGGTGGACATGAGCATTAAGGACACTTTTTAAAAAATATATGCTTCTCTACCAAGTTTTGACCTTAAAGTTTGACAATGAAAAAGTCCCTCTCAGAACAGCCTGTGCTTCCTGAATGGATTAAGAAGAGAGTCTGTGCTGCTTTTGGATTCTCTTCTCTGTGGCAGCAATTGAATTTGGCCCGAAATTATGGTAGTCTGCAATTAGTGGAGGAAGCTGATCTTCAGATTTCTTTTTCTTGGCTTTATAAATGCGCCTGAACAGTGTCATTCAGATAGCAAAACCATGGGCTATCCAAATGACATGGAGGACTCTGTGCAAAAGGCAAGGGGAAGTCTGTACGAGAGGCTGTGTTTTAACCTTGTGGGGAAAACCATGGCAGTCCTGAATGCAGGGTAGCAGCCATTTCACTCTCTTTCACTTCTGAAATCCTTCCAGAAGAGAGACAAACTGTGTCCATGTCCTGGAGGAAGACCTTACTTTTGTTCTTTCTTGTTGTATTTCTTTATATAAACATATCCAAGACTGAAAATATTTGGCTGTTCTTCCTGTCTGGAAACATAACGGGAGTCATGGTGATTAGGTAAGTTAGCTGTGGGGGTGATGCATCTTACTCTGTCTTAACCACCTGGAAATTAGGCACCTTGGCTTCATGAATTCTCTTGGCTCCAAGAGCCAGGGAGAAAAAAATTGCACCTTTGTTGGGCAGTTCAGCCCCTGCCTTAAGCACCTGTCTTAGGACAGGATGACTTACCCTCTGGAGGTGTTTGCCTCTCTGCCTTACCTACAGAGGGAATGTATACAACCAGTTCACACTGAATGTATGATTTTTAGAAGGGTGAAATTAGCTGTCCCTGTATGTCTAGCTTCCTAATCTATGCTGTCCTGTTGCTGTGAATGCTGCTTCTTCACAACCAAATTCAAGCTGTCACAGTCATCATTTCTATGTCCAAGAGACTACTGAAATGAAATGTCTCATCTAACACAGATACGCTTACCAGGCAAGTTTTCCATACTCCTTATTTTGCACAGACTAGTACATCTCTCTCTTTTTTTAGCATGGGTACTTTATGCAAGGAGTCTAAAAACCTATCAGACAGGGGTGAGGATTCACCCTGAGCTGTGTCCCAGCAGCTCTGTGTCAAAACATCCCCATATGTAGTTTTATCAGCTGTTTCAAGGCTGTTGGTTTATATCTAACATTGTTATTCTTTGGGACAAAGATACAGTGGCGCCTTCTGGACAAGTATTTTTGTGCTATTAAAAACAGAACTCCTTTTTTCCTTTCCTAAAAACCAGCTCCAGTAGAAGTCCTTTAAAAAAATAGATAGTTTGCTGTCTACTTCTGGTTAATGCTTGATTTACATTGTTGTTACTGGGCCTTGTAAAAAAGGGCTACTCCTATCACAACATTTCTAGATACAAAAACAGTCAAGACCAGTCATTTGAAAGTCCTCTGCTCTGTAACCCAATATTATTTAGCTTTGGCTTTGATCTTGCGCCTGGAAAAAGTCTTTTCCTTGAAACACTGAAAGTTTTCACAATTCTAATAATGCATCAAAGCTGATACAGTGTGTAGTTCGGCCAATCTCCAGCATTAGTTCACTTCATGAACCCAACTAAATATCTTTTCCCCTTCTCTCAGCTTTAATTTCATGTTTTCTTTGCAGTGATTCTGGGGAGCAGTGTGTTGCTGGTGCTTGGGGAAGCGAGAGGGTGAGAGCGCTTGGTAACGCCAGCCATGGCACAGCCAGATGCTTCCTCCCAGAGGACTGCCAATGCCCTGAGCACCTCTAGACGTCTCGTGAGCACAGACTGCTGCTCCTGCCAAATTGCATGGTGGTTTTAGGGATGGAGGCAAATATCCACTGAGTATTTACTTGATGCTATCAAACTCATTTGTCTCGTAACCAAACTCAGAGTCCCTAGAGGTGAAATTCAGTGCATCAATCCACTGCTCCATCTTTGAAAGGAACATCATTAACATGCCTTACACATGAACAAACGTGGCTTTGTTCCATGTTACTTCATTAATGCATTATTTAGGGTGATAGATTTGAAAGCCAGAAGGCACCTTTATGATGACCTAGTCTGATCTCATGAGTACCACAAACTAGTAATCTAGGCAGTAACCTGTGGTTGATCTGTATCATGTATTTTAGAAAAATAGCCAGTTTCCCATGGCAGTTTGGACTGATCTCCCTAGATGTGCTGATTTCCAGTGAGTGGTTTGCCAAAGGGAGAGCAGAGAACACAATAGCAAAGCTGGTGTTTGCTGTGCAAATCTGGAAGAGGAGTTTCACCCTAGGAAGCCAGACAGGCCAAATACAAACAAAGATGGAAACAGCACCATTCTGTAGATCTGAATTTAAATCTAACCTTTGGCTGAGAGCCTATTTCCCCTTTTAAGTCAAAGTGGAAAGCAGTCTACTAAAGGAAGAGAATTCACTAGTTGGATACCATGGATGAGGTCTGAAAAAATACAGTTTTGGACTTCCTATGGAGAGAAAGATTTTTGTTCTGGAGGAGAAGAAATATCCTGAGAAGTGTTTGTAATTTTATGTTCTCCTTTTCAGTTCAGAAGTCTGTTCTTGGTTTTGAGTCTACAGTCAAAAAAAGAATGACCTATGGAAATGCATTTTTTTCAGTGAGGCACTGATGAAACGTGCTGAAGTCCATGAGCGTGCCTTTTTGTCAGCAAGCTTTGTGAGCTGTTGGGAATACAGGATTTTTTTGAAGAAAACTAGGTAAGACTGAAGGAGCCAGTGTCCATCTCTGGAAACAGCCTCTAGGAGGTGGCTGCTCCTGCAAGGCTCTGAAGGCTGCTCTCCCCACATGATGTAACAAAAGATCTGATAAGCACCATGTCACCATTGGAGCTGGACATAAGTGCACCCCCTGGTCCCAGCCCTGGCTTTGCCAGGCTGCCGGGGGGAAGAAAGAGATGAGGCAACTGCAACACAAGTGGGCTTTGCCGTGTTAATTGGCTGGGTCAGGGACTGAGCAGAAGCATCCCATGAAGGGATGCTGTGTTTAATCTATATCTGAGAGCAATGCAGTAATCATGTATTTCATTGAAATTCCAGGTGAGCTTCTGCTGAAGTGCTACAGAAAACTAAGTGCTGGGACAAAAAAAAAAAAAAAAAGGCAGAGGCAGAAAGAGGGGGCTGTGGTGTTGAAGTTCTGGGAAAATTATTGATTTATTGAATGAAGGTCAAAGCTACTCAGCAAAAAGGCAGGAAATCTTAGCACAAATAGGCTCAGTGTGGAAACAAGGAACTTTAACACTGAGCAGGAAAAAACAGTTCACACAACTGTAAATGAAGCATTTAGAAAAGCTAAATAAGGAAGGTCAAGGCTTTCCATGACACACATCAGTTGGTACAGTGCATCAAGAAGCAAACACATCTCAACAGGTGTGACTGGCACTGTTGGCCCTTGCATTATGGAGGACAGGCAAAAACTGAATGACGTATGATGAATTAGCTCAATTGCCAAAGGAGGCTGGAGTTTCTGGCCTAAATCTACTCAAAGAATAATTTCTTTGGGCAAGGTCTGACCTCTACCCTTGGAGCTGAATGGCATGATCATACCGCAACTTCCCTGCTAAGCTCTCTTAGCTTCCAAACCACAGTGGCCACATCCTAACTACCTGTGGGGAATGGTCTCTCCTTCTTGCAAACTCCCAGCCTGTGCCTAGGTAGCACTTGGGAAAGCACTACCTGGCCTGGGCCAAAATCCTACCAGGGGTTATGTTAGTGGTTCTGACCAGTTATTAGTATGGACATAAGGGACAAAGAAATCCAGTGCAAGCCGTCTGCCTGCAGTGTGCTCATTCGAGGTACCACCAAAGCCTCTTCTCTTCTGTGCAATTCATGAAGTTTTTCTCATTGCTCAGTGTGACTATGTCATTTGTAAACCAGGAGGAACCCATGCAACCATCTAAAATCCAGCCAGGAGAACACCACTGGATTCTTTCAGTGCTGATTGCAACGGAATGAAGTTCAACAAGGCCAAGTGCCGGGTCCTGCACTTTGGCTACAACAACCCCCTGCAGCACTACAGGCTGGGCACAGAGTGGCTGGAGAGCAGCCAGGCAGAAAGGGACCTGGGAGTGCTGATTGACAGGAGGCTGA
>JAWWES010000115.1:100697045-100748537 GCA_035583135.1 Lophotriccus pileatus | reverse complement strand
ATGATCTAGTAATCACAGTGGGGTTGGATCAAGGGTTGGACTTGATGATCTCGGAGGTCTCTTCCAACCCAGTTAATGCTATGATTCTATGATTCAAAATGGCAAAATCCTCTAATAGTGTCTTTTCTGCCACTAATTGGGTCTCAGTTTTCTAAGCTATGGCTTTCCGAAAGTGAAGGTGTGGAACAGCTGGCTCGAGAGGGCTGTGTGGAAGGGCAGCACCATTGGGCTGGGGTTATGCAGGAGCAAACAGATGTTTTGCAATGTTTTGGCACATGGCTCCTCACTCATTTCTTCCCCATGTTCTCCGAAGGAGAGAGAGACAGTGTTAAAACCTCTGTGGCTGTTCCCCCCAGCAGTTCTTGAGATGGGAGCTCAAGGTTCCTGCTGTCTCCCTGGGGTGTGCAGGTTTCTGCCTTGGCATACCCTGCCTTCCTCCCGGCTATCTGGTTATGAGTATGGCTTACCTGGCCACAAACCTGTCTGTGTATATGCAATCATTCATTTGGTTTTGGTTTTGTGCATTCATGAAAAGGCAACACAGAAACCAGTGCTGGCCCATGTGACTCATGCTGGCTTTGGAGAAAAGCTGTGTGCATTTGTTTGCTTATGTTTTTCATGAAGCAACCAAAGTTGTACTGCTGAGTCTGACTTAAGTGTGGAGTGCTTGAAGATTCCCAGTGCAAGGCAGAAGGAGCAAAGCTCTAGAGAAAAACTTCTTTGCAGTGCTTTTTACTAGAACTAGTAAAGCATTTGTTAACGTGCTGTTTTATTGAGAACTAAGTGCCTCATAGTAGTGTAAGAGCTGCCTGTGGCTATCAAAGTTGAGAGCCACCTAATCACAGGTGAAAGCTCAGGTGAAGAGTTTAGAGTACACAGCACATACATGGGACATCTCAGTTACAAGCACTCCGTGCTTTCAAAGTCTCACTCTTGTGAAGCTTGAGACAATTGACCCATTAGGATGGGTGGATTTGTCCCTCATGAATTGGTTTCTCAGTCACTTAAGAACTGCAAATTTTAAAACCTTCCATTGAACCTAGCTTTGGACTCTGTAGAAGCCTGTGGTAATGAATTCCACAATGCAATTAGTCAATGGGTAATATGCTTTAGTTTGGTCAGAACCAGTTGCACAATGACTTCTCCAGTTGGCACTTAGTTCTCAACCTTATGAAAATACTTGCTTTATATTTCCTCTTAATCCATCTCCTTCACAGGACCATCCTTTTAGAAATTTCACTCTCTTCTCCAGTACCATTTAGCTTCACCTTTCCTCATGGTGAAGCTGTTCCATGCTTGTGTTCCTGTTTTTTATTTGTTTGGGAAAGCTTCATGGACCAACACAACCTTTTCACAACTGTTGACAATAACTGCATGTATATCACACACCAAGTTAACATTTCAGAGAGCCATGACTCCAAGTTATGTTTTATTCTTGGTACAGCAGAGCCTCTTGCTGCGTGTATATACTTAGAGCTGATCAGTTCCTATATGTGTCGCTTTCCAACAGCTGACAATGGATTTTGCTGGACAAGATCTTGTCTGGCCTCTTGACACTGTGGAGTACTTCAGCTTTTCTTCATCAGGAGTTTTAGGTTGAGTGGCCTCAGTTATTCCCTCTGACAATGTTATCACTACACTGTCCAAAATACTGCATTCAAATTATCATGGTTTTGATGATTTTTCACTAAATCTCAAACCAGTGCCTGAGGAGAAACTGCCTGGGACCTCTTGGTATTGGTCCAGATCTTGGGCAGGTAGGAGCATCAGCATCCCTGGTAGCAGAGGGAGCCTGTTCACAACCAGAGATGCTGCAGCTTCCCCAGAGAAGTTGTCCTTTTTGGTGCTAGTCCAGAGAAAATGAGCTTCACGTCGTGGAAGTGCTCTCCGTTGTGAAGCTGTTTGGAGAATGAAGTAGGGCACCCCCAGCATCTGTGGTTCTGAGCGTCAGCCTCTGGTCTCCTCACAGTGGCAGCACACCCGACGTGGCTGCCTAGCAGGACACGAACCAAGCTGGTGATGTACATCTCATGGGTGAGGACACAAAGAGAAAAGGCCATGGAAGTGCTCTGCTGAAGAATAAAATGTAAGCCTAGTTAAGAGGTGAGAGGGCCAGGACCCAAGTGTGTGTTTGTCCCTCAGCATGAGCAGTGTGACCAGTTTGTTTACTCCTCTAGCTCTGCATGGTGGTCCATACCTGGGCTTGCCTTCTAATTTTTAAGGTTTTTCTAATGTTCCTATGTGGATAGCAGTGCTGGAAAAGTACAGAAAGAACCACAGGGCTGATCAAAGTTGAGAAATGGCTCTTATCCAGGGGGTGTAATATACTGGGAGGAGAGAGGGATGAAAAGGATATTATATAAATCCACAAAATCATGACTAGTAGAAAGAAAGCACCTAGAGGATCACTGCATCTTCCAGTAATAGAATTGGGGAATGCCAAATGAAACTCCCAGATAGCAAGGTCAGTGCAAAAGAAAAGAGGCAGTTGTGCTCCCAGGGAGGAGGTGAAGGTGTGGGACCCAGTGCCGCCAGGGATGGTAGGTGCTCAATGTTTACATGAGCTCAGATTCATGGAAGAATTATCCATTGATAGTTATTAAATATAAAACCACAACCTCTGCTTGGGGATATCCATGGAGGGTGGAAGAACATCCTGGAGCAGCAGTATTATAAGCTTGTCCTTTTATACTCTTCCCGGGCACCTCTTTTTTGCCAGGAAGGGAAAAGATCCCGAGATAGATGGATCCTTGATCTGGCACACAAGGGCATTCTTAGGAATGCAGGTGTGTTTTTCACATGAAGGCTTAGGAGGGTTTTTTCAGCATTTGGACAATTTGATCCCACTAATCTCACAAACTCTTTGAAACAAGGTTATGATTGAGAAAACTCCATAGGACACCAGTGCCCAAATCCTTTTGCTGATCTTGGCCCAAAATGGCTGCTGACTCTCCCATGTATAACTCATATCCAACAAAGAGAAGCAACATTTCTGTCTGATGGAAAAACAGTGCAGACATTAAAACAAGTAAAATTTGTCTAAAATAGCCAGGGTGTTGGTGTCCCCTGTAGAGTTCAGGGTGATCTTCCTATATGAGGTCATTCTACTTGGCAAATCACAGTGTGGAGTTGTGTGAGTAATCAAATCGTAGCCTTATACTGCAAAATCTGTTTCCAAATATGTGTATATGAGAGGTGCAGCAACAGAGCAGAGCTGGGTGTAGCAGTGCTTTTTTCATAATGGAGTTTTGTTTGGAAAGAAATGCTGTATGAGATGACATAGTTTTTAAGACTGCTGAGATACTTCATGTGTTTGAAACCAAGTGGATGCAGCCTGTGCAAGAATCAAGGTCACCCAGAGATTTAGGCCACCCAGCCTGAGAGCTTGGCTCAGCCACACAAGAGTCATTTCCCCAGCCTGCCAAAGCATGAACCACGGGTTAGCCTATGCTTGTGTATGTCATGGTGTTAATCTGATAACACTGACTGATGATTAATCTCTACAATTAATGGCACATTAGTATAGTTCACTGCAGCATATTGAAATGGCAACAGAGATTCCCTCCTCAGCAAGACAAAGGAGTTTTATGGCTCATAATAGAAGAGCTAGAGAAAAGAATTATTCTAATTTTATTTTAACCTTATTTTAAACTTTTTATTATTTTATTTAAAATTTTATTTATTTTTAACCTTATTTTAAACTTGTGTGATGCAACATATTGAGTCTATATGTCACTTATGATATCCAGCCATCCCTCTCTCCCCTCTCTTTTGACACCTCACATGCAGGACTTGCTTGTTACCACTCTGACAACCTTGGATGTGGAGAGGCTGTGGTTATCTTGAGTGGTCTTCTGCAGAAAGGAGGCTGAGTTTTGCACCAAGCCTCCTCTGCCACCCTGGGCGGGAGTGCTGCATTTCTGGCGGGAGAGCTGTATCGTGGAGCTGCCGTGGGGTGGGACACTGTCCTGGTTATGTGCAGATAAGGGAGTGTGCTGAGACTTTCATCTTTCCGTTAAAGAAGTTATATACACTTAGCCAGGTGATCCTGCATTTTTGCTAGGTGGTGCATGCTGTTTCAGCACCTTCCTGTGAAATATGGGCTTTGACATGAAACCATGGAGTACAATTATCCTCAGTACAGCAAGCTGGTGGAAAACCTATCAAAGTCACAGGAAACAGCTGTAACAAGACAAGGAGAAGTGATTGGAAGGCAGAAAAATATAGAATAAACATGGGAACGCTCAAGAGTTAGGAAATGGAAGTTGTCATTTTGGAAGGAAACACAAGTATGTCATATAATAGCTAAACTGTTTGAAACAGACTTTATCACATGGTGAAAGAGCTGGAGAAACTGATGGGAATATAGAAATTCAGTTGTGTAGAAATAGGGGGTATGTTTTAGAGAGATGTATATTGAGAAGTCCAGTTTAGGTCTGGCAAATCAAGTCAGGAATAGTTTCATCTCAAAGGGACAAATGTAGGAAGCTGCTCTCTGAACATTTATTTCTCATTTGTGAGCACTTGATATGAGTAGTAATGAGTGGTTTGCCTTCATGGTAAAAAAGGACCTTCTTTCAGTCCTCTTCTAATGATGTTTTGCACAATTAAAACTGGGAACAACAGTGCTTGGCCTGCCAGAAGCCAAGAGTAGGGTCACTGTTGAGAGAGCCAAGATAAAAGAAGCTCCAGGAGAGCTGGGGTCCGTGGGATTGCCACTTCTCTGTGGGGAAGAGGCTGCCTTTTCGGGTGGTACAAAACAATTGCCACAAGCAGCTGTGGGGAGCCTTGGCTGGGTGAGGTTATCCCAAAGGATACATGGGAAACAGGCAGCGTCTCCCCCAAAGCCAGAACAGAGAGGCCTGAGCTGGCTGCTCTGCCCAAGAGAGCCTCAGATGAGCCCTAGGGCATGGCACAGCCAGAACGAGGGGCCTTCTGGTCCTTTATGACTATGCTGATGTCTGGCTGGAGACACCCTTCAGTAACGCTCGGCATATGTACAAACTATGCACACACTCTCTGCTCTCTCCTGTCAGGAGGATATGTGTGTGGTACATCAGCCTCTAACAGAGGTCACCCCTTACATAAACTGCTGTGAAATAAGCTCAAGAAAAAATGCTTCAAAGGATGATATTTTTCAAAGAGTCTGGAGTGGGTGGGGGTTGCTTTCAGAATTCGGTCATCAGAAGAAAGGAAGAGGCAATGAGCTCTTCTGATTTAGATGCTGAGTCTCTCTAGGATATGGCATAATTAATTTAACTGTTCTGCCCCTTCTTCCCTGCTGTGAAAAACAGACAGTGAATTCTCCATGCCAGGCAACTTTATTAAGAGTGTAGATTATTTATATAATCATAAATGCAATGTCAGGACTAACCACGAACTGTGGAATAGCCTTTCTCCCAGTGTGAGCAGCAGCTCTAAATAATTAATGCTTTTGAGACTTCTCTAAGCTCCCAAGTCCACATGGGACCAGGGAAATGGGAATGCTAATTGTAGAATCATCGGCAGCTTCGCTGGACAAAGCACTGAACTCCTCTTCTTCAGTTTCTCCATCTCTAAAACCGGGATGTCTGTCTGTTTTACAGTCGTAGTGAGGATGGATTTATTGTTTAGTTTGTGTAAAGAATTAAATAAGTACTAAGTATTACTATTATCAAGCCAAAAAGGTGAGTCAATGACCCATTTCCTATCTCAGCCTGCCTTCAAGGTGTTGATGTTTCTTTCCAGTTTACAGGAATTGAATATCTGCCATAAATTGTATTCATATAGCGATGTAAATAAAGCATTTTTTGTGGGTATTGTGTTGCTTCATTCCTTGTGATTACAGAATAAAGGTGATTAGATTAAAACTGCTTTTGGATGTACAGCATCTTCACAGGCTTTGTTGTTCAGTGTGTCTGGGAATTACAGAAGTAGGTTCCTACAGACTCATGAAGAGATGAGTCCATGGGGCAGACATACAGAGAAGACAGGGTGTTTGGTTTAGCTTTTACTCTGCTGTAGATTTCCTGTACGTCTTTTGCAGGTCAGCTGGGAAAATCCTCACAGACCACTTTAGAGAAGTTCAAATGTCACCCATCTGCTATGGCTGTTAAGGCCATGTGTTATTTAAGCAGTGCAGGACTGCTGACTTCTCATTCCTTGACCATGACATCAAACAGGGAGCTCACCTATCACTGAGTGCAGTGGTAGTGCCAAGACCATTTATGAAAAATATTCACTGTGAAGCATCATTGTTCTGGTGTCTACCATTAAAGTTCCTGAAACCGTTGGGATGTTGCCTTGAAGTATAACAACACACATGCCCTCTTGAATTGATCCCAAAGAGCAAAGTCAAAGTTTGCATTAACTGCTCAGCTATTCCCTGGCCTTTCTGTGTTTTCCCCTGTCCCTTGTGGGCATGTTCATTCTGGTGAAAGTGCTGCTGAAGACCCAATCTTGTCTCCGCTAAAAACAATGGGATCTTTGCCACTAACTTAGAAGTTCATGTTCTGAAAGTCATACTGAAGAGGGAGTTTATCTGAATTAAGGTAGATTGTGACATTCAAAGAAAAACAGCCTCTTTCCAGAATGAAAATACCCTCTCTGAGCACTTTTATTCACAAGCAGCTGGGAAGGAATGTTTAATTTAGTTCTACCATTTGGGAGTAGAACCTCACAGAAACTTCTCCTCAGATACTGCTGGGATATTATTTCACAACCCAAAATACTCCTTGTTTGTCAGTGAAATAAATCTTAAGGATTTTTTTCAAAATTTCTTTTTTTCAGTTTGTAAGGGTCTAAAATGAAGTCCTCAAGCTATTTCCTAGTTATTTAGGTAGCTAAAAAATAGATTGCTGTTGAAATTAGGTTGCTGCTTTTGAAACTATCATTAATTGTCCGCTTGTACCTTTTTCCACTAAAGTACCTGGGCAAAACTGGTCCACAATTCCCAAGGACAAGAGGTAAGTGAAAATGTTGCTGTGAGCTCTTTGATTCATCAATATAACCATGTTCTGTTTAGGAAAATACGGAATCAGGTGTTTCAGAACTGACCTTATGCTCTGTTACTTTTCAAGGCTGAATATAAGGAGTCAGGCAAATACTAAATTCTGAGGCTATCAAACCTTGTCAATGGGATCAGCACTGGCGTACAATCTTGCCTGATCCTGCTTCCTCACACTCACCTGTTCCTCGTGTTTGCTTTAACCGCTCCCTTGGCTTTGTGTCTCACTGCTGACTTGGCACCATGCTTCATCTTGCCTGTTTTCCTACAACAGCCTCCCACTCATGCCTGTCAAGTGCCCATCATCCCCCATCAAAAATACCTTTATCCCAAAGGAAGCTCCTTTGCAATCTTCCCTCAATACCTCGAGGTGTGATCCTTGCCTTTGTGAGATGGTATCTGTCTCAATAACCTGATGTATTGTCTGTGCATTGAAGTCAGCAGAAGGTCAGCAGGGCTGCTGCTTACTAACTTTTGTTGTAAGTGGATCTGTAATGGTTTTTCAGTCCTATAAGCCTGGTACTGACAGTATGTAATTAAAGGCAACTATTTGCCATAGTGTCCTGGAATTTCCACTGATGTCTTTGCTCTGTTATTGCTGTTGAGCAAAACAGTTGAATTCTGGTGTTGTCTCTTTCCTGCTAGGAGTTATTATACACTCGAATGTTTCCACCATTACATAGAAGACACATGCATGCCCCACAGATGCTTTTTGCATAGTATAATGGAAAATTTTCCTGAATATGTGATCATAACCATTAGGATAAATAATACAAAAAAATTAAAAGGGACAACCATCTAATTTGGTAAAAATGGATGGCAACTACTAAAGTAGTCTTAAAAGAGAGCCTAGAAAGACAAAAGACAATGAAGTTGGCTAGAGACAGAACCTGCCATCTGCATATTATGCTTAAACAAGCAAAACTGTTTAGATACTAATGCTTCTTGATAAAGTCACTGGAAGAGAAGACCTTTTGGATTCATGGACACTTGCAGACAAGGACAGAATTGGGACAAGAATTTGAAGATGTGATTTTCATCTTTATCACCTTGCTTCCTTGGTTCTTTTCTGCATCTACCTCATCAGTTGTCATTAATCCTAACCAGATCTTGCACACAAGATAGATTTTTCCATATGTGGTAGTGTTGCATCTATCCTTGTTGTCCAGGTCCATCAGCTTGGCACATACATGTGAATAATAAAGGCAAGAAAGAGAAGGACACCAAGCAGTAAAAGAGGAAAAGAGATGGAAAAAAGTATCACCAACATAACAGAGAAAGAAATGCTGGAGACAGAGTGTGACCTGCAGATAGAAGGAAGAACAAAAAGATATCAAAAACCTAGGACTTACGTGGGCAGACAAGAGGAGGGTCTATACAAGTTGGCGCTGCTGACCAAGAAGAATTGCTATTTTGGGTGTCCTCATGTTTGCAAAGAACAGTAAAATATCCTGGCTTGCCACATACATTGTTCCGGGACTCAATTTGACAGCCAGTTTTAACAGGTGTCCAGAGTAAATCACAGACCTGTCAAGCATGATGCCAGACTAGATGAGATACATGGTGTTAGGTGTTAGCATTAAGCCTACAAAATGTGGAAGAAAGCATAGATCATCAAGGAAATTGGTGTATGGACAAGTGCCAAAACCCAACCAATTTCAGCATTGTAAAATTGATTGTAACAATTGGAAGACTTCTTTGCTCTATAAATAAAAAAAGAATAAGGAAGAGGAAGTGGTTCTGCAGTGAAAAGCAATAGAGATGAAAGATAATATAGGTTTGGCTCCAAAACTAAATGAGTACTTCATCTGAATTTCTCATTAGGATACCAGGACAAAACCTGTGGGCAAAGACATCTCGTCTAACAAGAAAGTCTCTATCTAAGTGAAAATGACAGGACTTGTGGTGGAAGCAAAACCAAACGTTTCATTGCGTACACACCAAAAGGAGCTGATTGTATTTTTCTGGCAATATTAAAGAACTTGTAGGTAAAATTGCAGTTAGAGTGAGGAATCGGGCTATCAAATCCAGCTTGGTACGTTCTGGCTGGGCAGTTGCAATTATAGTGTTTATTTTCCAGGATGTATGAAAAGCCATCTGGGAACCTTGAGTCATTAGTCTGACACAGAAGTAAATACATTTTTGAAAAAAGTGTGACCAAAAAACTAATTAAAATCATGTAGGTAAATGGAAATGAAAAAGCACTATAGAGATTTATCTAAAAATGAAGACTGTGGAATTAACACATTTCTACACAAACTATACCTTAATGAACTGCAACAGATCTAGTCTACTTGGGTTTCAATAAGGTCTTTGTTATTGTACAAATGGGATAACAGTAACTACAATAGTCTGGAAAAGAGGTGGTTAAAAACAAGATAGCAGCAAGGTATGTCAAATGAGGAACTGATGGGCTGGAGAGAGAAGTCCCTTTACAGAGGCTGAGAATTCAAATGGGAAATACTTAAATATCCTTATCAATGACTGCAGCAGGAATGGCAAAATTCCATAATTATTAAAATATTAGTAAAATATGATGATGCCTGTCATAAGCGCAGATAAGGACATGCCTAAGACCAAATTTAATTTGCAAATTTGCAAGTACAATGAAAAAGCATTTTTCCCTTTAGCCATTTCTGCAAGCTGATTAAATACTCCTCCCATTTCTAAAGGGTCTCTCTGTCTCCAGTGACAAAGAAACAACTGATTCTGCAGAAGGTAAATCCACTTACTCTGGCTTTGATATGTTGGCTTTGCCACATTACCCAGAGGAAAAGCCATGTAAACATTTATTTTGGCATGAGTATGGCACTTGTAGAGCAGATCTGGTGAACAGGATGATGTCACTTTTCATTTTCTGATCTCAGCCTGGGTGCAAAGATAAGAGTCAGATAAACAGCTCTTGGGCAGGTCTGTCAGTCTCTGTAGTGATATGATGAAAACCAAGGAAAGGGGGAAGAAATGGAGAAGAAAATTGCAGTCTGAACACTCCTGAGATGACTCGACACTGGGAGCAGTCATTGTAGGGTGGATGGAAGGGGAGTTTAAGATCAGGTTTCCCCAGGGCTAGCCTGGGAGGTAGCAGCAGAGGGGGAGTAGACTTCAGGGTTGTTGCATACAAACAGCTGTGGTTCCCCTTGGCTTGTATCAGGGTACTCAGAAACTGAGCCGGCAGTGAAGGATAAGGGAATCGGTGGCTCTCTTTGGCCTGGACCATCAGTGTGCCTTCCTATGCTATGGCCAGAACTGCCAAACCCTGAGACTTCATCCACAGGGACATAGAGTTCAGTTTCACCTTGACTAATGGAAAGTCTCAGATTAGCTCCAGTCAGGAGATATCTGTACTGAATGTGACATTATGATGATTAATGTTACAATCAGGGACATTTGCAATCTCAGACCTGTTCAGCACCACTGATAATGCAAAGCAGACTTCTTTAAGAATGAGTCAAAATAGCACTGCCCAGAACAGACTGAATCAATAAAAGGCACTGGCTGAAGCATCAGCCCGCAAGGCAGGACCTGGGCAGAGCTCAGCCAGAAACCAGGGAGCGTGGCAAGACTCACAGTTGGGGCAAGATATCCAGAAGCCATAGGTGGACAGCAAGGGCCTGCAGAGAGGGAGGCAGAGCCTCTTGGGCCATGGGGCTTGGGGGATTCAGCACTTATCCTCTTCCTCTCTGCTATGCTTAAGGAGAGGATGCTTTATGAATATTTTAGAAATCCATTAGAATAGCACCAAGTACTTTTTAAGTCCACGTCCCTTGCACCCACTGTGCCCCCTACCTACATTAATCACAGGAGCAATTTACTCTGTTTCTTGAAGTCATGCTGCAGCATTCAGGTGTAAGCATGAGCATTTTTCAACCTCTACTGGCACTGTGCAACAGATTAACTGAGCAGCACTAGGAAGGCTGGCAAGCAACACACAAAGCAGGTCTATAAAGTCATGTCAAAGAATGAGTCATTGTCAAGCCTTCAAGAGACAAAAAGATTGATTACGGAAGAGCTAAGAAATAATTTGATAATGACTCACAATATCCCACCCTTCTTGCATTCACAGACCTGCCAGCTGATTCATTACTTGCATTCTGCCTTGCTTCTCCTCCCTGTCAAAGTGATCCATCAAACAAGGCACCATCAATTAAAATTTCCACTCGAAAGTGTGAGATTGTGTGTGGGAGCACCCATCCCTTTCTGCATCCACTCCTGGTAAGCCTCTTTTCCTGCCCTTTAGCCTGCTGTGGAGACCATAATTTTGGGGAAAGGAGGTAGAGTAAAGCCAGCACACAGGACACCATGAAAACTGAGAAATTGAGAGAGGAATGATGTTTCCTTGATGAATGTCTAGCTTTTATCAAGTGGGATTTACTGTGTTCCCTAACTTCACTATTTTTCTGAGGTCTGGAGATTTTTGGAGGAGTTTATCCATGATTTAACAGTTGTCACCAAAGCTTCTGGCATTGCCCTAACAACCACATCTGGCCTCCTTAGTATTCCCATCCAGTCTGCTCAAAGGACTTCCCTCTGCCAGGAACATTCTACTGTGCCTAGTGGGATCATTCTCTGTAAGCCCCTTTTTGCTGCCCATGGATTATCACTGAGAACCCAGGAGATGATGGGGTGGGAAGAGTCACACACTGCAGGAGGGGGGAAGCCGGGGGAGCTTCTGCCCCTGGCTGCTGTCTTGCCCAGAGTGCTGAGCATGACAATGTGCATGAGAAGGGGTCTGTTTTCAGGGAGCTGCATGTTGACCACTTGAGGCCCAGACTGGAGCACAGCATGGTGCTGTAAGCAGTGTGTGGGGAGAGGGCTGTTGATGACTGTCAGATCCCCAGTGGCCATGTCAAGCCCATTAGAAAAACCCTCATTTTTAAAAAGCAGTTATATCAGATGGCCATGGGCTTGTTTCACCAGTGTCCACTGAAAGGCACTAAATTCCTCCTATAGAAATACTGCAGAAACAAAAGACATACAGGAATTATTTGAGGAGGAGGGGTCACTGTCTGTTTACTTCTGAAATCAGATGAGACAAAAGGAACCACAAGCAGAAAGCAAAAGAAAACCATGAGCAGATGCCATCGGTTGCAACTTGACAGGCAATTCACAATGCTTCTGAAAATTTCACCCTGTGTTCTTAATATTTTCCAGGGCACCTAGAACTCAGGACAGACACCTTTTAAGATCAAAAGAAAAAAAATGAGTCAAATTTATTTTATTTTGCAAGGCGTAGCCTTTTTGGCCTTTTGCCTACTTGCCTGAAGAGTGTCAGAAAAAAAAAAGGTGAAATAGAATTGTCTTAGGGAAGGGTAAATGCATGTCTGTAGCAAGAACCAGCCAAACACATGCAGCTCTTATCTAGGGTACAACTCTAAAAATACCCTTCTTTGCTGGAGGGTTTCAGGAGTGTTCACTCTTAAGTGGTCTCAGTGACTTCACCAATTTGCTTGGGTTTGCATCTACAAGTGGTGTCATCTGCTAGCACCTTTCCAGCACATCTGACTTAGCTTTCTACAGTTCATCTGGGTTCTCACTGCCAAATACATCATCACCAGTAACACAAAATCCAGCTTCTGCCACCCAGCACACTGACTCAGTGCTGGGATGTTGGGGGACTCTTGCAGATAGCGATGAGAAAAGGAGCTATTCCTGTAGCTGGGATGAAATTAGCAGTTAAATGTTCTATGACTGAGATTTAGTGATGGAGCCTTGAATGTCCACAGTCTCTTTTCACTGTTTAATTGAGCAAGACAAGGAAGGGGAAGCCAAGGGAGGATTTGAGTTGAGCCACAAACAAGAAAAATTGGTCAGGTTTGCTTTTCTCCAATGCCAAACTTCCTGGTAGTCTGGGCAGTGCAGCAAGGACGTTAGATGAATGCAGTTGATAATACTACTTGTGTGAAAGAGTGGTGCTTACACATGATTGGAGTGCCTGTCTAGGAAAGGGCTGCTTTTCTTGGGCACTACAACTATATAACCACCTTTTCTACACCATGATCCCCTGAAGAGGCTTTGGTTGTATGACTACAACAGAGTCCAGAGTTTACTCAGAGCCATAAGCTACATCCATTTATAAATGAAAAAGCCTGTGCATGTTATTGGCTTATCTATTTACAGGTACAATGTCCTCATCAATATATATTTACATGAGAACAGCTAGAGATTTTTGCATTCATAAATCCTGCACTGGACTGTTTCTGTGTGTTCCTTCCTTCCTTTCCTCCCAAGTTTCAGCTTCTTCCAGTTATTTTTGTGGTATGAGCAGCAGCCTTTGGGCTCTCCCCTTTTTCTCTGGTCAGAAGGAGAAAAAAAAGAAAGAGAAGGTCTTTCACTGTTTTGATCTTTATCCTGTCAAGTAATTGTAATGGTGCAGTTGAAGGGCTATGGCAGGTGCATACCCCAAAATTTGCTTTTCTGCTGTTGGGAGTGACTTCTTTGCTTGGTGTTCACAGAGCACTGAACGTCCTTGCACATGGGTAAGGGCTCTGACACATAGCACTGCTCAGGGAAGGTGTCAGCAGTTCGAGGCATCCTGAGTGATGCCGGTGGTGAGCAAAGGCTGGACAGCAAATGATTCAGGAACTTCTCACTTACAGGGTGAGGAGGCACCATGGACTGGACTCTGCCAGAAAGTGCTGCTCTGTCCATTTATCCACCACAGATCTACTCATGTTGCTGCAAGCAGAATTTTTAGAAGAGCTGGTACTCTGTCAAAGCTCAGTGACAAGAAAATGGCCATCACTGTCACAAGGGACATTTGGAGGGCGAAGTCTTTAGACCAGGTCAAAACTTCCTCCTGGTCCACTTGCTAATCCTGGCATAGGGCAAAGTGGCACTCACTGGCCCCGCACACAGGAACAAATTTAATTCTGTACTTCAATCCTTATTACTTAATACCTCAATTGTACTTAATGATGTGTTTTATTTTATATGCCATTTTAGTTTATGACTGTTCTCTTGGGTGGATTAATCTCTTATTAGTGCATCATGTTTGAAGGGCTTTTGTTTTTCCCCCGTTAAACAGTTTAATAGGCTCGGCGAGACACTCCTGGGTGTGTGCTGTGCAGACTGCCTGCGCACGGCTGGGGTGCAGCCAAGTGCCCTGCACGCACCCAGCGGGTGCCTCAGGGGCCAGCTGGAGCTTATTTCCTGGTAGCAAATGGACCCTATACCACTGCATAGTGTGTAGGACCCAGAAGTAAAGCTACAGACATGCAGGAGAGGCTGAGGGAACTGGTGATGTTTAGTTTGGAGGGAAGAAGGCTCAGGGGGGACCTTATTGCTCTCTTCAACCACCTGAAAGGAGCCTGTAGCCAGGTCGGGGGTCAGTCTTGTCTCACAGGTAACAAGTGATAGGCCCTGAAGAAATGGCTTTAAGTTGTGCAAGGGGAGATTTAGATAGGATATCAGGAGAAACTTCATCGCAGAAAGGGTGGTCAGGCTTTAGAACCAGCTACACAGAATCACCAGCCCTGCAGGTATTATTTAAAAGACACACAGAGGTGGTGCTTAGGGACATGGTTTAATGGTGGACCTGGCAGTGTTAGATTAATGGTTGGACTTGATGATCTTAGAGGTCTTTTCCAACCTTCATTATTCTATGACTCAATGCACTTGTCCCTGCTACTTCATGCCACTGCCAGGCTGTCCTGCTCCTGTGAATCCTGTCCACTCACCGGAAGGGATGCCAACCTAGCGTGGAGTAGTGTGTCCTGCATGAAGGGGAAAACCTTGGTTGCCCCACAGCCCTGAGCAGAGCTGGGCACAGGGGGGGAAGCAAGGATCCCGTGCACACTCAGGTAGCATAAAGTTAGGATACAGCCAAAGTGGGAGGCAATCCAGGCTCCAGAAGTGATCCCACCTTATACACACTAATAAATACATAAATAAATATTAAAAATATGTTAATAGTCTGTGGTAAGTAAAACAAATTAATTATCCTTGCCAAGTCATACAAAGACGCAGAATTAAGAATAAGTGTTAGGATTTCACTGTACTGATTGTGTTTGCCTTTACCTACAGGCATCCAAGTATGACGATAGACCATATTTGTGCTTCTTTTATATACAATGTGAAAAATAAGTATGAATATATGTCTGATTTACACAATAAGAAGTCAATGTAATAGAAACACTGTGATTATTTAACCTACCATTACATCAGCTTTGCCCTTGGTCTTTTCAGAGAATTATAAGGCTGGAGGAACCTCAGAAGGTCATCTAGTCCATTTTCATTGCTTCTGCCCAGCAGCATATTGTTGGGGCTGACAACATGCATACATGGAAACCTCTTTTCTTATCCACCTAAAGGAGTAAGACTACAAATGTAAAGCTTACAACAATGAATACACTTTTACATTCACCTCAACACATGTGTGCACAGAGGAGGGTGAAACCAGCCATCTGCCAAGGGATAATTCATACTGTCTGCGAACACGAGAGTCCACAAAAGTGCTGACAGGCACAGAACACAGCGCAGAAGCATGAGCTCATTTCAAGACAAGCATTTCCCTTTGGTGAGTGCATAGCTCCCAACGGTAGGTGCAATTGGGGTTGGGTGCAGCCCTCCAAGCGATACCACACAGAACCAGATCCTAATCTCCTCTGCCCTTGAAAGGCCTTGATCCTGCAGTTGTTTGAGTAGGAAACAGAATTCTACAATGACAAGGTCCCTGCACCATGGGGAATGCTCTGTATAGCCCGAATTTTGCACCTGACTCTATATGTGTGTACAGTCATGATCTGGGAGATCCCATGGACTTGTAAAGGGTTTGCACAGATGCAGGACCTCTGCACTTCTGGCTGCAAGACCAAGGGGAATTTAGATGTCCTATAAAGCAAAGATGTCAGATAGCAGTTGGGAAGATGTGGAAAGAAGGTATTGCTGATGTTCATCCAGAGATTTGCCTTGGACAGCCCCACCAGTGTGTGCTTACTCTGGCTCCTCTGAAGGATCAGCTCTGATTAATTTGATTCTTTCAGCAGACTGGGCAGGAAGGAAGGTTTCAAAGATAGATGAAGCTGTCATGAAGGCAACCACCTCCAGTGTCCCTTAGGCTCAGATCCAGAGGCCTCAGTTCAAACCAGCATTCAGAAGTATGCTAAATTCTGTCACTTGCAGGAGTTTGAATGCCAGATTAAAGTTGAACACCTGCTTAAGTGCTTTTCTGCACCAAGACCATGGCTTTAGAGCTGGTGTCCAAATATCTGGGCAGGATGGATCTCAGTGAAAGCCTTCATGTCCAAAGAAGGGCAATGAAACCAGTGAAGGGTCTAGAAAACATGTCTTATGAGGAGTGGTTGAGGGAACTGGGGTTGTTTAGTCTGGAGAAATGGACTTTCATGGGAGACTAAATACAACTACCTGAAAGGAGGTTGTAGTGAGTTTTGGATTGGTCTCTTCTGCCATGTCTCAAGTGAAAGGATGAGAGGAAATGGCTTTATGTTGTGTTAGGGGAGGTTCAGATTAGATATTAGAATTTTTTTTTCACTGAAGGAGTGGTCAGGCGTTGGAATATGTTGCCCAGGGAAGTGATGGAGTCACTATCTCTGGAAATGTTCAAGTGGCACTTGGGGATATGGTTTAGGGGTAGTGCTAGGTCTACAGTACTAGATGACCTTGAAGGTGTCTTCCAACCTTGATGATTCTCTGATTCTCAGGTGGAAATCATGGGCAAGTGTCAGATGGCTACTGCTTTTATAGCCACTGACTTCAGTAGTGCCCACGTGAACTGCACTGAAGTGAGATACCAGCCACTGATATCATACCAAAAGCAGTCTGTGGGAACACAGTAAAACTGAAAGATGAAATTATTTATTAGATCATGTCTAGGAATGGAGGATTAATTTGTTTATAGTAGATATTTCACTGTGATGTTCAAACAGGCAGAAAAATGAAAGGTTGCTTCAACTAGCTACCTTTTTCCCTCCAAAGAAAGGTTGGTTTCTTTCTTTCATTCCCTATGGATCACTCTGTAGACATTTATGGTGACTCATCTGAAAAGGCAGAGAGCAGCAGTGCTGGAGCACAATGGAACCATGTCCTTAAGCTGGACAGCACTATCCAGAACAGCTTTGCAGCCAGAAATGCTGTAACCTGGAGCAGCCCCCATAGACCCAAACCTCCCTCCAGCAGCCACTGCCTCGTGGTGGCTCGCACTCATGCCCAGAATTCCTGCAAATCTGGGATGAGCAACTGCAAGTGCATTTTTATCAGCTGAGTTTCTCGACCAGCAGGAGGAAGACTTCAGGAAGAAGCAAAATATTTGTTTCTCCTTTCCCCACAACTCAGCTATGAGGGGATTGAATGTTTTACCTGAGTCACACCCGTGAACTGCTCTTTGTTTTGCTCTTGTTCTGCCCCATTTTAGGTCATCCACAGGCCATCCCTTTTGGCAGAAATGTTTCCAAAAAGTGGGAAAGATTCCACAATTATCTTAGGAAAGGGAGCAGGAGCAGGGAATGGGCCTGGGCTTTGGCATACAACTGCCTGTGTATTTGGCACAGTCCCAGGAGTGGTTTTGGTAGAGACTCAAGTATTCTCCCAGACAGTGGCCAGGGCCAGCCCAGGGGATGGTATGTGTCAAGGACAACCGACAACAGATCTCTTAATGCTGACCCCCTCTATCACAGACTTGAGTTCTTTTGCCCACTCTTGGCCACAGGATCAAACAACCCACAGCACAATTTGTTCTTCAGTGCAGATGTTGCTGATGCTTCTGCAGAGGAAAGGTTCATTCCTCTGTGCTTCCGCTACCCCCATTCTTAATTATCCAGTTCCATGAGTGGAGGAGGAGAGAGCTGATGTTTTAGTACAGTTTTCAGAAGGTCTGGTGGCTAAGTGCTTGTTTGCCAAACCTTTGGAATGTTTTATTCTATGGAGCAGCAGGCTGCCTCTTTCCAAGTCTTGCTATGGCTGGCGGGAGACCATGTACATAACTCCAAACCTAGATTAGGTTTAGGCTAGGACTCAGTGAGTAGGCCAGGGGATAAATCAAAGGTTTGGTCTTAGATTTGAAGGCACTGATTTTCATAAGAGCTTTTCTTGCAAAATTTAATGTCAAAACTCTTTCTGATACCTTCTGGCAGTGACAAACAAAAGATCATTGAGATTACTGAGCCTGTTACATGAATATTAGATCTCATATTTAGTTCATCCATTGGTCTCCCTCTGTCTTCTATTTACTGAGAAGCTTCTGCCAAACAGTGTTGGAGAAAGAATATTCTTATTCCAGTTTATTATTAAATGGGGATATGTTACGTTCACATTTTGCAGCGCTGTCTCTCCAACCACAGAATTAGTAGCCATGCACTACATTAAGCCTCATTAGGGGAGTCAGTTGCAGTGGATCTCAATATCTGTTTACATCACAGTTCCCTTTGCCACCTAAATCAGCCCAGCTAAGCTTGCTCTGAAAAACAAGGGAGTGAAGATAGCCAATAAAGACTCTTAAAAAGGGAATGAAAAATGGAACCACGTTATTAGTAGCCATAGACCAACATTAGAATCATAGAATGGTTTGGGTTGGAAGGGACCTTTAAAAGTCACCTAGTCCAACCCCCTTGCAATGATTAACTAGATCAGGTTGCTCAGAGCCCTGTCCAACCTGAACTTGAATGTTTCCAGGGATGAGACACCTACTACTTCTCTGGGAAATCTGTTCCAGGGTTTTACCACATGTTTAATACTGGACTCACTTCTCACACTGTTATAGGGAGCTACAGAGGTAGCTAAAATGGCTGGATGAGGTTGGTGGATGAATGTGGCAATTGACCAGGAAGGTTGGCCATATGCTCATATGCTCTCCTAAAATACATCTCTTGCTGCTGTCCTCAGACCCTGGCTAATGTCTGGGTGGACACTAGGTCTGACATTTCAGGTCCTTTCTTATGTCCTTTTACCCTTTCTGTCAGTGTCTGCTTGTGTAAGATCTGTGTGTGCATGGAAAGGAGACACAAGGCAAAACAGGGCCCAGTCTGTTTCTGGGAGGTCTTTGTAGTCCCCACTCCACTCAAAGGCAGATGGCAAATCACCTTAGTCAAATGTGAGTATCCCATACAGCTGAACACAGTTCTCATGCCCAGTTCCTGCAGGAGGGTCAGCTGCAGGAGGGTCAGCTTTCTCACCAGTGTAATAATGGTGCCATCCATATAGATCAACTATTCCATTTTCAAATACCTGTTTCTAAAAAAAAGCTTAACTTGTGTATTTTCTGTAAAACCTAAAAAAGTTATGTATATGTTGAACTCTGCAGAGTTTTAATTTCAGCAGGATTTACAAGAGATATCTGCTAATTATCTTTTTTCCCCTGTATAAAATGTAGAGGAAAAGAAATAAGCCAAATTATCACTGCCAAACACCACAACTAAGTATACTTTGACCATCATACGTGTCATTATCTTTATTATGTCAGCATTTCATGTGGATTATAAAATGTCATACAAACGTCATTGCTCCCTCTGTTCAAAGATACATAACAATAATAATAATCTCTTACAAGTTTAATTTTTTCATCTGTGGATGTCATAAGCTCTTTTAAAAAGGTCATCATCATTATCTTCCCTTTAAGGCAAGAAAAAAATACAAAGGCCAAGCTGTTCCTTCTAGCTTTAGGCATCTAGGATCCTTCTGCCGTCAGCAAAGGCAGAGAGAAAAATAGGTATATGCAAGGAGATCTGAGTCACTTTTTGGAAGGGACAAGTCCTGTCTGTGATTACCTCCTACCCCAGAGTTGCCTGGTGCCTTGCTGGGGCCTCTGTCAGGCAATTAGAGTCTGCAGGGTCAATTAAAGCCTGACCATTTGTGCCAGATTTCTATCTGTTCAACAACAGAGAGCAAAACAGAGCCCAACTTCTGATTCCCACCCTCGTGCTGTGTCCTCCCTCTGAAATGATGACAGTGTGCTTCCAGCATTACCCTTGCTTCCAGGCTGGCATGGTATGCTGGTTTCGGCTGGGGTAGAGTTAATTTTGTTCACAGTGGTTAGTACGGGGCTCTGTTTTGGATCTGTGCTGAACATAGTGATGATAATAAAATAAAGAGATGTTTTTGTTATTGCTGAGCAGGGCTTACACAGAGTCAAGGCCTTCTCTGATTTTCATACTGCCATGCTGGCAAGGATACTGTGAGGGGCATGGGAAGTTGGTAGGAGACACAGCCAGGATAGGTGACCCAAAATGACCAAAGGGATACCCCACACCATGTGACATTTTGCTCAGTATAGCAAGGGGGGAAGAAGAAGGATGAAGAGGAGCGACATTTGAAGTGAGGGCAATTGTCTTCCCAACTCATCATTACATGTGATGGGGCCCTGTTCTCCAGGACATGGCTGAACACCCTCCTGCTCATGGAAGCCAGTGACTTAATCCCTTGTTTTGCTTTGCTTGTGGGCACAGCTTTTGCTTTCCCTATTACACTGTCACCCCATGAGTTTTCCAGCTTTTACCCTTCCGATTCTCTCCCCAATCCTGCTGGTGGGAGGCTGCATGGGGCTTGGTTGCTGTCAGGGGTTAAACCATGACATATGGCTCCATGTGTAGACAAGATTTAATGCTTGGTTTCTGGGGCACAGCAATTTTTTCCTGCTCATGCCTGATGGTGTAGTAGATAAATCACTGAAAGAAATGTTCACTCAGTGTACTCTGCAGCCGTTCTTTCCTAAACACCCAAACTGTGTGAAGTACTTTATCTGAGAAAACTGATCTTCCCACTGCTGGTTACGTCTGGCCATGGCTCTGCTCTGGGATGCGCAGGGGCGGGGGGGGTGGGATGTAAGGTGGGAGCAGAGCTAACATGCTCCTGTCACAGGTTCGTAGCAATCAGAACAATGACAAGAAATTAATCCAGCCGATAGCCTGCTCAGCTTCCACCAAGGACACTGCAAACCAGCTGCAGGCCATGAATCATTATGAAGCATGATTATCTTTGGCCATGAAAGCGTCCTTGAATTAATTTCCTCCCTTATGAAAGTAATTCCAGCATTGCCAGTGTTTCCCTAATTGCCTTTTTTTTTTTTCTTTCACATTTTTGCCATTAGTTTCACCTGCAGCACAGGCTGACACAGTGCAGTGGTTTTCCCTGTGTATTTCTCATACAGTTTTCCTTCCTGCACCTTCATTACACTTTAGTTTTCCTGGGAGAACCTATCATAAATATCTTTTAAATACTACAGCTTCCACAAAGGAAATGTTTAAGAAACATGATACTTACAATAGAGAAAATAGTGGAGTTATCTAATTCCACACACACATACTGACATTAGTGTTAATATGTTAATACAAATGTTAAGGTTGGTATCTGTAAAATACACAAAGGTTCCTCATAATCCACTTGCAGAGAGGAGTTTGAAGCTGTTGTGCATTTATGCACACTGAATGGCATCCAACCTTATAAGAGACCCCGAAAGCTGGGACTTGTGTTGGGAAACCCACTTGCCTTGTGGTCAGCATTCCTATCTGCCTAGCTTCTGGACTGGGTAACTCTACTAAAATCACTGGGCACACCCACGCTTGGTCTGACAGCTGTACGGATGCCCATATCCAGTTTGGAGAGCTCTCGCTTTTTGATGGCATTAAGAGTCCTGATCGGTGCAGAGGGCCTGAACCCAAGCTGTGTTAATTTTGGAGACTCCTTAAAAGTCAGATGGGTAGTGACAGTGTAGTGTCCTTCTCCTGCACACCAGCCAAGTGGAGCAGAAGTTGTGAAAGAAAGCTTTTATGCTGTGCTCAGACCATGAGAGATCAATGTTATTGATCGATGCTGGGAACACCGAGGTACTGAATGAGGCTGAGTCATCATGCAAACCAGACATGAGAGCAGGGAAAGCAGGAAGGAGAAAACCTGACTTGGGCCTTGTGATCAGAGCATTCATCTGATGGTTTGGGGACAGGGAAAACTAAAGCTCTAGCAAACTACTCTAGCTCCATAGCTTATCCCACTTTGAGCAGGATTAGGAAGAAAACTCTCAGAATGCTCTCAGGTTAAAGAAAAAACTGAAGGTAAATCCAAGCCTTTATCATACCACAGTAATCAGTTTGAGGGGATTCATTGTCACCCATGGAAAGACTCAAGAAATTAACAATAACTGCAGTATGGTTTAACTGTACAAAGCAAGCTGCTTACACTGATCAATCCTCCTATACTTCTTGCTTCAGTAGGTTAGTACTCATAGATGAAAACTCCAGGCATTTCTTTTACTGTGCCACTCTGTGTTTGAGGCTGTATTCAAAGCACTTGTTAACAGCATGCAATGAAGGCCATTGCCTAGAGGCATATTTGTGGGTTCCTTCCAGATTCTGTGCAGCTTTGCGGAGGACTGCAATACTGACCAGAAAGACTAGTAGAGAATAACCCACACCTTTCATTTTTATTCTGGCTTTTGTCCACTCCTTGCCCTTTTGTATGAAAGAGCACATGCGTTTGAAAAATTAAGCAGTTGTTGAAGGATATTTAAAATTCACCCAGATCCAATATTCAGATTATCTGCTCATCCTGTTGAAGCACAGAAGATTGTCTGAAAAGCAAGGTCCATTTTGACATGTTAAGAGCAGAGGAGTCAAGGTCTTCATTCCTCAGAAGCCTGCAAGTTACTTTGGTCCCACAGTGCAGTGAAGTTCTGCTCTCTCTTGATAACAGCATTGTAACAAGGCTGATAGCAGCAGGCCACATCTTGTACCTGTTGCACAGCTATGAGTGCAATGAAAACAAAGGCCAAATATTACCTACCCACGTAAGGACAAGGCCATTCGATCACAATTAGTAGAAGAAAGCACGCCAAGGTTTTGGCTAACTGTGTGGCCTGATAACAGCCGAGTCCTGGCATTGGACTACGAACTGCTGCAAAGCAAACGCTATCAGTCTATTGTATTTAGTCATAAATAATTCTTATCTCAACACCTCCGGAGCTCTTTTCAATATCAATTGGTTGATCTATACAATCTTCCAGTGGTGAAAGGGAGGCAGTGCTGATCCGGGGTGCCCCAGCCTGACCCTGGCTTAGTGCCCAGGCTCTGCTCTGGCAGCAGACACTGCTGCTGGCTCTGCTGCAGGCTGCCTGCGTGGCCACGGGCAGTGTTCCAAGTCTGCCTGGGCCACTGGGACCCACCTGCCTCTGAAAGGCAGACTGTACTTTCTTTTCCACTTCTCTTCTCCCTTCTTGGTGGCTTCTGCAAAGGGACTCCATATTAGGAGCAGAGTCTTTCTGGCCCCCTATTTTGGATAAAATCCCCTTTTTTAATAGCAAATTACCACTGGATCTCCCTGATCACTCTACACCAAATGTTTTCAACACTACTGACACTATCTGCTGAATATACCAACCACATATCCTTGAAAAATGTTCCATCAACCAGCTCATAACAGATTTTACAAAACCTTTCTGAATTATTTTCAGACTTTGCTTTATTATTTATAAGTGCAGCTTAAGAAGAGTCACCAAAACACAGCACCCACTGAGCCAGGCAGTGGTGAGCCGTGGGACAAACGTGCTGCATCCCAGCAGAGGGCTGAAGCATCTAGAGGCTGCGAGCTGAGTGACATGGAGCACCTGAGTCATTCCCACACACCTCAAGGCGAGGTCAAAGCGTGAGCCGAGAAGCGATGCAAGGCACGGTGCTGCACTGATTGCCTCTGTGGGGACTGGGTGCTCAGTGGAGCCCCAGAGCAAGTGTGGGACACCCTGGCTGAGGAAGCATCCCTGGAGGCTGTACCACTCTACAAACACCTGAGTCATAATCCCCTGTCCTCCTCCTTCCTCCTGGGAGTGGCAGTGATTTGCTATTCATATAAGCCTGCCAGACCAAACCCCAACCAGAGGCCAAGGGACAAGCCTCCACCCCGTTGTCCACCTACACCTTCCCCTCCTATTTTGGGAGGAAGGGAACAGGAAAGACTTTGGCTCTCTCCACCATGCCTGGGCGCCAGGTTTGAGCTGCTCTGAGTTGTCAGAGGTGGTTTTTCCCAGGATGGTTTTCTTCCTTCTGTTTTGTTTTTTTTTTTTTGCATGCAGAGGAAGAATTTGTTCTTGCCCTCCATCCGTGTGTGGGTGTGCTGCCAGATGCTGGCTTTGGCAGCTTTTCCTTCAAGGTAATATTCCACCCACAACACCAGACCATCACTGGGTCCGCTCATCCAGCCTTTTTCCAAAGGTTTTACAGAGTAACTCTCCAGAGGAGGTAATACATGGCTCTTGGTGATTTCCTCTCCATAGCTGGGCCTGAGTGCAGCTCCTGGAGAAGGATCCTTCTATTTAAAAAAGCAGGTCATCTGAACTCATTTAGATCACCAATTTAATAAATAATAGAGTGGATAATGAATAACCATTTACCACCTTGGACTCTCCATTCTGGCAAGTTATGGAGAAGCAAGTGTCTATCCCAAATTCTGCACTTCCCTCCCCTCTGGACTAATGGAGTATGATCATCAGTTCATTCAGAGATATATTTCTGGTCTCCCCATTTAACCTACTTATCTTAAACTATCTTATTCTATTTACCCCACAATTTCTAAAAAGATCCTACTCCAGGACAAGATCATGCTTGTGAAATTTTTGTGTGTATTGGTTTAGTTTTGGCAAAGTTAGGAGGTAGTTAAAATGAGACTTATAATGGAAAGCTAGCTGCTAGCATCTCTCCATAATACATGTCTACCTTGCAGGAGAGTTGTGAGGATTAATTAATTTGTGTTTGTCAAGCAGTTTGAGATCCTAAGATTAAAGGTTCTGTAGAAATGCAAATTGTTATTATAATGATAAATTCTTTATATGAGCTCATATGTTTTGCCTTAGAGGCACAGTCTCACCCTGAGTTGCGTAGTTATACATGTAAATCTTCAAGCATTATGATGAAAATGTACCTCTGAGGGCCTGATCCTTCCTTCTGCTCTGTCACTTCATGCATAGAAATCCCCTTGACTTCAGGCAGGTCCCATACATGGAACAATTGCAGGATTCAATGTGTTTAGGAAAAGAAAAGACCATTGTGTGCCTCCGGGCTTTGCACTGAAACACATAACTTTCTGTCTCCATAAAACTTCTGCTGCTGCCGGTAGTTATGTCCATCTTATTAATGAAAGGATTGAGCAGATGACAAAACTTGGATCTGAATTTTGCCCCTCCCAAAACTTAGGTTTTCAAAGGTTTATTTAACCCTCTAGAGAACAAGGGAAGTAAGTAAAAGCCCAGCTCAGCTGCAATTGCTACTGTCACTATCAGGTATAGGATCCCATCAGCACGCTGAATGACATTCCTGATGCACGAGTTGCACCTGTTTGGCCCATTGCCCTGTGTGCTTTTGCAAGTGAATGAGGAATACAGGTTTTCAGGCACTTGCTGCACAAGTTGCCAAAGGGCAGCAGGGAGCAAGGCCACAGCTGCACAAGCTTGGCAGTCCCACGTTCCCCTCCCAAAGAGAACTCTCTGCTTTTCCTTCCCCCTTGCACAAGCTCGGAGCACTACGCTGCCCATCCCCTGCGTGTGAGGGCATTTAACCATTCTGGTCAATGTCCTTGACTGAAGCACTGGTCCAACAGAGGAGTTGTGAAAAAGCTGGGAAGCAGGTTCTTGGGAGAAGTGGTCATCCATCTTTCATCACAACATCCCTCTGTGCTTTCTTTGCCATGTCTCTGGCATGCAGACACCTCTACTCACACCTTTAAAGGACTGGGTCAGAAAAATTTTGTGAGGTTTGTTTGCGTCAACCATGGGCTTATCTGAATGCAGAACACAGTGCCAGAAACACCAGCTGCAAAGGCGGTCTTCTACCCAACCTCACACTGAAAGGAGGACTGTCATCAGTCACCAGATCAGGCCAAACATGGCTTTCTCTAGTTTAATCTTGAAAACGTCCAAGGATGGCCACTCTGTCTCAGTGCTTCACTGTGCTCCTGGAGAAGAAGTTTGTCCTCTTGTCCAACCTGAACTGCCAACGGTACAACATTGCTTCTCACTATAGTGTCTGAAAATACTGAGAAGACTTTTGCACCATCTATGTAGCTACCCTTCAGCTAATCACCTCTTAAACTGCTCTTCAGCAGATTAAACTAATCCCAAATTAGACTCCTGTCATAATCCAAAATGTGCCGTTTTCAGCATGAGGTTTTGCTTCATGGCTGTTTGCAGTGGGTATTGCACAGGTGAGACTGCAACTCTTACATCCCCCTGAAAATGAACCAAAATCAAGGATCCTACCTATTCAAAGTCTTGTACTATTTGTTGTGTAGTCTCAAAAGATGTCTATTGAAAGCCTTTCCAGAGTGAAAGGTATGATATAGATATTGTACTATTCCATTCCCCTGACATGGAAACCTTCAGAAGTTCTCAGTCTGGGAATCTGTCTGCAACATGATGTATACCTAGAATTATCACAAAAGAGAATGAATACCTTTTAAGTTTAACATATCTAGAATTTATAATCTTCTAAATTTTACACTTGCCTCTTTTCGTCCTCCAAATATTCTGGGCCCTGACACAGGTTGGATGCACCATTCAATACATTCACTTTTACCATTCACATCATCGGTTCTTCCTACCGAAGATGATAACTGAAGACTAATACTGCCATAAACCCCAGGAAGCCATGCTGACTTCTGACGGCCTTCTTATATTTTCCACTACCACAAGAGAAAAAGATATCTTACATGTTACTGACACTTGTCTATCTGAAGACAGCAAAAGTTGGAGGAAGGCTGTGGGGAAAACTGAGAGAGCTTTCCAGCTGTCCTTTTACTGTAAAGCATTAGCTTGTACCCAGAGCTCTGCACTTTGACATACATTACTCAGAAGACAGACTTTGTGAGCAAATGTCAGTATGAGCAACATGCACACATAAAATCCTACACGGCTGGGCTCTGCTCACCAACATGTGCCACAGGCTGCTGTTGTCCTCTGTCTCCTTACACCATGCAGTGAACTTCCCACCAGCAACTGCAACTTTGCTGGAGCAGCCTGTAATCTCACTGTGTTTGCACAACACCTGAAGATCTGACCTGTGGGAGAGATTTTACAACTTAAATCTGCAAAGTGTTAATTCCTGCAAATTGTGGTATATTTCAGGTCTTGCTGCCACTCTCCTTGTCAGACCTCATTCTCCTTTCTGAGATGCCATTGCAGTCTGTGCCAGACAAGACATATACAGGGGGCAGATCCAGCACCAACACTGTCAGTGGTTGTCATTTGATGTGACACTCAATACATCTACAAGCACAAAGTGTTTCCTCACTCAAAACTGCTCAAACTTTCATGCTGCCTCTGGAGTAAATCAAGATCTTGCCCACCGTCGGCTCAGAAGCTGGCTGTCAACTGTGTGTGACAGCAATGCCCCTTGGTCCCACCAATGTCTTCACTGTGGCAGAAGACAGTCCTTCACGTGAGAGAGAGATGCAGTCTCTGGGCTGAGCACAGCAGTGCTGTGCTAGCAGGACCAGCCATTGCTTCCCCACTTGCTGGCTGCACACACAGAATCAGTCTGTCACTTCCATGGCTCCCTTTCCCACATTGATTCCACAGAACAGGCTGACCTCTGCTTTTCAAGCTAATGCTCAAGGGCTTGCAAGACCCCTTCTCACTCTTCCTGACTCAGAGAATTTTGAAATTGTCTTTGTTGAGAGCAAGATGAGAAGTTGACTAAAATACAAAGCTTTTAAAAACTCTGCTATACCATCTTATATTGCCTACAGAATCCATGTATTACCCATAACAATGCTAGAGCCAAATCTTATTATCTGGCTCACCTCTGGTGGGTGCTGAGCTCATATAGAGGATGATGGTGCTCAAACACTTTGATGTATCAAGTATATTTAACAGCACGCATATGAGAGCACTGACTTTTTCAATTTTTTTTTTAATATCTCAAATCTGTAACTAAGAAGGATTGTAAAAGCCTCAGATGTAAAACTCGTGCTGTAATGTCAGAGTTATGTGCTTCACCTCATGGCATGTGAGGTTTTGAACTTGTTCTGAAGATACTGGGACTACTAAGCCTAAAAAAGGCAATTCAGAAAACAGATTCATAAGCATTTCTGCAGTTGAGCTGCAAAGCAAAGCTTTCCACTCACTTCACAAGAATTTTGGTCACTTCATCTCCTTTAGTCTAGCCACTGCAAGGAGTTATTTCAGTTCATTGCTCTGACTCAAAAGCATGCAACATCACATTTGCAGCACTGAGTAGCAAGAAACTGCATTCAAGTGCCTAGAAAATGTGTAACAAAAGATGACAAAAATGTATCCTGGAAACATCATTTTTTCTAATGGTCTTTGTTGGACGATGGGAGCAATTGGCAGCTTTCTTTTTTTTCTCTGTGCAATCGTCAACAAACTGAAAGGGAGCAAGTAGCTGCTGCCCCAGGAGAGCTGGAGGTACCCCCCAAGATTTCCCCATGCGCATATCCTGCACCCCACTGCCCACAGAGGATCTCCACCTCGCAGAGGCCCACAGCTGAGCACACCCCTGTTTGGATATTACTCTCTGCAAAGCTGCGTAAATCACTGAATCACTTTTTCATCCGTAAAGTGAAGGTACTATTTGCTAACCACCATGAGCTGTCATGAGGCTTAATTTCTCAAGAGCCAAATCCCAGGGGGAAGGAAAGCAGACAAGAAATGCAGAACATTACCTTGAGGTTTCCTCCAGCTGCTGTGATGGTGATGGCCAGGGAGCTCATTCTTCTCCCATTGGGCAGCTCTTGCCAACTGGCCAAAGCTGAAGGAGCCTGGGGCTTGGCTCCAGCTTCTCCCAAATTCTCACAAGAGCCAGGATACCCATCATTCAGCAGGATCAGGGACCAACCATCAGGTTCCTGCTCCTGCTGCTCCAAGATGTAGGACACACTGACTGTGGAGCACTGACACACAGCTGTGGAGCAGCCTCCCCATCCCCTGTTCCTCCACAGCAGCAAGGGGCCTGCTTGGAGAGAAAGCAAGGAGGGGAAACATCAGGAAGATGTGGCCACAGTCTCCTGCCAACAAGTGCTTTTCCAGTGCCCTCTTCTGGAAAACATTTTTGGCCCAAGCAACTGCTTCAGGTAAGACAGTTTGAGACTCGTGGTGACTTGTGAGGAGTTGCAAGAGCATCCTCCGGCTCTTCACACACAGGATCTGCTCTGCTCCTGTCACTGGGGGACCTGTGCAGCTCCTCATGACCTTCAGAGCAGCTTGGCCAGACACTCAGGGCACTAGCCAGAAAACGGGCAGCAAAGGACATGCCTCCTTTCTCTCACCTGATATGCCTGTACGCTGTCCCTGACTGTCCTCTGGCATGGGGACACAGGGGTCCTGGGCTAGAACATCTCCTGCAAACCTCATGCTCCTCAAACCCAGCCCTTGTGAACAGCAGCTCTCAAGATCCTCCAGAGACAAAAAATGATGGGGGATAAAATATTTTGGTAATCCCATCCTTTTGAGGATGTGATATAACATTGCTATTAAGTACCTGCAATCAGTTCATCAGGTAATTGCACTCTGTGGTTGTTCTGGTCACCTCTTTCCCTTGGAGCAGTCCAGACTTTGCTCTCCAGCTTCAGGTAAGCTCCATGTTGTCTCACATCTGAGCAGTGCCTACCCACTGGTCACTGCCCTTCAACCCCAGCCAGACGGTAGAAAATGAAGAGGGAACAACATATGGTACCAGGGAAGTGGTGGAGTGCTCGGACCAGGTGATGGCCATCGTCCCTATCTGGACCACAGCCCTTGCTTTTGTGCCAGCTCAGTGAGCACCTGGCTCCTGCAGTGGTGGCATAGCCCTTCACTTCCCTCTCTGGCTGATTTTCCAACACCTGAATTACATCTCCTGCCCATGGAGCCAAATCTAGAGGTTTGTGAGCCCCATTATTTGCCCCGTTAACTGGCAGGGGAGGTGGTGTGAAATTCCTCTGGGTTTTTGGCTAGTTACCTCAGCACAGACAATGCTTGTGTAGTGACAGCAACAGCTGCTGAGGGCAGCTAGTGTCCTGAGGACCAGCTGATGTGGGTGCTGCACACTGGGATAATTTTCCCCAATGCCTGCTTGCTGTTTAAAAAGCTTTCTGTAATTCATGTGTGGATGTGTGGCCACATACGCACACACCAAATGTATGTTTTTTAAAAATATTTTAGGAGGTTTTGTTCTTTCTTTCATTAAATTTAACCACAACTAGCGGCTCTGTCCCCTGGCATTTCTTTTGGCTGTGTCCCAACTTGTCTTTTTTTTTTTTATTATCTGCTTGATCTTGGCGTTTTCCTTCATTTTAAATCTTCAAGGGATTCTTGCACAGCCCCCTGCCACACCCCCTCCCTCCAATCCAGCCTCAGCAGCTGAGGCCTGTGGAGTGGACAAGGACATCCCCTTGATCTTCTTCTGCCTGAAATAGAGTGGGTTTTCCAGCTGAGCTCAGGGGCAGAGGTGGCAGAATAGGATCTCTGAGGCTGGTGAGCACAGCCGTTTTGGTACCTCCACAAGAGCATCTTGCACTCCACAGCAGCCTGCATTTCTCATCGCTTTTTCCTATGCAGGACTGAGGGTTTTCCCCATGTTGCAGTGCTCACCCACCAGCTTTGCAGAAGGGCAGGTGCTGGCTAGATGTCTCTGCCATTAAAATAGCCACCGAAGACTTGGAGATTGGGAGCAGGAGCACCCTGAGCTCTGTCCTGCAGCGTGGGCTGCAGAAAGGTTCCCTGCCTCACTTAGAAATGCCCCCGGGACGGCAGGATGTAAAAATACCCTTTTCAGCATGGCAAGGGCAGTCCCATCCTTCAGAGCTCCCACGACAGAGCAGGGACTCAGTCCACAGGGTGTTGCTTCCACCGTAGGATAAAGCTTGAATTTCTTAAAGAGAGGGGAAGAGCGGCCGAAACTGCTTGTCCCAGGAAGGGCACAAAGCACGGTCACTCCATGGCTAAACCAGAAACGGGTTAAAAGGATCGTGGAACTTAACACCTGTTTACAACTTCTACCAAAGCGCATTTTAAAACCGAACCAGCAATACAAAATAACCCTCCAATGGAAAGAGCTTTCAGTGTCAGAGCAAAGTCAGAAGGGAAAACAAAGAAGTGGCAGTGTTATGGGAAGTGTTTTGGATAAAAACCCCGTTGTGCAGGGATGGAGGCAGGGGCAGCACCGCTGCGGGCAGCAGCCAGTGCCGACGGGCTGCGAGAGCCGCACAAACAGCATGGCTCTGACGGGGACAAACGTTTCCAGAGTGTCACCCCCCACCCCCCGCCGACACTCCGGGTGTGACACTCGGGGGCCCCTGATTCAGCGGCGCCTTCCTCCAGCATCTGCTCAAAGCACCGCTTGCGGCCGCTTTTCCACGCTAAGGCAGCGGTACCGAGCCGCGGGCGGCGCCGGCCGTGCACCTGCTGGCGGCGGGCAAGGCTGGGGGGTTCGCGCACATCGCTCCGCCGGTGCATCCCACGCTGGGCGAGCCCACGGGGAAATGGGACGCGGGCGCCGGGCCCGGGGGGGCGCGGCAGAGCCCCGGCACCCTGAGGGCACCGCGGGGGCCGGGCGGGGGGCGGGCGGCGCCCTGCGCATGTTCGGCCACACGTCACAATAGCGGCGGTGGGAGCGCGCCCGGTCCCAGCCGATCGCGGCTGGTTTGAGCTGGTGCGTTGCCACAGCGACGCCGCTGCGCTATAAATACGAGCGCGGCGGCCGTGGCGAAGCTTTGTCAGCCGCGGCGCCTCGCTTGCCCCTGCCGGCCCCGCTCCTCCTCAGCCGGCCCGGCGCTCCCGCCCGGCTCCGCGCACCGCGCCCGGCTCGCAGGAGGAGCAGGAGGCGGCTCGGAGCGAGGCGATCGGCCGCCGCGATCCCAAGCAGGCTTGACAGCAGCCCTGCCAGCGCTGCCCGAGGTGAGGCGGGCGGCGGGAGGTGCGGGGCTGTGCCGGGAGCGGAGCGGGCGGCGGGAGGTGCGGGGCTGTGCCGGGAGCGGAGCGGGCGAAGGAAGCGGCCGGCGCAGAGCCACGTGTCTGCGGGGCCGCTGCCAAAGCGGCGAGGCCCGGGCCGGGCGCCGGCGCTGCCGCCGGGCACGGGGAATCCCCAGGGCCGCCGGGAGGCTCCGGGCGGCTGCGAACGGGCCAGGCGGGCTCGCCCGCTCGCCTGGGGAGTGTTGGCGGCGCGTCCCGGGAGCAGTGGAAGGGACGGCCTCGCCGTGGCCGCCGGGCTGTTTCCGGGGTGGGGAGAGGCAGGTGCGTGGCAGGAACAGGGCAGGAACAGTGCTCGGGGCGCCCGGGCTCGCCCTTGGGCCGGGCGGCGCCGGGGCGCTGCCCCTCCTGCACACTCGGCGGGACTCGGCTTGCGGCGGGAGGGAATCATGGAATGGTTTGGGTTGGAAGGAGACCTGGAAGATCATGCAGTTCCAACCCCATTGCCGTGTCAGAGACACCTTCCAGTAGACCAGGCTGCTCAGAGCCCCATCCAACCTGGCCTTTAACCCCTCCAGGGATGAGGAGGGAGGGAGCCCTTCTCCCGCGGGGCGCTGGTCCCCCGGGAGTCGCGGGGTAGGAGCCCGGCCGCGAGCTGAGGTGGGTGGGCTGTGATAAAGGTGTCCCCCGGGGCAGAGAAGCCGCAGTGTCAGGCTGGGGCGCCCCAGCCCGGACGGGTGCTGGCTCCGCGCAGGGACCATATGGCTGCGCAGGGAGAAGGACCGTCAGGGAGCCCCTTCCGTGCCCGTAGCGCTCTGCAGGGTCGGCAGCGCCTCGGGCACCTCTTCTAGACGCAGCTTGGCTATTTGAGTACAGAGCTTGCAGGCATGACTCAGCGCTATCTAAATACAGCTGCTGAATAAGGGAATGTTCTGGACAACAAATTCTAAATGAGCACAAATTGCCTTTCTTCTGAGGAGCTGCAGACACTTTGCACGCAGTCCAAATAGAAACGTACTTTGGGAGGCTACAATTTGCACCTACATGATCGTGTTCTGGCTATATTCTGTGTAAATACACTGTAGTTAAAATTGTGCAATGAGGTGGAGATGAAAAGCTTGCAAGAACTTCTTAACGATATCTGCTGTGGCCAGTAAAAGTAATTTCCCTTTTAGATGTTAATAGGAAAAGTGCTTTTCATACAGTGCTTTGCAGAGGGGAGATTAAACTAAATTCATCCTGATGGTCTTTCCTTAACCACAACTAGAAGTCCCTGAACTGCTTTCTGCGAAGCTGCAAGTCCTATATCATAAGATGCATCTTCTCCTTAATAACAAGCACCTTCCTGAAAAGTGTTTACTTTGTTGTTTCTTAGGGTCCCACAGAGGCTTTTAAGAGAAGACTTTAATCCAGCTTGTGGGAGAATTATCACTGCACGTGAATGAGAGTGGGGGAGAATGAGGCTCAATGGATTGTTGGATTTATTAAAGTCAAAGCTTAATCTAGCTTGAATCTTAAATTTGATTTATTTCTAAGTGAGAAATCACTAAATAAAATTCAGTGAATTTTCTTATACACAGTGTATGAGTGAATGATTCTATAGGTCTTAGAACCTTGTTAATCTGTAACAGCTATAAAGTGTTATTTTTCCATTGTTTATAGACAGAATTTTTGAAAATAGAGTGAACAGTGATGTAACTAAAGATTAGTGAATAGTTTAGAGTTTGCATAATTTCCAGTCGTAATCTGTATGACTAGTTTAAGTATAAAAAATGCTGAGACAAGGAAGAGGGTTGGATCCCGTTACATGAAACCATATCTTCCCTATGAGTCACTTGCAGTGCCGAGATCTTTAAAAGGTAGCACACACACTGCTTAACAGCTTAATGGAGTAGGCTGTCATTCTCTGTTTGGGCTACCCAGTAAAAGGATGGCACACACACTTTGCCCTGGACTTACTTCATAGGTCGTGGATCACAGAGGAGTGTGCTTTTGCTCTTTAGTTCTGGTTCTCAAGGGACTTTCTGCTTGGGAGGTAGATTTCTGTTAGCAATGAGGGTTTGTAATGGATTCCTGTAAAAACTTGTTTTAAAGTGCTAATTGGGATCACTGTTAAGACTTTGTCTGCAGGTCAGAGTTAGGAACCAGTCTCCTAGTGTGTATCTGCCACTCCTGACAGCTGAGATTTTCATGGAGTTTGGAGGTCGTGAGTAGAACAGGGAAGCTAACCACCAGCAGAGCAACTTCAGTGAAAACCCATATCTCATGTTTGGTTTATGCATAGTCTGAACTGTAGTGAGAATGCAGATATTTACCTGGCTTGGACTTGGTAAGCGTTGTTACTACTCAGAAGTCAGTAACATTCAGGGATTCTGTATGTAGAAAGAAGTAAACTCTTTCTCCCAAAACTGGCAAGCTAAAATAGTGCTTAAGAGTTGTTCGAAAAAAAGTGATATGTAGACACTAGTTGTAATATTGATGTGGGGGTGAAGAAACAGACAGAAGCTTCCACGGAGTTAGGCTAATAATATCTGACAGTATTTATTTGATTATTTTTTACTTTGAGTAGGTTGAGTACATCATACAGTTGCTGAACAAAGGAGAACTTGCCTTCAGCTAGAAAGAGTATTTTGGCATGCCTCCTTGGTTCTGATTACATCTGTTCTGTCAGTATGCAAGTTTCCAATCTATGCAGCTCTTAATAATAACTGTAGGAATAGTATAATTGTAAATGATATGAGCACAATATAGTGGTTATATAGTGATATATGAATCCAAGTGAAGTGACTAATGTTGGGTGTATTTTTTCTCACCAGTTCATACTTAAATCCTTTCACGTAAATCTGAAATCCAGGAAATCATGAGTAACTTCAGCAAAGAAGAATTTGAGCTGACTTTTCTTGATGAAGGCTTTACTGCCAAGGACATCCTTGACCAAAAGATAAATGAAGTATCATCTTCTGTAAGTATCATGGGAAAACCACTACATTTCATGATGCTACAAACTTATAAACTGATAGAACAATTTGTCTTTGCAAATGATCTGCAAGGCAGCCTTCTCAAATGCTGACCTCTAGGCTTACCCTGTTATCTGTTGTTTGTAATGTTGAGATGTGTGTTTGCTCTAGGATGATAAAGATGCCTTTTATGTTGCTGACCTCGGGGATATTGTGAAGAAGCACATGCGATGGCATAAGGCCCTTCCTCGGGTGACCCCCTTCTATGCCGTAAAATGTAACGACAGCAAAGCTGTCGTGAAGACCCTTGCTGTGCTTGGGGCAGGATTTGATTGCGCCAGTAAGGTAAGATCTTGACTATGTTCTGGTCTGTGATGTTGGTAGATGTTCAGCTTTACAAGATGTGCTTATATAAAATTAGGCATAACCAAGTGATGCAGCTTTTGTTCTGATTACTTTAATCATCCATCTAGAAATATGTTTTACAAGTATAATCTCTTCTTTCTTCAGATGGAAATACAGCTGGTACAGAGCATTGGTGTACCATCTGAGAGAATAATATATGCAAATCCCTGCAAACAAGTATCTCAAATCAAACATGCTGCCAGCAGTGGTGTACAGATGATGACATTTGATAGTGAAGTAGAACTAATGAAAGTTGCAAGAGCCCATCCAAAAGCCAAGTAAGTCATTCTAATTGTTCTATAATTCTTCCTTGGGTTCCCAAATTACAGAAATATCTGCTGTTACCTGAAACTTGTTCTTTATTAGATAAGATAGGCTGCAAAATTTTGAGAAAATAAACATACTTCTAACCAGGGAGATCTAATCCTGTATAGTTTACTGGCACATTAGGGAGAGATAAGCAGGGAGGCTTGTATCTTTAAGCTCATTCTGAGCTCATAGTTGCCTGATAATGATGTCTGTTCTACTGAAACTTAATCCTCGTTTTTTCCTATTTCTAGGTTAGTCTTGCGCATTACAACTGATGACTCCAAAGCAGTTTGTCGTCTGAGTGTTAAATTTGGAGCTACACTTAAGACTAGCAGGCTTCTCCTGGAGCGTGCAAAAGAACTTGAGCTTGCCATTGTTGGAGTTAGGTGAGTTGATAATGTCAAAATATTCATATTAAATAAGTTTTCTTTAAATAGTCTACCCAAAGATAGAGATGCCTTTGCGTGCTGTGACACGAGTTTTTACAAGACGTCTTGACTAATTTGCCAAGTAGCAACTGATATTTTATATCTTTTCACAGTTTCCATGTTGGAAGTGGATGTACAGACCCAGAGACCTTTGTTCAAGCCATTTCTGATGCCCGCTGTGTGTTTGATATGGGAGTAAGTCTAATTCTACTTTCTCTGGAACTACTGCTCAACTGTTGTGTTGATCAAGTCGTATTAATCAAGTGTGAATATGTTACAGGGTTAAAAAAGCTGACTAAGTCAATGATTTCATGTTGGAATTTTTAGGGCATGATGGCTTACTTTGACTAGTTTGGCAAAACTCATCAACAGATGCAGTAAAATTGGCAGCTCATACTCAAGTGACTGTTACTTAAGTGTGATGATTTATCTCTGGTCCAAATATTAGTGAAATGACTTCACATGACCTTTTAAGCTAAAATGGTAAATTAACAACTGATTTCTTGACCATGTTGCCATTAATCTCATTTTAGGCTGAACTTGGCTTCAGTATGTATCTGCTTGATATTGGTGGTGGTTTCCCTGGCTCTGAAGATGTCAAGCTTAAATTTGAAGAGGTATGGCATTTCTAAAAACTTCTTGGGTTGTGGAGTCTATTTGAATGTTGATCTGGATTAAACAAAATCTTGCTTTTTCTGTTTGTATGCAGGCACATTTGCAAGAATGTGTCTGCTTGGTCAGAAATGTAATTTAGAGGAAAAGAGGAATTAATCTGAAAACTGAACATTAGGTGAACTCATTAGATACTTAGCTAAATGACTGCATAAATATGCAGAGATCTCAAACTTGGAAAGCAGGGTTTAATTGCAGGCTTAATTCTTACTGGCATAAACTTCTTCCAGTTGGTACTGTACTTCAAACTGTCTGGATTGGCACTGCTCCCAAATAGGGTGAAAGGGTAGTCCTGAACCCACACTGCCCTTATGGGTGGCAGCATATTGTTTCAGTGTCTGATTTGATTTAGAACTAGCTTTTTGATAATTTTTGAATTTATCTCCAGTGTTCTGCAGTCTGCTTTCATACAAGAATAGTTCTGCTTTCAGAGGAGACAAGGGGCCTGAATATTTATAGGACTTCCACTTAAAGCAGTGTTGTCAGAGTACCTGCCCCTCTAACCCAAGGCAGTGTTAAATGTTGTTACATATTAACACAAGGAGTCAGTAAGTTATATAAAATGAGTTTTCTGCTAATAGTGTGGGCTAACATTGTTGCACTTGTGATACTTCCTAATGAGGTCTGGCTTCTGGTAGTGCAGTATTGCCATCAAGTGCAAATGAGGATGTCTTTGGGCTCCATGGCAATATACAGCCGTGCTGCGGTTGGAGGCAGCTTAATGGTAACTTCAGAACTTGGAAATAACTGTTGATGAGGGCAACTGAATTTCAGATCCTGTGAGATGACTTCTTTAGGATGCAATAAGATGGGCTATATTGCATAATTAGCAGAACTACAAGTGGACTAGAATCAAATTTTGAAGAGTGGGAACTTTCAGGGCATTAAAGTTGGTTTAATGAGTCGAGGAGTGGTGATTTTCTTCAGACTCAAACATGAGTTGTTTTGTCACTTAAATATTAAGGTGCAATTGATGTCTGTCTGCTTTTGTTGCTTTGTGTAAATTTAATTGCAAAAAAGACTTTGAATGGGAAAATAAAGCAAAAGTCATCAATAGAGGTTATAACAGGTGTTAATAGATGCTACATGTTTGACCAGTTGTGTATCATTGTGTATCTAAGAGTCTGACTTCATTTCAGGCTTCTAAAATAGCATCTGAGTAACTGCTGAAATTCTAGTATTGGCATCTGATTCTTCCCTAGATCACAAGTGTAATCAACCCAGCACTGGATAAATACTTCCCTTCAGACTCTGGAATAAATATTATTGCAGAACCAGGAAGATACTATGTTGCATCAGCATTCACGCTGGCAGTCAACATCATTGCGAAGAAAATTGTGTTGAAGGAGCAAACAGGTTCTGATGGTATGTAAATCTAGACCTAGTCTTAGTTCTAGCTGACTGTTTCTATACAAGTATTCTCTTAATGGTGTCTTGACTTTTTCCAGATGAAGATGATGCAAATGACAAAACTCTTATGTACTATGTTAATGATGGAGTCTATGGATCGTTCAACTGCATCTTATATGATCATGCACATGTTAAACCAGTTCTGCAAAAGGTATGCCCATTCAGAAGTACCACATACTAGCTGTGTATCGTGGATGTAGGAGAACCCTTGTCACAGCAGTCATTTCTCAATTCACTGCTCCCTTCATGTTGCCAGAGTTTGGTATTTAACTTATGAAGCATGCAGTAGCATTAACTCAAAGCCGAGGATGAAGAAGGATTTGCAAACAGCTCTTCCTCATCTTCTGTACGAGGTGGAATATTATACTAATCATGATACTACTTCTGGAAGCTCAGTTTTGATAGTCAAGTAATTATACTCCACTCTTTCCTTCAGCGGCCTAAGCCAGATGACAGCTGCTACTCCTGCAGCATATGGGGACCAACCTGTGACGGCTTAGATCGTATTGTTGAGCGTTTCAATATGCCAGAGTTGCAAGTTGGTGACTGGATGCTGTTTGAAAACATGGGTGCCTATACTGTTGCAGCAGCTTCTACTTTTAATGGATTCCAGAGGCCAACAATACACTATGTGATGTCAAGACCTGCGTGGTTAGTAACTTAAGTATCTTGATCCAGCAGTGCTTTTGATACAGATGACTGTAGTTGAGTAGTCCATGTCAGCTGGCTACCTGTCAACAAGCAGAACCATAGTTTTGGTGCCGTAGCTCTTTGGTGCCAAAAACTGCTGTTGCGGAAGAAGGCAGTACCTTTGAAGGTTTTTGCTGTGTGCTTAGAACGATGCTGTCACTGTTAATTTACTCTTTTCTCTGATGTACGCACTTCCATGAGAGGTACTTTTAAAGGGGTAATGTTAGGAGTTTTCATTAATCTGGGGTTCTGTCTAGTGTTTTCACTTTGGCGCAACGTACAGAATCATTATGGATTCTTTACATTTAGCTTCTGTGACCAGTCAGTCACAGTTCTAATAATATGTTGTCTTGATAAGTTGATAAGTTTAGCTTGCTAAATCCTGACTGCGGGACACTTAACAGTGCTGCTTCACAGTATGATCTGTCTGTTTATTTCAGAACTAATCCTTGGTTTAGGTTGAGCTCTGGCTCATTGCTCAGTGCAGAGTGCTAGATCTCCACAGGAGGTTACTAAACAGGTAACCAAAGAAAGCAGGAGCACCTCTTAAGTGCAGGAATACTGTGAAACTGCACCTTAAACAGTAGTTTAAAGTAACCTGGGTGCTCTTCTGTGCAAGGCAGGTTAATGGATTGCACCTTCTATAAAAGTGGGGTTTCCTGTAAGAGGAAGCCCTCACCCCTGTATTGGCATCTGCCTGCTAAACAGAGAGGGCATTTGGACAGCAGTGTTACCCTAAAGCATTATTAGCTCTGCTCTTGGGTTACTTTCAAATTTGTTGGAAGTCCTTAAGTTCAGGGGAATTCCTGCCATGAAAGTAAGAGGAAGCTTTCTCCATTCTTTTACTAGCCTTGCCTCTATAAGCAAGGCTTGTATTGTTGCTTTCCCTTAGTGAAATCTCCTGTCATTTGAAGCATTTTTTTAAACCAAATGAAGCTTTTAGATTTCCTATAAGACTCCAGAATTGAACTAAAAATGGCTCTGCAGGGGAATAATTAGCTTTTTCTCTGTAGCAGTAGGTTTCTGTTAAAATTTAATACTTGGTCTGAGGCATGCTGAGCTTAATTGTGCAGACATAACTGTCATCCAAGACCACAGCCCTCTTTCAGCCCTGTGTGACTGCCTGTGTTTTTTGGCAAGAGAATTGTGTGATACAAGCTGGCCCTTAACTGAGGGGGATGCATCAATGCAGACTTTTCTAGGCCAGGTGAAAGTCTTTTGGAGTATAATCTAAATGTTATAAAGGTGTACAAGTACATTTGTGGCTGGAAACTGTGAAGGATAAAGGACAAGATGGTTACATATGTTTAAGTAAAAGGTAGTAGTACATGAGGAGCCATGTAGTAGCACAACTCTTTGCCGTGTGTATCTAAGATAATTAGAACTATAAGATGACACCAAGCTGAGAGGTGCTTTTGACACACCTGAAGGTTGGGAGAGCATCCAGAGGGACCTAGGCAGGCTTGAGAACTGGGTGCATAGAACCTCACGCAGTCTAACAAGACCAAGTGCAAGGTGCTGCTCCTGGGTTGGGACAACCCCTGGCATTAATCCAGGCTAGGGGATGAACAGATCAAGAGCAGCCCTGATGAGACAGACCTGGGGATGCTGGTGGATGAGAGGCTGGATATGACCCTGCAATGTGCACTTGCAGCCCAGAAAGCCAGGTGTGTCCTGGGCTGTATCAAAAGCAGCGTGGACAGCAGGTTGAGAGAGGGGATTCTGTCCCTCTGCTCTTGTGAGACCCCACCTGGAGTTCTGCTTCCAGCTGTGGGGTCTCCAGCACGGGAAGGACATGGACCTGTTGGAGTGAGTTCAGAGGAGGGGTCACCAAGTTGATCAGAGGGATGGAGCACCTCTCCTATGAGGAAAAGCTGAGGGAATTGGGATTGTTCAGCCTGGGAAAAGAGAAGGCTTAAGGGTAACCTAATTGTGGCCTTCCAGTACCTGAAGGGAACTTAGAGGAAAAATGGGGCAAGGCTATTTACAGGAGCATACAGTGACTGGACAAGGGGGAATGGCTTCAAACTGAAAGAGAGTAGGTTTAGATTAGATATTATGAAAAACTTCTTTACTGTGAAGGTGGTGAGGCACTGGAGCAGGTTGCCCAGGGAAGTTGTGGATGCCAGATCTCTGGAGGTGTTCAAGGCCAGGTTGGATGGTGCTCTGAGCAACTTGGTCTAATTGAAGGTATCCCTGCCTGTGCCAGGGTGTTGGAACTAGATCTTCAAGGTTCCCTTCCAACCCAAACCATTCTATGAATCTATGAGCTAAGTCCAAAAACTCAAGTCAGTTGAAGTTCTTCTGATGTTGCCTTTTATTGCAACACCCATCTGAGTATGGAAGGAGTTGGATAGTTCTCACTGGTCATCTTCTAGTCTGTTATCCATACTTCTACTTGATTCAAGTTATCCAGGAATGTGAGGATGTGGGATAAGGGATAGTCAAGTTGACAGGGATTTTCAGGTCAGAAATTTCAAATTATTGGGAACTAAGTCAGTAAAACTGTATAGAATGAGGTATAAAGATGTAGTTACAGGTATATAGATGCGTATTTTCAGATCTAAATCCTACACAGTAGTGAAACCAGCTTGGTATTGACAATTACCCTAAAGCCTAGGCAGCCACAAGTGACCTGCATGGATTCTGCTTTTATTAGTTTTATTTTTCCCCCTATGGTAATAATGTCAGAATTGTAGGTGATGAATAAAAAATTAATTTCATACTCCATGACAGTAAAAAAAAAAAAGTACCTTACTTACCTCTTTAAGCAGATTGTAGTGAAACACTTTTTGACTTGCTCTTCTTTTTTTCTTTCTAGGCAACTAATGCAGCAGATCAAGGAGCAAGGGTTCCTAGCTGAAGCAGAGGAGCAGGATGTTGCTAGTCTGCCACTCTCTTGTGCCTGGGAAAGCGGAATTGAATATCCAGCAACTTGTGCTTCAGCTAGTATTAATGTATAGGTAATATTTAGTAATTAACTGCAAGGTTAGTCATTGAATTTAGGGCATTTGGGGGACCATTAACTTAATTCTTGCTAGGATTTTTAAGTGGTTTTTTTAAAGTTTAGATTTGGCATAAATGCAACAAAAAATGACTAGGAGATGGGTCACAATTATCTGTGTTCCTATGGAAACTATTTGAATATTGTTTTATATGGATTTTTATTCACTTTTCATGTATGCTACTAAAGACTGACCCTCAACTGTCAAACAAGTATTTGTAGCTTGTGTATGGCAGAACGGGCTAAGCTTAGTGCTTTGTGACCTACCTGTTTTAAAATAAAGTATATTGAAATAACTTGTCCTGTGTTTGGTTAATCTGTAAAAAATTAATGTGCCATGGATGGCTCTTATACCATGAAGGCAGACCAGATGCTGTGAGCCCAGAACTTCTTAATAAATGAATACACATTTGCTCTGTTAGATGAGTACACATCTCCCCTACTATTGCCCTCCCAACTTTCTCAGAAGTGAAGGAAACCCTCAATGGGCAGGGAAACTAAATTGTGTCTTTTTTCATATATGATTAGAAAAAGGTTGACAACAAATTGTGTGAATTCTTGTGGATTTGCATTCATTTTTCACTACTGAACATGGACTTAACACAGTTGCATATTTCGAGTGCAGTGGTGGTTATTCTATAAGTGCTGTGGCCAGGACTGATGCCTGTTTAAACACATCTAATCATTAATGAGAGAAAATAGCACAAGGCTCTGTGACTGCCACTGACAAGCTGCTTGTTATGTGTGCAAGAACTAAAATATGTTATGGGAAAACTTAAGAAGCTGAAGCTCTGTGGCTGACTAGCTCTCTGACCCATGTTGCCTAGGGCTTTAACATAAAACAGATAAGAAATGGGACTTGACATCTTTGGTACGTGCAATACAATTAGAAGCTCTTATTTAATGTTATGAAAATATATGATGCCACTCTGACTTTGGATTAAATGGAGTAGATGACACTAAGCAGTAAGTACTGGGAGCTAATACAGGGCGTGGTGATGATAAAATAGTCTGCTTATTGAAGTAGAGCATTCTGACTTCTGTTTAAGCTGATGCTAGTCTGCTGCCACTTGTTGCACTGAAACTGGAGAATGTTCCGGACGAATTCATTGGTCCTGGAGCTGGATCTGATCCATTTGCCAGAAGGTCCTGGATTGCAGGCATGGCACAGCAAATGCCTAATGTATAAAGAAGACCTTAATGTGTAAATACGTGAAGCTTAAGCTAACCTAGACTAAGTATTAAAATTTAAAGGATTGTCCAAAAATTGGTATTGCTGATAGAAACAGTGGCTCTAGCAAGTTGAGAAATAAAGCTGTTTTCTTACGAGCAACTGTGAAAGACAGTTCCTCCACTCTGTGCTTTTAGCTGAGATTGTACTCTCCGCTGTCTGAACTACTAGGGTAGACAGAAGTGATGGTACCTCATTCCTGAGTCTCTTGAGGCTTCCCAAGTGACTTTTTTTATTTGCTTTACTCTTAGCTTCAGGCTTGCAGTTGAAATGGCACTTGCCTTTATTCTCATGCGTACAGCAAACTTTAGTACATACACAGTGGAGCCATAACCTTAATCTCAAAGAAAGACCCAGCATCCAAACCAGGGTTTCCTTTAGCATCTCCCAGTTCATCTGGAAACTTAATGATTCTTAATATGAAAGCAAGAGTAGTGAATGGTAACCAAATGCTAATACTGTAAAAATTCCACATCTAAATCTTGCCCTAGAAAAGCCAAGTGCTTTTAACTGTGGAAAACACCTAACATGTATACAGAAAAAGTACTCTTTGAGAACCTGCAGTTTTCCAAAGGAGATGTAGCTGCTTTGTCAGTGTGCCTGTTTGAAGGCTGGGGCTGGTTGAGCTTTACCTTTCTCTTCTGTGGGAGGTATGCCATAGACTTGGCTTATGCTCTAAGCATAGGCCACGTCTAATGAGTGTTTAAAAACTGCTAATCTGAAGCATCTTCTCTGTGGGAAAAAAAAATGGCTTTTGCTAACAGACTTTTAGTACTTGTGGGAATAAATAAGATTTACAGTAATGGTGGTATGTTTTTAAGAAAGACAACTTTCTCAAATTGGGTTATGCTGAACAGATATTCTGGGCTTTGAGATACTGAGTATATATCCTTCATCTCATATCTGCCCTGCTCCTGGCTTCCATAGAATCTTAGCTGTTCATTTCCACTTTGTTAATTGATTTTAAAATACCAAGTGACAGGAATTGGTCATAGGGTGATTGTGGGAATTCCCTATGCTCCCCACTAGGGAAATAAGTTTCCTACTGGAAGTTGGAGCAAGCGCCGTGTAGGACAGCAAAGATGTAACAAAAGTAAGCAATGAGCTCATGGTTTAGTTTGACCTTCCCTTTGATGGCCCTTTGGCCGTTAAAGCCTTTGCTCCAGTTGTTCTAACTGCACATCTTAATTATTCCTCCCTGGGGCAAGCTTGTCTGATGAGGAGGAAGGGAGGAGCTGTATGCCAGAAAAATTGAGATCAGCTGCAGCTGTCTGATATAATTAGCTTAACAATATTAAAGTTGGAGCCAAGAATAGCCTATGCCTTTCACCTCACTCCTTGCTAACCTTGCTCTGTATGCTGCTGCCTGTCTCTGGGCTTTGCTGGCCCATTTGCAGGGACTGTGGAGTTCCTGCTCCTGCTGAGGCTGGCACTTTCCACTCCCTGGCACCTTTGATAATGGTGTTGGTTTTCTTGGGATCACTCAAAAAAAGAGAGTAATATCTGGGGCAAATACCAAGACATCTGCCTGAGGTGGTTTCTCATCACTGCATTTCTCTTCTGAGCAGTGAAGCAACTTGAGCTCTAAAACAGGTCTAGCTGAGACCTTATGTGAGTCCCAGTGTGGCCTATACTGGAATTCAGCTGACATTCTTTGGTGCAAAGGTAGTTTCATATCCCAAAAAAGCTGAGAAACACTGATCCTCTGAAATTACACCAGATGGAAAAATCAAAGGTGGTAATGTTTTCAGGAGAGATTGAAGAATACTGAAACAGACTGAGAAAAAGTAAGGGACAAGGGGGGAAGTTGCTGATGGCAGTGTACTGTGGGGCAGGTTTTCCTTGTCTTGTTGAGTAAGCATTTCATTCACATTTTAATTTTTAAGCTGCTAAGTTGTAGTCTACAACACAGGCCTTGCAGAAAAATTGTCAGTGAAAGATTCCCCTTGGAAGAGTCAAGTCTGCCCTCTTTCACCAGCACAGATACACAGAGCTGTGAGCAGCGCTGAGCCAGCCCACAGCTCCACCTTCAGGAGGAGGAGCTTCAGGAGTGAGCTTGGGGCTGGAGAGAGAGTTCTTCTGTCACAGAAAGTATTATCATTTAAATAGGTGTTTTATAGCTAAACACAGCACAAATTTGCAGTAAGATTGAAGTGGACAGCTTGCTTTCCAGAGCAAAACCAACCCTCTTCCACAAAAAAATAAAAAAAATCATTATCCAAAAGTATTGCAAGAGGAGCTTAGATGAATTGTTATTTAATTGATGAATTTAAATGTTATTTATTTGATAAAAAGTAAAGGATCACCAATCATTGGAATAATTATTATTTTTCATTTTCTCTTGGAAGAAGCACTGATCAGTACCAAAAGAAGTGAGAGTAACTTGCTTTGGAGAAATGTGCCTGGTTTTGACATGCATCACCTGATTTTCTTTACAGTTTGAAGGCAGTTTCAGTACCCATGTCACAAATGCCTCCAGTTCAAATTTGTCTTTAGTTGTTAAAACACTGTATTTGACTACCCTAAAAGTACATTGAGAACAGGGAGCATATATGGGGCTGGGACTTATATTTTGGCAAGCTTTGCTGCTGCTATTGAGCTGGTTTGTAGTCCTCAGTACAGAAGTTGTTTAGAGCAGTTAAACCACAGCGGTGCCACTTTTGGGAGGATGATGATGGGCACCCAGAGGGGCACAGCCACCAAGACGTTGCCCTTTGCAGTGTGAGTCCAAGGGCTAATGTGAAGGTGAGCACTGGCCCCTGAGTCCCCTCCATTCCAGTTAAGGAGAAGCCATGAGTTTTACAGGCAAAGGCTTGAGCCCAGGCACAGAAAGGGAGCTCCCTCAGGGGAGCACACTGCAGTCTTGTGCGTGTCCATGTAGTCTTGCAAATACCGCTACAGTCCAATAAATATTAGACCCTTATTTGCATGTGTTTCTTGATGCTTATACTGCAGCAACAATTTGCCTCCATCTGTTAGTCTTTGCCTAAAGACAAAAGTATTAGCATGCTGAATTCAACCCTCCCTTTTCTTCTCACTTTAGGGAGCTGGTCCCAGTCTCATCCACAGTATTCCCACAAAAAAAGAAGTGCCTTCCAGTTACAGTTTCTTCAATTATGCTCTCAGAGTGCTTTGCAAAGGACTAATTGGTTCACCCTGCATTTGTGGTACAGAGCCAACTGCCATGTTCCAGTCTAGAAAGCAGCCAAAGACAGCAAGGCTGTGCAGCAATCCAAGGAAGGAAGGACAGAGAGACTTTCAGACCAGTGCTTCCAGCTGGATATCTACCAACACCTTATCATGGCTAGGGAAGTGGAGGGTCAGAGTATGTACCTTGAGAACTCAGCAAGCACTGCATATGAGCTGAGGAAGGGTAACTGCAGTAACTCAGTACAAAGAATTTCCGAAGTACTTTGCAATCACAGGTATTGTTTCATCTGTCCTTAAATGGCTGTTCCCTACCTTGTGAGAAGAACAGGATCTGCACATTCAGTGGGCTTAAGCCTCACCCTTTTATATTTGGCTACTAATCTCACTAGCTGCTAAGGAAAAGATACTGACAATCTCACAAAGAAGAGGATAGCAGTGTCTGAATAGGATAATGTGGATGCAGTTTTGAGTAAGAGAACAGAGGTGCTGCTGCCCTTACTGTGAGGATAAGAAATCATCTATTATGTTCATAGATTAAAGGGAAAAAAAAGCCTGTTTAAGAACTCCAGTCACTTGCTGCTAACTATAGTTCATCGGGAGCAACAGCATTTCACCACAGCAGTTCAATCAATATTTCTCAGCAATGGTTTTCCCTCTTTTCTGCAGTCAAAACTTGCATTAAACCATTAAAGCATCTTACTGAAGTGAAAAGCAAAAGAAAATCCAATTTACCAGAGACTGCTGATTTGAGGGAGGGAGATTGCTCCCTCACCCTGCCAGAATGGCTCCCAAACTGCCCAGGAAGCAAGTGCTATGCAGAAGCACCCAACTGCTTCTGCCATTTGGATTTCATCCTTCAGGGGGGAATTTGAACAGCCTGGTCTAATGGGAGGTGTCCCTGCCCAGGGTAGGGGGGTTGGAAATAGTTTTAAGGTCCTTTCCTACCCAAACCATTCTCTTATTCTGATTCTATGGTTATACTTGACTGCAAGCAAAGTGGGTGAAGTTTCTCTGACCCAGGCCAAAGGAGATCCTGTAAGGATAAGGATATGGTGACAAATTAGCCACTCAAAAGCCCACAAGATGGAGCTCAGCTCAAAAAAAAGCACCAAAGAAACCCTGTCTCAGAGCCAGGGAGGGTGGAAGAAATGAGCAAAATGGAAAGCTTTCAAATGAATCCCACACTCACAATATTAGACCACAGCATGAGTGAGATGTTATTAGGGAGAACAAATGCAAATAAGAAAGTACAAGGAAAAAGTATGTACAAAGTAATAATTAAACTATTGCACAGCTCAAAAAAAACCCAACCAAAAAAAGCTCTCATCCTATCCATTCACAGAGATGGGAAAGAGAGGATTTGAGGGTTTTAATACGCATAAGACTTCAAAAAGAGTTAGAGTTTTTAAAATTATCTATTAAGGCTGTTACCTCAAATATCCTGTCAGCTTCCAGCTTCCTGCTTGGAGCCCAGTCTGAGGCTTGGCTCTTTCAGTAGCTATTTCTGTGATGTTTTTTATTCTCCTCTCTTGCTCCTGGGGTTAATTTAGGTTTGCTGTTGTCAGGCTTTTTTTACTGGAGTAAGTGCATGGAACCAATTTATGCCGTCTTCTGTAGAGCAGCTTTGCAGGACTGCTGATGTCAAGTGCCAGTGGACACAAGCTGGAAGCAGGGTGTCAAACAGGGTGCAAGGAGGATCTTGCCTCATGGGGACAGCCAGGACTGGTGGGGTCAGCCAGGCTCCATCTCTGGAGGCTTTTGAAACCTGATGGGTCAAACTCTTGAGCAACCATGGGCTGATCTTGCAGCTGATCCTGCTTAGAGCAGGAGCTTGGGCTAGAGCTGCAATCCCAGTGCACTTGTCCTCATCCTGCTCCCTGTGAGTCTGGCAGTGCCATGGGTGGGGCAGAGCCCTGCAGCACAGTCCCCTCAATCCAGCAATGGGTTTTGCAAACACTTACTGGCTGCTCGGCTGCCTTCCCTCCTGTGGGTCTCTGCTTTGTGAGGGGACTCTTCTCCAGTGCTAAAATAGATCTAAACTGGGCAGCAGCCTCTGAGGAGCTGGTGAGGGGAGAGGACCTGCTCCTGCCTCAAAAAAATGAAAGGGTAGGGGGGGAAGAACTGGTAATGGATGCTAAACCAAAGCCACAGTGAGGCTGTTGGAGCAAAGGAAAGAGCTTCACCCTTCTCCATGGGGTGAAGAAGGTTCCTCATCCACAAGCCTTTTAAGGTGACCTCTTATGTGCCTAAAGCAGTTTTCATGTGCCCCCAGCTGAATGTGCTGATTGCTATTTGCTTCTCCTCCTGGGTCAGCTGAGAGCTACAGATGTTTCAGGGAGGAAATGCCTTCAAAAGCAGAGACCCACTCCCAGCCTCAGGTTTAGGACACTGGGCAAGGTGGTGGGAGATCTGCTGAATCCAATATCTGTGCCAGCATTAGGGCATGAAGTATTCCTTCCCCTAGGAGAGGTGATTCTTACTGGGTGGAAGGAACAAAGCAAGCTGGATGGATGCCCATGGGGAGCAGGGGAGAGCAACCAGCATGTCCTGCTCTCATGTGACCACAGAGCTCCTGCATACCCTGGCCCTGCAGCAGCTGTGGCAGCACTCTTGGAAAGGGTAGGTTAAACAAAAAGACCTTAAAAGATACCTTCTCCTTGGTGGATCAGAAGAGGAAAGATGCAGAGAAGCAGTAACTTGCACAGAAAATAGTCGAAGAAGGTTGCCTGGGTGAGGGCTGAGCAGCGCAGGGCACGGCTAGATGGCAGCAGCAGCCCGGGCTAGGGCCTTGTTTCGCCCGCACCCTCCTGCATCCCCAAACTGGCAGTCGTGTCTGCAGCCACCTGCTCCTCAGCAGCCTAAGGCCTGCAGCTCCAGGGCCTTCCCACGGCTGTGGTTACTGCCTGCGCACTTCGTTTTTGGGAGGAGAGAGGAAATTGCTGTATTAGTAAATAAATTGACGGTCACTGGGGCAAGCTGAGAAGGTAAAAGGGCTTGCAGGGAAAAGGTAATTCCTCAAATCTTTGGCTTTTGAGCTGGGGGAAGAGGTCAGAGCAAAAATGCCTGGCATACCCTGCCCAGGACATATCGCTCCATGTGGGTTTTCAGCAGTTCCAGATGTCCTTCTGCCCACTGCCAGCAAGTCTAGGGGTTTGTGGGACACAGTAGAGAGACTCCCTGGAGTGTCTGCAGCTGATGAGAGATGAGGCTGGTAGAGTGAGGGCTCCCTAAAAACCTCTGCAGGAGAGGAGCTCAGCTGTGCCCAGCTCCCTGCACTCCTGCCCATGCCCACTTTCCAAGACCAGACAAACACCTCATGGCCCAAGGAGGGCTGGAGTCAAGTCTTACAGTGCCTTGCATTGCATGTGGGAAGTGGAGGTCACCCCATACCCAGGGCTGGACAGCTTAGTCTGGGTGTAAGTTGAGGCTTGGAGGCACCCCAAGACATGCCCTAGGAGAGGCCCTGAGTTTCTCCCGCTAATGTTGTCTCCTGAGAAAACCACCCTTTGCTTTGGCAGAGGATACCAGTGGGGAAGAAGCAAGGCAGAACACACGTCTGCTGGCCTGGCTTCCCAATATTGTCCCCAATAACACCCAAGGACACTTTGCAACCATCATCTGCCATTCCACAAGTCTCTCTGTGATTCCCGAGAGCCTGCAGAGGCAGAAAGGGGAAAAGGAAAGACAAAGTGGAAATGACAAAAAGCTACCCTGATCAAGCTCTTTATTACTACGAGTGCTAAGTGCCGAATTGCTGGTGCCTAATGAGAGGTTTTTTCTGTCCTGAGCAATATCATGCAATAAAGTATAATTTATCTTTGGGAGACATGGATGCAGCTGAGCTGGTACCAGACTCAGGACAAAAGAGTATTGACGTCACTCTCAGGAGTCCAGCGGCAGATGTTCAGCCTCGTCTCCAGCCTCAGGCCAAAGGTACAATCCTGGTACACAAATTACCAAGGCAGATTCGCTGGCCTGCATTAGCTGCGGGGTCAAGAGGAGCTGATCATAATGTTCCCTGCCCGCATTAGGCAGCTGTGAAGCTATTTGCCATTGGTCTACACGGGTATGGCTGACACTGTACATGACTTAGTCGGGCACCAGCTGCCATGTAAAGAGCCTCAAAGTTTAAATTGTCTAGCAAGGAGCTAAGGGCATAGGAACACAGTCACACAGATTGCACAGGGAGGACATACTGTGCCAGAGCAGAAGAGGGAGCTTTTGGAGGCTATTGTAACCACACATGATGTGTGTGGTGCTTGGGGAACCATTTTACCCAGTCAGTAACATCCTTAACCATAAGACTGCCCAAAAGCTTATTTGTCTCATACGGTGAGCACTGAACTGATATTTTTAGACCTCTGCCCAAAGTAATCCCAATACAATATTAATTTGGAACTCAAAGTGTATGAGTAGTTAAAACTACTGTTTTTCAGACTCCCTTTTTTTTCTTATAGTTAGTATTAAGTAACTTAACTAAGCTTTAGATAATGTGTAGCTTTATTACCTCATTCACTATCAATAGGGAGAAAAACTTCTGCACTACTTTGCATAACCTCTAATGATCCTAAACAATCCTGTATCACCAGCAAACTTCATCTCACTCACTCACTCACTCACTCACTCACTCACTCACTCACTCACTCAATCTATGTGTTTATCTATCTATCTATCTATCTATCTATCTATCTATCTATCTATCTATCTATCTATCTATCTATCTATCCCTTTTCAGACCATTTAAGAATGTGTCACCCCTTCATTCCTGCAGAGACCAAAGATTTATCAGGCACAACTTTCACTTGTAGAAGCTTATTTTATCTCTTACCTTTATCTGTCACACTTATCCTAGCATCTGCAATATCTTATAGCTTTGCTATAGCTTCTACCATTTTTTTTTCTGGTTCAGACATCAGGCTTACTGGTTTCAAGTTCCTCAAACTATGCCCTGGGGTAATTAAAAAAAAATATACTACTAATAATTTGGTGTCGTGTTTGCCAGAGGCTGATTTAAATGTTATGCTCTCATCCTTCTGCTCTTTGGGTGCACTCAGGAGGGTATCATCTGACCCAAGAATTTATTTCTGTTCATCTTAGTAGGGTGTTGGAAAACCTTTCCTGCAGCATTTCAGGTGGTGGCAGCTTCTCAGCCTGGGTCACTGTCATCTGTAACTGTAGGGGTCTGAGGTTACAACTTTTGATTTAGGAAATGAAATGTTGAAGCTTGGCTTCTCACTGCCATGCTGGTGGCATAAATAGTAAAATATTACTACTCTGGGATGGAAAAAAAAAAAAAACATACTTGCTACTCTGAGATAAATGGATAAAGGTGAAAACCTGCCTGGGCAAAATGATAAGTAGAGATTGCCCAGAGAGGCAATAAAGACTGCCTGGAGAGGCAGAGACTGCCCAGAAAGACAAG
>JAWWES010000115.1:100623656-100692304 GCA_035583135.1 Lophotriccus pileatus | reverse complement strand
TACGAAGTGGTCCACAAGGGTCTCGGCGCTATAGCCGAGGGGGCTTTGTGTGCCGCTTTTGAGCCGGCCCCCGACATTAACCCAACACTGCCAAGGCCACCGTTAACCCATGCCCACATATACACATCTTTTACATATCTTACACCTCACTACCTGCAGAATGGCCTGGGTGACAGGAGAAGGAAGGCAGAGGCAAACAACCCAGGATGTAATTCATCATATTTGCTACAATATATCTGTGACCAACTTGGATTTAAGAGTGTGACCTGCCTTCTGCACCAAGTTCCATACTGCTGCATGGAACACTTTAGGCAAAAGAAAAAAAATTTAAGGCAAAAGAAGCTGCCAATGTCCCAGGCAAAACAGTTGTACTGGTTGGAAAGGTAAAAATGTGCTGGGGTGGGAGCCCTAGGAGCACAGCTGTGAGCTGGCAGTGCCCAGAGATTTAGTGATGCAGCTCCCAGTGCCAGGTACAAGGTGGAGAAGACACCAAAGATAAGCTCAGAGCTACAGCCTCAGAGGTAGGGAGGGTTTGAAGGAGCTGAGGATGATCCACAGTGTCAGTCTTGACCCACCCAAGCCCCAGCAGCAACAAACACCAAGGTGTGGGAAAGCGTGTGGAGAGGAGCAAGGAGGGGACAATTCCCTCTAGTGACAGCCCAACCAGTAAAGACTTTGTGTGGGATAAATTGTTCCTCCACCAGGAAGAGCCAGCCTGCTGTTAACCTCTTAAAATAACCTGCCCAACTAGTGGTCGTGGCCTTGCCCCTCTGTCCCTGAAGACACCAGGCAGCTGCTGGGACAGCTCCCTGCCTCCTTCGGGCCAGTGGTTTCTGATTTGTGTGACATGGGATTAACACAACCCTCTGAGGATGCAGTGGTTGCCCTTTAACCCCAGTGACCATGGAAGAGTGTTCAGAATTGTGTCTGTGTCCAAACCATCACACTTGATACAGGTGGGCAACAGGCAAGGTCTGCTTGCAGGCACACTGCTCCCAGCGACGCCGGCATCTCCAAAGCTTCTACACAGAGAGATGCTCTTCTCTCCTTCTCTCACTGTTTTCCTACTTTTCAATAAAGCATCTCTCCTCCCAAAAGAGATAACAGCAATTATCGGGTTCATCAGCAATGTATCTGCCGTGATGCAGCCCAGGGAGCTCAAAATGCCAGTCTGCCCACTGGACCATTAAAGTTGATGGCTGTTCTTAACCTTTAAATATGAATAAAGGGTGCCCTGCATAATGGATCAGGGACTATCCATGGAGACCATCTGCCCTGTGGCTGCAGAAATGCTCACGTTGTTCTTCACAGGCAGAACAGGAGTTTATTACTCAGAGGCTTATACTAAAAATACATTGCAAAGGGCCTTATTTAAAAACAAAGGGCCAATGAAAATTTGGCAAGTGAGAAACACAAGACAGAACCCAAGCACCTCCATCACCCAGTGTTAGGGCGCAACTAGACAGGATTTAACTTAATTTGAAAGGCAATGACATAATTCTGAATTAGCTTAACAAGACCTGCAATTCATACAGAAAAGCCTGAATTTATGTAGTAATTAGCCAGGGCTTTCAGAGTGCTAGATATCTCCATGGTGAGAAAATAATTACATAGCTTATTAAAGAAAGGTAAAAATGGACCCACTGGTGACGTTTTTTTGTACCAAACTCTACTTTTGCTAAGTTAAGACTCCATTTTTGATTAATTATACAATTTGCCAAAACACCAGAGTCTCTTAAAAAGTTAAGTTTTCCATTAATCACTTGGACTTCATTTCCCAAGTGATTAACCCCTCTACACACCAATCCCTCCATGAAAGACATCCCTGGGAGCTCAAGGAGCAGTAAAGCTCTCTTCGCTTTTCATTGATGTCTTTATTGGTTTTGAACTCTGCCTGTATCAACACTCAAATGACATCCTGGAGAAGGAGCCTGGAAATTGCTTTCCCCTCTGAGTCCTTGTTACCAGACAAGGAAAGCAGAGACATCCTCCAAGGAGCTGTTCAAGCACAGCCAAGATGATCAAAGTTACCCAGTGACTGTGGATGCACAACTTCAGCCTCTGAAGCACATCTGATTTTAAGAGAGCTGCTTGGCAGCAGCAGATAAACCCCGTTCCAGCACTTGGCTGGCCTACAATTAAAAGGTTCCCTATATCAGAAGCCACCTTTGAACAGCTCAGCCTGCTTAGGCTTCAGAGCATCTCCCAGTCCGCCCAGGATGCCACCCATGACCACCTTTCCTGAGCATCTTCCTTCACTTGCTTTCTGAAAGGCCAGATGCGAGCACCTTACCTGCTTACTCTGTGCCCTGGTCTGAAATGGGGTTAACCCCATCGCACCCTGAAAAGAAGAAACTCCTTAAAAGCTGTGAAAGCAGTGAGGAACAATGTAAAAAACCCCAAACCTGGGACTGGAAAGTTTAAAGAGACAAAGGCAGAAGATATTGGGCCAGGTAAAGCAGGACAAAATCCCAGTGTCTGCATGCGGCTGCACAGGGGCTTGTCAGACCACAGCGGGCAGGAAACTCCATTGTGGATACCTCGGCCCATTTCAGAGCAAAAATTGTAACATCAAAGAAGTGGGAAATTTTTGACATCTAAGATTCAGACACTTTCTTTCTGCAAAAACAAGGTCAAAATGAACTACTGTAAGTAGATTTTTTTTTTTTCAAGTGAGAAGAGTTTGGGCTTTGTTAAACAGTTACTTAAACTTGCTATTCGCTATAGACGGCAGTGGAGACCAGAAGAGGTGAGATGTCAGGAAAATGTGGAAAAGGCAACAGAAGTCCCACTGTAAAACAGTTTTTACATCTTTGGTACCCAAGAAAAGGATATTGTGCAATGCTTGACTGAAAATATGCCTGACTCATTTTAAGATTGCACAAACAAGATTCAGATGCTGCAGTCCCTGTCAGAGGCACCACCCTGGGACAAGGACAGAAATGGTTTTCCACTCTCTCCTGAATGAAGAGATGGTGGCAAAGTCACATCTAAACAATTGCTACCCAGCCCATGCAAGAAGAGCCATTGAACATCTGCAGCATCTCTAACACCCCAGCAACTCCTGGCAAACAGCCAGCATGAACACAAAAAGGCTGGAGACAGGCTACCAGCAACCATGGAATTACGGTTTTTTCAACAGTTTCCTTTTTTTTGCTGGGCTCACCCAGGGAAAGCAGGTAGGCTTCTGATTAACCTCCTTTTCAAGGTTGCCTCATCAGCAGCCTGTTGTGGTTGAAAGCACTGTCAGTTTAACAGCTCAAATTTGAATTTCCAGGAAAGAAAATGAACACACTCTTCTGCTTGGCAGCACTGCCACAAGTCTTTGTCGTAGACCAGGTCTGATCTAACAATGTATTTCCATTTGGATATTGCAGCCATTTCTCTCTCCTTTTTTTAATATTTAAGTATTATCACCTAACTACTACTAGAACATTATATTCAATAAAAATCCCTTAATTGCATACTCAACATTAACCTCTGGACAAATAATCTGTTGATCCTTTATTTTGCAGAGAGGACAGGCTTATGCCGCTAACTGAAGACCTGACGAACATGGGCAAAACTTTTTTCCATGCTACCAGTGTCAAACATTATTCCAACAGCACATACCTGATACCTGAAGAGAGTTTTATTTTGTAAAACCATGGTCACAGTAGCCCAGCCAGCAGGGTCACCAGCTTTTCCTTCACTGCCGTGAGCAGCTATGCATCCAGCAGAAATTGAGCTGTCACCTTCCTGAAGTCTTCACATGGATTCAGCTGGGATGGAGCAGGATTCCACAGGCACCCGCAGGCACTGACACCACTGCATTAACCCAGCCACAACAGCTGGCTCCCAAAAACCCTACATACGTACAAAGCAACGCGTCCCAGACAAGACAGAGATATGCTGGGCAGGGAAGCAGCCTCGTCCTTCCCCAAATACTTCCTGACTCTAGGAACTTGTTGCATGGGTTAGACCAAGACAGGCAGTGACAAGAAAAGTAGTCTTTTATTTCAATTAATATTTCTTGGCATTAGGCAGATATTAAATAACACTGGAATGCACAAGACTATTAACGTATCAACAGCAAAAGGGAGGAGGTGTAGCCAAGTCAAGAACAGCAGTGCCAGTCACATCACCTCGGGGCACTCAAAAGCCATTTAACGCAGCAACCACCAGAAAGTAGGACTCCACTGAGAAATACAAAATGAGGATGAACTCCTTTCAGGTCTTTTGTTAATACAGTAACATTGGAATGACTGACAGTAAAAATGAACAAATAATTGCATTCAGGAATTAAACAGAGTGAAATATCCACAAACTGCTAGTCATGCATTTCTTTTGGAACAGCAATTTGCTAATGCATAAATATCACAAAAAAACAATCTTCAAGATTTGAATAAATCACAGACAACTAGAAGAAACAAAGCTTGAATTCTATTTTACGCCTTAAATAGATGACCTAAATATTTAAAATTTTACTTCACCATATATATATAATTTATATATATATTAAAAGAAAGTAAAGACCATTAGATAAGTGCAAGCAATTTTCCTCAAAAAGAAAATTGGAACCATGCCCAGGAAAGCTGCTTTTTTTTTCCTTTTTTTCTTTTTCTTTTTTTTTTTTAAACTTTCTACTCCATTTCAGTCCACTGTCTTTTTTTTTTTTTTTTTCTTTTAACATAGTAATTTCTGAAGCAAAATAAATTATCTACCATCTGCTATGTTGGGTAAAAGTCTTACCTAGCATCTTCTCGGGAACTACTAGAACATCACCTTTCTTATGGACTAAGTGAAATGGTATCTCACCAGTGATTGAACTCTCTCGTAGCTGCATGTAAACATACCTTTCAATTAATGTTTAAAATGTGCAGAGTGAATCGTTACATTACAGGGAAGCAGAAACGGAGCTGCCGAAGGAGAACTGCACTGGTGTTATTGGGGGGAGCGAGGGCTGGTTCGCTCGGACACACACACACACAATCTGGCAACGGGATCTTATCCGCGAAGTGTGGAGGAATGGTTGAGAAGGCATCCGTTTGCGAGCAAAGCTTGAAGGACACAAGCTGAGATTCTCTGAGCACACTGTCCGCTTTAATCAGAATTGACTCGCGCTACTGGGGTCACACTGTAACAACCGCACGATGGAGGGATCGCTCTTGGCACCTTTGATGAACTCTTCCAGTGACAGTTTACCTGAAAGGGAGAAAAACCCAAACGGAAATAATTCTTAAAACCTCAGTTGTTGCCACCACCATTGCTGCAGCTTATAAGAATCCCTCCTCACCAAAGCAACAGAACATCTATCTAATCTATCACAAAGGCATCTAAGGGAATTTAGCGCAATGTACAGCAGCTAAATCCTACTCAAGCCTTTAAGTCCAAATGCATTTCATTTCTGCAAAACAATCCACAATAATTTTTTTTTAATTTAAAAAGACAGTCCCAAATAAAAAAAAAACAACTGTTCTACTATCATTTGGTAGGTTTTTGCTCACAACCAGACCATACAAATAACATAACACGTGAATACAAGGTATGGTACCTGAACTCATGTACATTCTGAAATGATGCTTGTGTTACTACAACATTTTAAACCTAAATATTCCAAATATCCACACTTTGCCCCCTTGTTTGCTGTGACATGTAGGGCTGAGCAGTGATGGCATTTCCAGAACCTACAAGGTCAGGTGGGGCGGGGCTCTGAGCAACTTGGTCTAGCTGAAGATGTCCCTGCTCACTGCAGAGGGGTTGGGTCAGTGACCTTTAAAGGTCCCTTCCAACTCAAACTATTCTGTGATTCTGCAAGCCACTTGCTGTGCCCTGCTGGGTGTACAGGAACAGGATGGGTTTTATGGAGCAGCAAGAAAAGCCATCTCTGGGGAGCCACCTACTGCTATGTGTTGCTCCTGAGCACTTCTGGTTTATACACCTTCAGTTTAGGCTAGAGGCATCAAACTGGATGGACCCTGTAACAGTCTGAGGGTCTCAAAAGGTGATCTCTGGAGGAGCAACCATGAGGAGCAACTACAAGAAACAACAACCCTGACATCACCTGGCTTCAACAATCCCTTGCTATGGCACAGCACAGCATGGTACGGCAAGGACTAAAGATCCTGTTTGGTTTTTCAGACCTCATCCTGGGGTGATCCAGCCCCCTGGCAGGTTTCTCCTGATCTCAGGACTACTCCCCTGCACAAATACCAAAAAGAGTCTGTGAGCAGCCTCTGCCTTGCTTGTTATCATCAATACTCTCCTGCTTCAGCACTCTGAAAAGTGGCAGAAATAAGATGTAGCAATATTAATGAGAAATGAAACTGAGTTCCCTATGAACCTGAGGAGACAAGCATTTGCTGTATTCATAACACCATGTCCATTGACCTCTCATTTACCTCATGCGCTCAGCACAACCTACCCCTACCCTCACACAAAACCCCAGGGCCATCCTTACCTAACCCAAACTGCTAAGCTCAGGACAGGACCCATGCACAAACATCTTGAACTTGGCAGTTGCCTGCTGTTACTTTTGGCCAAATGCACCCAAAAGGAGGGAGGCACCAGCTCATTGTGCCAGTTTTCACCAGCCCCAGGATGCTACCAGCCTGCCATGGGGATGGAAGAGGAATGACCTTGGTGGCCAGCACCAGAATCAGGCTGAACAGGGGGGAACTCATCTCCCAAGTAACAAGAAACAGGACAAGAGGAAATGGCCTCAAGCTGCACCAGGGAAAGTTTCAATTGGATATTAGGAAAAGTTTCTTCACCAAAAGGGTTGTCAACAATTGGAACAGACTGCTCAGGGATGTGATAGAGTTACTATCCCTGATGGCATTTAAAAGATGTGTAGATGTGGCACTTAGAGACATAGTTCAATGGTGGGATTGGCCACTTGGGGTTAATGATTGGACTCAATGATCTTAGAGGTCTTTTCCAACCTAAATGATTCTATGACTTCATGAATGAGCAAGCCTTCCTCTTGCAGAAATTACAGAAGTTTAAAAATCTGTGGCACACTTCTGTCCTAATTTTTTATCAGCTTGAAAAAGAGTACTCCTGAAGACATTTACTAGTTTTCCCCTTTCCTTGTATTTCTTAAAAGCATAAGTCAAAACCTATTTGCAATGCCCAACAGTCAGATGGGGAAGAAGAAACATTTCCAGCCACCAGAGTACACATGTGCAGATGTTACTGCTTGGCACTGCATGGCTTGCAAGGCTGATATTTTACTGAGAAGAGTATGATTTTATTTCAGCAACAGATGGAGGATGTATATATAGCAGGTTTTGTGACCACTACTCTCTTGCACATCTGCATGCACTGCTACTTTCCACAGAATGAAAAGACTTTAACCATGTTATTTTAGGGACCCCTGCATATAAAGTCAGGGGATGAAGTGCTAGTTTTGATGAAGTCAAAGGTAAAATACTTGAGGAGTTCAGCAATGCCAGAAATTTGCCTTGGGGCTGCAGCAGCAGACACCAAAATGCAGCCACAAAATTTTCTTAAATAAAAACCTCTCTACAAATAAGATGGTATTTTTTCCTGTGTATACAGATGTATACATGCCATGAACATGCACAGAAAATAAATATTATAGACACGGAATTTTTGATTTCAGGACATGCATTATGGATGACAAGCTGCAGAGTGTAAACCTATCAAGGGCAATGGGAGCAAAACCTCATGCCTAGTTTGTGCTACACCCAGAGAAAATAATCCAAAGACAATGGACTTGGGAATTTCAGAGGAGCCTTCACAGAAGGGGATTCAACCATGAAATATCAGGGAAGGACTGCTCCCCTCTCAGCCCTCCAGCAGGGAAAGTCTCTCACCTGCTGCTCACTGCCCACTTATTCATCCTATTTGTCACAGACCGGAGATGCTCACTGAGGCCAGTCAGAGACCAGAGGCCCCAGTGAGGACATCCCTGCCCTTTACCCCCTCTCCCCAACTACCAAGGCTGGGCTAGAAAACCTCTATTTCTAGAGCCAAGGAAGGGGTGCCGGTGACAATCCTACCATCATTGTTTGTGTCCATCTGTCTGAAGATCTTGTCTGTTCGCTTCTCAGGAGTGGATTCATCCTCTGGCATTTTCATTACTGACGAAACCATTTTGTAAATTGCCTGCATATTTAAAATAATAATAAAAAAAAGATATAGGAAAAACATGGCCCAAATGAGAAAGCAGGAGAATAGAGAAAAAGAATTTAAGCCTGTAGCAATAAAAGAAAGGCAGCTGACTCTGGAAGGCAGCTGCAGGACTTTATATTATAAACCAAAACAAATGGGAATATCTGACTGCAGCTTTTTTATTTTTCTTTCCTGTATTCATTTGCGCTTTAGAAGAAGCACTGGATCAGTTTAAAGACCCTGAAAGTCAGGGTCTGTATTATTGTGTGAGCAGAACTGAGCTAAAATACAGGAGGCAATGGTGTGTAATTCTCTCTTCTGCAATGGGGCTAAGGCATCGCCTCTTTGGCTGGCTCTCATCACACACTCAGTTACATGTATGCATGCAGGGTGCTATATGGATTATGGTGAATATGCCTCTATAGGGGTTGTTTTTCTTTGAGGATGGGTAAGGAAATGCATTTCCAGACTTACAAGAATGTGAATAAAGATAAGACCTCTTTAGGGCGTCTGCAGTCCTAGCCTTCCAGCTAAATTATCCCACCTCAGCCATGAGGACCAAATGTCACAGCACTGCCTGACTTATTACCTCCTTACAGTGCACAAGAAACACATCTGAGCTGCAGAGCAGATGCCAAGCAGCCCACTGCTGAGGCTGAGCCCTGGTGGAGACAAAGACATGCTACAGCCTTTCATCCAGAGTTCACACTGACTCAGATTTGAAGTTTCAAAGTATTAATTTTGAGATTTATCAGGTCAGTAGAATTTGCATTAAGGTTTTTTTGATCCCATTAACGCCCACTAAGAAATCCCCAGGGAGAGCTGCACGATTTTGGTTGCAGGCCAGCTGCACAAGTGCCCTGTTTATGTCTCAAGCCCTTTCCTCGTCTGCATCTCGTAGGTCCCACCATGGACAAGGGCTCAGGAACCTCCCTGGGGCAGGACTGATCCAGCTCAGCATATTCCTCATCTCCTGGTCCAGCTGTCTCAAGGTGAAGAGGTTACAGCAACACAAATAAGACACAACAGCGATCATGCCTCACCTGCACTATTTCTAGCATTTCCCCGCGGCTGATGTACCCGTTGCCATCCAGGTCGTACATACTAAACGCCCACTTCAGCTTCTGTTCCAGCTTGCCCCGAGAGGTGACGCTCAGGGCGATGATGAATTCCCTAAAGTCAATCGTCCCGTCGCCGTTGGTGTCAAAGGTGCGGAAGACGTGTTCCGCAAACTTCGACGCGTCGCCATAGGGAAAAAAATTTGCATATATTTTTTTGAACTCTTCTACAGTCAAATGGCCCGTTGGGCAATCTTTTAGGAAGCCCTTGTACCACTCCTGCAGCTCGTGGTCCGTGAACTCGGTGTTCTCACGCAGGTCCTGGAGCACCTCGGGGCGCAGCTTGCTGTTCTGCTTCCCCATCCTCTTCTGGGTCTGGGTTCAGCAGCTGCAAAGCAAGAGAAAATCTGCCTGAGGTCCAGCCCCACCAGGCAGAGAGGGGCCAGGGGCTGGTACAACCTTGCGAGAAACAGACCCTGCCCAGGGCAAGGAGGGAAGAGGAGATAAAGGATGCTATAAATCACCAGGAAAAGATCTCATTTCATTTTCATCCTTTCTTCATCCTTTCTTCTCCTCTAGGCTCTCCCAATTACTAATATGCTGTGGAAGAGAAGGTAGTTTGGGGGCAAATATTTGGGAAATATTAATCCTTATTATTACTCCTAATTATTTGGGAAATAATAATCCTCATTATTTTATTTCTCTGCTAAAATCCCACTCCTCCATCATATGGTTTGTGAAGCCCAGCTCCAGATTCCTACACTTGACCCACTCCAACAGGCTGATCTGCTGCGATGACCAAGCAGGAGTGTACAGGGACAGCAGCAGTGAAGAAAAGTAAAATCCATCTATTCAAAAGTGAAAGTAAGTGGGACTGAACAAGGAGAGGAAGGGCAGGTGGCTCTGTGCCAGTCACGTTTGCATTGTGCAGATGCTCTTTGAAAGCCCTTGGCTCACAGAGCCTCTCCTCCCTCCCTGTATCACTCGCCCCATAGCAGCCCCCCAGTGCAGGGGTGCTTGGTTGGTGCTCCTTGTGGCACCCAGGGGTCACAGGAGGGTGCAGCGAGGGGAAGCTCAGCACAGCCCATGCTCAACAGCATGACCCCTGAAGACTCCTCCCACTCTCTCTCAACCGTGGAGGCAGCACGAGCAGATCGGCTGCTGTCACAGCATCACTGCCACAAAGGACTTCATCCTTTCCAGCCCTACCAGACAATCAGAAAAAAGGGCTTTTTAAAGCATAACGTTTGGCAAAGCAACTTTTTCATGTTTACTAGGGTTTATACTTTTATATAAGCTTATTCAGTAGGTTCAATATTCCCCAACAGGGGCCAAAGGGCATTTAAAATTCAGGATTTCATCAGGATGTCAGGATAGGGTTGGGTCTGTCCTCTCCCTTGACAATGCCCACGTTTTCCCACACAGGTGAGACTGCCCAGCAACAGGAAAGCTCCTTCAACAAAATGAAAGATGGTCAATCTGCACTTAGGCAACAACAGGAGAAAAACAAAACCTTGTTAATTTTTTGCTTTTATCCCTTGCAGCTTTTCATGGCTTCCCCGCAATATCAAAATGTATTGCCAGCCTAGATATCGAGAGGCATCTCTTTCCCCAAACTCAAGAAGTTTATTCACAAGTTTGCACAAAGTCACATCCAAACCCTTGTGACTGGTCCCACATAAATGACAATTCTCTGCACAGCCTGTTATGCTCGTTGGCCAATGCAGAAGACAGATTAGTAACAGGCCAATGTTGCATGACTACTTCGAAACCACAAGAACTGAACAGCAAAGCACAGAGAGACCAGGAAAAACAGGGGATAAGCACTTCCCAGAGAACAAAAATTCCAGGCATACATAAGAACCCTAAAAAAATTAAAATGTTAAAGGTCAGTAAAAAAATAAGTTTCTCTTCAGCACAGAGATTTTCAACAGGTGAATTTAAGCTTGTATTATCTGTATTCCACTTAGTCTCTGTGTTGCCTCAGATATGTAAAAAATCCACATCCTGCTCTGTGGCTTAATGCTCAGAGACAAAACCCAGCCAGCTACACATTAGTTCAATGCATCGGGCTTAACCGAAAACTGTGTTAACATTAGCACTTCTGTTTCCTAGAAAATCTGCCAATATTTCAACTCCAAACCTTTATTTTTGTCCATTATATTGCACTTTTTCCAACACACCTGACATACCTCTGCTTTCCCCACATGCAGGAATGCTACAGCTCCCAGTCCCTGCCAGCACTTCCCCTGGGAAAGCACTAGGCTGCCCTTCAGTTAAACCACTAGCTCTCAGCTGCCACTGCCTTTCCATCTTTGAATATCCTCTGTTCCAGATATTCATCCTTGTAGTGCCGAAGGCAGAAAACACAATATTCTACTCTGCTGCAGTCAATTTGCAGAAAACAGTGGCTTGGAGCAAATAATGGATCAGACGCGGCCCTTTTTCTTTAAGAGCAGAAATTGTAACATAATGTTCCTGTCCTTGGGTGAGGAGATGCTTTCAGTTTCCTCCCTTCAGCGAACCGCTTCACTTCATGATTCCCAGGTACTTTGTAAGAAGTAGTGTCCAGGTCAAAAAGCAGTCCCTGCCTCACCAGCCACTGCCTTGGAATTCCCTGGGAGAGGGGCAGAAGGAAGGTTCCTATAATACCTTTATTATTCCTGTTCCCTTAAAAAATAGAGACCCCTAAACAAAAGAGAGGTAAGATGATAATTCCATTTATTATATTTCCCTATTTCTACCAATGGTAAGATATATCCTGTTATCTGAAGGAATGCTAATTTAATATCAGCTTCAAAAACTTTATATTCAAGCCATCTTTGCATTCAAAAGATTATAGGTTATTTCAACCCTTCCTCATTTTTTACATCATTTTACATCAGAATATGTGCAATGCTCTGAACACAACCCTTTTTGTATATGAGCTTTCTGAAAGGCTTCATAATGTGTTCATCCCAAATGCAACCCTGCAGTTGTAATGAATTTGTTTGGAATAATCAGATAACCAACATTAACATTAATTTAGTAAAGCCCTCTAAAAAAACCAGCTTTGATGTAAATTGTGTTGCAGGTAGCTCCTTCAAAATGAAATGCCTAAATATCTCATTAATCATGACAGCAAACCCTGCTGCTGGCATCCAACTGACATTTCATTCGATTGCTATAAAATGCTTTCATTAAATCACTTTCCAGAGGCTCAGCAGCTGATTTAGCCATGAGACCACTCAGAGGATGGCTGCTAATGGAAATCACAGGGAGCAAGACTGGGATGCTCAGGTCACTCTTGTGATTAGGGCTGTGGGGGTTTTTTTTGTTTGTTTGTTTGTTTGGTTTGGTTTGGTTTGTTTTTAACAAGCTTTACCAGTGAAATCACTTGCTGCAGTGGGTGTAGAAGGTAAGGCGGGAGAGACACCCTTGCACCCAACATTGCCCTGGGCAGTCAGCAGAGACCTAACTCCAGCACAGCCTGCCCTTCCCTCATTTCCCATCCCACCAGGGTGAAATCCAGGAAAGTGATGCCACATATACTGCAAGCAAGGTCTGTTTCTGCTTACCTTGATTAGCAAAAGCCCTCAGAGCATCTGGCACTATCATGGCAGTAAGAAAAACAATCACACGAACGCCCTTGAGGTGATCAGACAAGGAAAAGCTTGGTAGTATAAATATAGACCAGAGGACTTCACAAGTTTATCACTAATCAAGAAAGCAATGCTCAGCCATGTAAGGCTCAACTAGGGGGAAATGCAGATGCACTTTTGCTCCAATTTCAGACCAAAAGTTTTGTTAAAAATATGTGGTGCTGCTGACTGCCTGCAATTCTAGCCAGGCTCAAAACCAAGCTGCCAGAGAACTCCTACCTGAAGAATGCAAACCTCTGTCCTTCTAGTTTCAGTGAAAGTAAGCAATAATCTCATTGCAAAAGCCTAGCAATGAGTAAAAAGGTCTTTTACTGAGGCCAAAACACAATTGGTGTTGTGGTTTCAGCTGGGACAGTAGCTGGCACAGTGCTGTGTTTTGGATTTAATGAGAATAATGTTGATAACACACTGAAGTTATAGTTGTTGCTATGCAGTGCTTACCCCAAGTCAAGGACTATTCAGTTTCTGATGCTCTGCCAGTGAGGAGGTGCACAAGAAGCTGGGAGGGAGTACAGACAGGAGAGGTGACCCAAAATGACCAAAGTGATATTACTGTCATAGAATGTCATCATGGTCAGTATATATACTGCGAGGAGTTGGCTGGGGAGGGGGGCTGATCACTGCTGGGTATGGGCTGGGCATTGGTCATTATGTGGTGAGCAGTTGTACTGTGCATCACTTGTTTCTCTTAGGTGTTATTGTGCTCTCTCTTCTTATCATCTCCCTTTTCATTACAATTATTGTCATCATTATTATAGCAATATTTTACTTTACTTCAATTATTAAACTGTTCTTATCTCAACCCACGGGTTTTACCTTTTATTCTCCCCAGTTCTCCTCCCCACCGCACTGGGGGCACACAGAGGGAGCTGCTGTGTGGTACTCAGCTGCTGGCTGAGGTTAAACCCTGACACCCAGTTATGCTGCACTACAGTGAGTAACTGTAGCGAACTCTGAAACAGCTAAAGTAGCAATTCTGTGTTTTTACCAACAGATGGACTGCCTGTCAGCATCCAGGCACTGAACTATTTGAAATACTCGTATTGGAAAGCTCAGTGCATCTCACTTTCACACAAACTCTCTGTCAACCACCAGTTCCCATAGGTAGAATTGTGTTTTGAAAACGTAACCCAGAAAGCTGGAGACCAACACAGCTGTTTACAGCAAACCTTCTGAAGGCAAAACCCCCTTGAACTGAGCTCCTGATGGGACTGTCTTAGTGAATCAGTTACGGCTGCAAAAGGAGGAACGACTCCTTTGAGATGTATTTTCTTGTGCAAACCCCCATGGATACTAATTTAGTGTTAATAAAAAGAGGAAAATTGATGAAATGCCTGTCTGTAGGACAGAGGTGCTCTCCAGCTGAGAAACAGAGAAACAGAACAAATACTCTTTATACTATCTGAGCTATCTGCTTTGTGGGGGAAAGTGTGGCACTGTTTCTCTTGCAGTGCTCACTTATAAAGCAGAACAAGCATGTCAGATCTGTTACAGTCAAGAGGCTATAGCACAGTGCCTCCAGGGCTGCAGGAGCACAAAGAAAATGAACAGAATAAGCCAGGCAGCAAACACTGCTCTGGGTTGGTTTGAAATGCAAGAATCATTTCAACAGGGGTGGAAGGTTTTTTTATTAAAAGACCTAAAGCATTGGATCCACCACTGATGCCTTCTTCATTGGGGTGCAGAAAAGGCAAAAGGATTTAGCCCACAGGGAGCTTCTGACCATCATGTTAAGAAAAGCTTTCCTTGGAAACACTATTTTACAGCAATGGTGGTCAAACACCGGTGTGGATTGCCCAGAGAAACTGTCTCCAACCTTGGAGACACTGAAAACCCGACTGGACGTGGTCCTGGGCAACCTGGGCCTGCTTGAGCAGGGAGGGGTGGATTGGATGATTTCAAGAGGTCCCTACTAACCTCAATCATGCTGTGAAATAGCTCCAGTATCCTTTTTCTATGGCCAGGTGAAGATGAGAGCCATAAGGAGATCCTGCAATTCAGAAACCATGGTGCCTTGTCCTGAAGCTCTATTTTTAGCTTGATCCTTGTATTAAAAAGCCCCCACAAAATAAGACAAACAAACCCCCCCCTAACGCCCCCCCCCCCAAAAAAAAAAAAAAGGCCCCAAAAGCCAAAAAACCCTCCACAAGTAGTCCGAATGAAAGCCTCACTCACTAAAGACCTGTGCTGCAACACTTCAGGAACACACCCTCTGGGAAAATGTTTTGTGCTCTGGTAGCATCAGAGCTCAGCACCTCAGCCAAGGCACAGATGTGTTTAAGAAGCCTACAGCTCCTGTGGTCCAAGCTGCGAGAGGGAGATGGGTTCTTGGGCACCAGCTAGTGAAAATGTTTAGTGGTAAAAAAAGATCATGTAGCAACAGGATGAAAAACAGCATTATAACGATATCCTCTGAACCATGCTTTGCCCAGGGCTCGGCAGTGGTTCTGATCTGAACTGGGAGGGGAAATGCGCACTTACATGGGCTGGGGCAGATAATGAACTCCGCAGCAAAGAGCAGATTTTGTTACATGTTTTAATGCCAGTATCCTAAGCAACGAGCGTTGCAACAGAGAAGGCACAGGATATACAAATACGTTGCTATAGATATCTGGTCCTGTCTGGTAAACTCATGTGAACTTCTTTCCTGCCCTGCAGCAAAAGCTGACACCCACATACCAGCCACTGCAGCACCTGTTTCGTCTTCCCAGGCTGCAGATGTGGGGCCAAAAGTAACACCTTTCAATAAAGTGTTTCGATAAGTGTGAAAAGGAGCATCTTTGCCCCCTGAAAAGCTAAATAATAGAAGCAGCAAGATGAAAGAGAAACCTCAATCAATAATGCCGCGAAAAATTTAAACCCTGCAGAAACGCTGCAGGTTTGAGATGTGAAAGGCTGATGCCAGGAGGGGCTGAAGCTGCTTCCACTGCTGCCTTCGGGGAAACAGAAAGAGAAACAAGACCTGTCAAGCAAAGAAGAGACCATTCTAAATAAATAAATGGGCTTTTAAAATTTTTCACTTTCAATGACTTATCATGCCTTTAAATATTTAAATAAAGATCATTGCTTATTTGCAACTTATTTTCAAGTTCAATCCTTTTCAGAAGTATATTTAAAAGAGTGGCTGAAGGGGAAGGACCACACTGTGTAACACTCACATTTCAGATCCAGAAAACTCAGTAACATTTCAGGTATGTACACTGAATGTCCTTCCAAAAGGTGGACTGAATTGGTAAGAGACCTCGAGCCACCTTACAGGGTAAGTTTATCCATAAACACATACCCAGGAACTGTGTGGTCTTGAAAACCTGGTTCCACATCTGGGATGAAAACCCATTATAAATAACCACCTACTATCCCCCAGCTTGCCAAAGGCAGACATAATTACAAAAACTCAAATCCTAAAAATAGTTATGTGAGAGCTCTATTTCCAGGATGGCATCTTCATTTCATGGAGTCAGCTACAAGGGCTGAGATACTCACAGGTCTCTGGGTTGCTCCCATCTACTGAAGTCACTTTACTCAGGATTATATTCCCAATTTACAGGGAAAAATCAATTAGTCACTGACATCAAGCATCGGTGCATTAACCTGAGAACCATTGTACACTCGAATCATCAGGGTGTGGTGAAGAGGCAGTTGCAGATCATGGTGGCAGGAGCTTCCCAGTTGCTGGAGGCACAGCAAGGTGCTGGGGCACACTGATACCTGCCACACCCGCTGGTACCCGCTGCACCCACCGACACTGACCCACATCACCACGAGATGAGAGTTTGCCATTGAGGGCATGGTGACAAACTCACTGAAAAGAAACAAAAGAAACAAAAACCACCCCCAAACATTCATGAATTGCTGCTAATGAGGAAAAAATGAGACCTGTATTGGGACCAGAAAAGCGGCAGTTCCTCAGGGAGCTCTCCATAAAGTTCTCCAGCTCAGAGAGGAGTGTTTATTACTATAAAGGGCAAATATTCCCAATGTAGTAAGAAAAGCACAGAAATATTTTGAATAAATTAGGAAATTGAGTTAATTTGGGTGGGAGCAGACTGGGCAGCAATGCAGCTTGTGATTGCAGACAGGAAAAGAAAATCATGACTGGATTTTCCCCATCTCCTCCCTTTGTCCTTTTTTTTTTTAAAACAAAATCAAGGGAGAAGCAGCCAGCCTTATTTTTTCAGACACTGTGCAAAGCTGGCAAGGCTTAAAAGAAAATTATTTTGTTTACATAATATTGCAGAGCAAGGTAATAAACATGTCAGCACAATGTCTTTCTTAGTGCACAAGGTCTTTTTCTGAGGTCAGGTTGCATGAGGAAAAACCCACATCATGTTCACTGAATATATTATTGTGATACATAATTTTAAATAAAGCTCTGTGAATAGTGGCCTGCAGGATAGGGGAAGGTGCCTGATGGAAACTGGGAAATAAGAGAGAACGTTTTTAGAAAAAGGGAAGAAAAGTGACAAAAATTAGCACAGGCACTACATTTTTAATATAATTAAAACCACAGAATTAGCATGGACTGTTTTGTCAATAGATTTTAAAAATTTCATATGGTGCATTTATTTAATTGATAAAGGTAAATCACAGAAAAATCTTCTACAGAGTAATCACAGACTCTGGGAGAAAGGAACCTGGATTAAATTTCAGAAGAATTAGCCAAGCTCTGGGAGTTACAAGAGCCAACCGACGGCCCCTGAGCAAATCCTGCAGCATCAGAGCCACTGATGTGGAAAAGATGGAGAGTTTGGGACAATGACATTAGCTAACAAGACAGTGACAGATGATAACCAGCCCTCAGATGGCAGGTCTGCGAGACCATCCTCACTGATAATGATGCCTAAATAAAAAATAAAGAAGAGATCTGACATTCTTTCCTTCCCCAGCTGCAGGTACTGTTCCAAGGTATAGGTCTTGGAGGAATCAAGGGCATTTCAGGGTAGCTAATCTGAAACAGAGCAGGGAAGAGGGTTTCACTTTCAAAGAGTGAAAAGAAACCTTTTTTTTTAAATTAAAAAACCCACATAATTTAGCAGGGGTATGCTTAGTGAAAAGATGCTCCAAAATGTGGCTTTAGAGATATGCCAACCAGCTACCTTTAATGAAAATTCAACCAACACTTATTAACTGAAAGTACTGAAACACCGAGCAGAAAGAATATCAACCAAAAAGAAAGACTCTTTGTCACCAACACTTTCAATGACCAAATGCACAGCTATTGCTAACAATTTCTACTACTACCTGGGTTTTTCTTTTGTTCCAAAAATCTTTAATATAAATTAATCCATTTATTTTATTAATCTAGCTTTCTAAAGTACCTTTCTTTTTTTTTTAACATCAATTATCACTTTGAAATAGTACAAAAGCCACTGGTTAAATTTTGTGTAAAAATGCACTCCACTAAACCAAAATTCTTCTCAAAACAGTGTTCTCTTTCCCCTTCAGTAGTAACCACTAATAACAGTAATCAAATTACTCAAGTTGGTGCAGGTGACTGTACCAACCTCACTGGAATTTTTTTTTAATTAATTTTTAAAACAAGGAGCCAAAAGGGCAGCAACTACTATCCTGAGCAGGAAAGTCATGTCTGCAGTGCACATCTTGGACAAGAGCACCACATCAGGAACATGATGCAAGGTTTGTGTGTAGTCAGTGTCAGGGGAACCATAGGCTTTTGTGCCTTGAGAATACAATGGCAATCACCTTGCACTGAACTCCAGAAAAATTTATGCTGGGATGTGAGCACCCATCTGGGCAATGTCCTGCTGCCCTCCTGGGGTGGCAGAGTCTGCCCATGCCAAGGCACACCCAGGCTGGTGGCTCCCCAGGGACGTGTGAGAGGGAAAACGTAGGTGTTTGCCCAAGGCAGTGCCCTGATGGTATGAACTCCAGAGAGAACATTCACAGGGATGAGCAGATTGTTGGTGTTCCTGTTAGATGGACCCTGAACACAACGTGCCCTTCTGACCAGCAGTAATACAATAGACCATCTCTCTGACCCTACTCAGTGATGTAAGTAATACCTCCTCTCACCTCTTCAATTTCCATCCTTAAAAATGGGACAGTAGCTCTAGAAAACAGCAAACCATAAGATTTTGTGAGTAGTTCTTACAAAATCCATAAAAAATAGGCACCACTCCTTCACCGAGCTGTCAGAGACTGTGCTGACTGGACTCTCCCAGCAGTCAAGAACAAGGCAAGAGGAGGCTGGTGCAGCAGCACAGCAGGACACCTCCAGTCCCAGCCCACCCATTAAGTAGCTGCAACTTCCATTAATCCTGAACACTCAACAGTATGATTTGCTCTTAAGTGCATTCACTATAAATTATGCAGAAGAGCAATATAACTGTCTCCAAGGAAGGGAGTGCTCCATATCAGAGGAGACAGAGGAGACTGGTACTTTTAGGGGCACCAAGAGCAGCCCTATGAAAATACTTTCTCTCTTCTGGCATTTCTGTGTAGCATTTAACACTCCAATGCAAATCATCTTGGAAGCAAACCATGCAATCTGCACTCAAGACATCACTTTTCTCATTAACCTCCACCACAGGGCTCCATCCCCAGCAATATCCACACCAAATGTGCTTTTCCGAGCGCTGCGGGTGAGGGCTGCCTGGAGCTGAGCCTCTGTTACCAGGCTGGGTAAGACAGCAAATGGAAAATCAAATCACGTTGAATTTTATATTTATATCTAAGTGATGCCAGTAGTGGCCAAATGGGTGTATTTTCTTCCCTAACTGGGTACAGTAACAGGAAGGAGATCTGATGGTTTTGAAGCAGGAAGCATCCCAACAGGCGTGGGATGAGAAGAGCTGACCTCCACCTGAGACCACATATGGGGCACATCCTGTCCCACCGCCTTGGTGCTGCATCAGTGAAGGTCCTGGCTGGAAAAACAGGAAATGTGTCTTCTCTCAACAGTAATGTCGAAGACAAACATTCATGTTCATGTGAGGAGAAGGGGATGAGGGATAAAATCTACTCCTGATACCCCCTTAAGGTCTCTCTCTCAGATGGCACAATCTTCATGAACTTTATTTTAGCAAAGACCAAAAAAAAAAAGCACCTAATCCGTAAGGTTTTAACATATCAGGCCACGGACAGATAAGCTCTCCTGGGTATGGTCACACCAGGATACTGACCTCAGCCACTTTGTGACCTTTTAATTTATAACTCTGTCTCCAAAAAGATGCCGCCAAGCTACAACTGTTATCAAAGACTAGTCTGCTCGATTTCTAACAGTGCTAAAGAAAATCCTACTAAACCAAACACCTTGACCAAATTCTGCATCTTTTGCTAACCAAGATCCACACTAGATCCAAAACAGACTGGGCTTTGGTGGTTTTTTTTGTGGGTTTTTTTTTTCTTTCTTTTTTTTTTTTTAATTTCTCTTCCCCAAGGATTACATTATCTATTTTCCTGGAAATTTTCAGCAACTTTTCTGCAGGAGGAGAAGGTATCCTGTGTGAGAAACCACGTCAACAAGACCTTTTCGTAAATGCAACATTTGTGTAAGATCAACACAATAATTTATCATTTATTTTTTCCTCTTGAAAGGAACAGGAAAAAAGTGTTTAAAGGCCACAGCAGTGGTTAAAAGGAGGGCTCCGATGCTGGAGGATGGTGCACTAATTGAAAGTTTCTGAAGTGATGCCTTCTCCTGGGGCGTGCACATATCACATTTCAGCACACTACAGCAAGGCCACTTCCCTTTGCCTTGAAGCCTGCTAACAGCTTTGTGTTGGCAGTTTGTACGTTGAAAAGGGAAGGCCTGCAAAGGTACCACCTTTAGGGTCAGAGGAGTCAATTCCACAACCGATAGAGATGTTTGGAGTCCCATGGACACTGGAGAAGAGGTTCCTGCCAGAAGGTGAAGTTTTGCTCAGCTAAAGGCAGCCTGGACCATGAAAGCACTACGTAGATCTTCCAGCTGACACTCTGCCCTGACTGAGACTGTCATTCAGTCTCTTCTTTCTCCCCTCTGCAAACACAGGCATGATCCTGTTGCTGGACTTTATTAAACCTAGCACAACAGAAATAATCCCACATTTCCCCGCCCCTGATGAGAGTAAGCATTAATGCTTAAAAGCATTAAAAGCACTAAAATAGTACCTTAAAAGCATTTTAGACCCTTTCAGTCTTGTGGTTAACACTATCTTTTTAGCTTCTTGACCCTCTATTGCAGAGACAACTTGTCAGACCTACTGTGAGACCTCCTTCAGGTTTCACAACTAAACTCAGTGGCAAGCATCAAATAGACTCCCAAAAAAAGGTTGACTCCCATATTTTCTCTGCAACACCAACATTTCCAACTGCAGAAGGGATGGTGGGGAAGGGTGGACAGACAGGTATTTATACATCCCATAGCCCAGGGCAGAGCTCTTCAGTGTTTTGGTGCTAAAAACTTTCCATTTTGGAAAAAAAGAGGAGCTGCAGTTAAGGATGACCCTGTTGAACAATAGCGCGTGGCCCTGGCGTGCTGGGTTTTGGAGTGACTCCAAGCAGGGTGGGACTGTAAAAAAGTGGACAAAAGCTTTGGATAGTGATCTACGGGGAGGAAGAGCTTCCTACTTCCTATACTCCACAGAAAGGACCAGGGCTTTAAATAAACCTCCTCCCAAGCTCTGTTGAAGACCAAAAGGGTTGCTACTGGAACAAAGTCTTATCTGTCTGGGACCTGGCTGACAGCAGACGGAGCTCTTCCAGGGAATGTGGCCACCCCGCTGCAGTTCCCAACATGCTGATAGGAAGGGGAAGGCTGGGCTACCCACAGTCCCATTTTGACTGGCACCATCTACACAAAAAAAGCCTGTAAAAGCCCAGGACAGGGCCCTCAGCTCTGCCACCAAAGGTGCAGTGCCAGACTTACCCCTCAAGGACATCCTTTGCTGAAAAAGGAAAATCGAAGTGTACATGCAGACTTTGCAAGGCCATTTCAACACCACACTATTTCTCAGACCCATCTACGTTTTCGCCTTCTCTTGTATGGCCTATAGGGCTGCAACAGCACCTTTATTTTGATGGATTGAGACATTCAGACCTGCTCCACCCATGCCTCCCATCTCCCTTCCTCCCTCCACACCTCTGCAACCACACCAGACCTTCTCCTCTTGCCTCCCTCCAGCATCTACCACAGTCCCACATGTAGACCATGAACACTGGAGCCAGGGTAATCCATACCTCCCTAAGCATCAGCCCACAGCAGGAAGCCCGTTTGTTGTTTTTCAACACATCCTTAGTCTGCTAGAGCACCCATTGCCTATTAACCCAATAGAAGATGACTTGTTCTGTGTAAAAATTTCTTAAATCTACATCTCAGATACCTTCCATGGGCTGGAAGATTTAGTAAGAGAAAATAAGGGAGAGAAGGAAGGAAACCACAGGTCTGGAAAATATCAGGCTAGACAGGTTAAGAAGCAACGTGGAAAAAATATATTCCAAATTATATTCTGAAAACAAAAACAGAGCTATAGGCAAGTCAGAAAGAAACGAGTTGTGCACACATTTCTGCTACAGCAAGAAATGGCACTGCTCTGAAATGGGATTGAATAAGCAAACTTCACATTCCTGGAGGAAAAAATTATTTCATGATTGGCTTTGCACAAAGCAATTACCCATCAGTTTGGAGCAGACCTGTGATTTTTGACCTGCTGAGACAGCCCTCAAAACTGCACTTCGTCCAAACTTCAGAGAGAAAGTTATCAACTCCTGCCCTGTTTAACAAAGGGCTGAAAGAATCAAAACTATTTCTTGTAGACATTATCTGCCACATGATTGGACCCTGAGATTAGCTCTGCTGGCTAAAGCATGGTGCTAATAAAGCCAAGGTTGTGGGTTCAATCCCTGGATGGGCCATTCATTTCAGATTTGGACTGGATGATCCTTGTGGGTCCCTTCCGACTCAGAATATGCCTCTTGTGACAGCAAACTGCCTTCAGCAAATGTACAGTTCTTATAAAACTCCTGGATTTTCTCTAGTAATTCACACCATGGCAATACAGTGAGCACTCAGCTGAGGAGGCGCCTCTGTTGGGTTGAAATAAGGCAAAGTGCAGTAAAAACAGCCCATGCCAACACCAAACTCACAGCCAAGAGTGAGGGGACAGACCTGCCTGAGTGCCAGCCCTGGAGAGGTGGCATATCCACCACAGGCATGCACTGAAACAAAGATGCTGAGTGCCACTGTGCCTGCAAATCCAACTTAGCTATTACAGTTTATTTCCCCGTTTCTTGTTTCCAAGCTGTCAATGTCCCATAAGCTTCCATTACTCAGCTTTGTCTTAATGGCTTCAGTGCAGAAGTGAATGCAGTCAGTACTCATTATTTTCAATATTCTCAAAGATGAGCTGCTCCTCTTGGAAATATCATGTTCAGGCCTTGATGTGGCAGATGTACCATCACTTTGTTCCTGAGCTTTATTCCAAAAGCTGGCTAGGCTTTGCTCTCACCACCCCAGTCATGGCCTCACTCTATCAGCTCAAAATCATCTTCTAATTTTCAGCCCAAATGTATTTAGTGCATTTGCTCTGGTCCTAATTTTGACTTCCCTACAACTTCCCCTCTGCTACACACACCAATAGAGACCCATCACTCCCACATCAGCCTTGGCTTTCCTGGTTTAACTGAATAGGCTCTTTTTGCCTCCTCTCAGACATTCATTTTCCTTTCCCCCTGCCACAGAAATCCTCCCCTGCACTTCATGCAGTGACAACCTCCCAACTCCTGACCACTGGTACCACATGCACCATCCTGGACAAGGTCTCACCTCAACATCAAATTTCCTTATCTGCACTGGGAACTCATCCAAGAAGGGGATTTGCCTTTTGACCTCAGTGTCTTGGGTCAATCTGTGTTCAGCTCTTCCTGGGCTCTCCTCTGTGCTTCCAGATGAGCAGCTTCTCCCCTGTTCAGAGATGGACTCCCCCTGCCATCCTCAGGAGTATCCTACTCCCTCAGAATGATGTCCTGATCTTCTTTCATGTTGATAGCAAATGGCAGTGTCATGGGACCAGATACCTGATCTGTGTACCCCCAAATGTGGAGCTTCAAAACCCATCTGCTGAGAAGGTCTAATGGAAGACACATAAAACTCAGTGGAAAAATAATGTCAAGAAATAAGTGATCCAACACGTTTTTGGAACATCTCCACATGTAAAACCTAGTGGTGCAAGTCACACAAGAATATTCCAGTTTCTCCTCCAGCTCTAAATGTCTGGTGACCAAGAAGGATTGCTTCTACCACTCATCCAATGCATGAACAGGGAATAACAGTGTATTTGTTTTATAAACAAAACAGCAGGGTTGTACAAAACCAACCAACCAACCAAATCTAACCACACCCTCAACTAGGGGAGACCATAATCACTCTCTATTTGCTATTCAATAGGATTTGTGTACTAGAAAATATTTTCAGCAAGTGCAACTTCTCACAGGCATATATTTCTATTTTATTAAAAATAAAGTTAGGTTTTTTTCCTCCTAAAGGGTGAGATTCAGATCTGGCAAATCAGAGGAACAGCTGTAACAAACAGAAAGGCCATCAGACAGTTTGCTCTGAAAATACAATTAAAAAATCCCCCTTTACTAAAGCAGTGAAAAAGGTGACTGAAAATACCCTGAATGCTACAAGCAGTTTGTAGCCCCCTTGGAGTGTGAGGAGCCTTGGCATCCACTGTAGGGGCAGGGCAAGCAGTTCAGCAAACATCTACATGCACACTTACAGAGGCACGGTGCTTGTAGTCAGTGAGAGATTTGCAACTGAGAAAAGCACTTTTTTTCCCCCTTTTTAAAAAAATTTTACATCAAGAGAAGTGTGTCCTTTGCTGCTCTAACCCGTCAGTGGAACCACAAGGATCTGACACAACTTATCCCCTAGCTCCAAGCAGCACTCACACCAGAGCAACACAACATGACCCTCTGCAAACCAGAAAGGCTCTCTGGGTTGGGTCACTGTGCAAGAAAACAGATGGGGAGAAACTGTGCAAAAATACCACAAGTCTTCCAAAACTTTGGGCTGTGCCATAGTGGCATTTGGATGTACACTGGGACATGCAGGTAGCTTTGGCCAGGCACAAGTCTGCTCAGCCGGGCGCTCTCATCACTGCTGACATGCAAGTCATGAAAAAATGTCAAGCCCCTACATGTCTTGGCATGCCACTAAATAAAATTTGTGTATGCACAAAACTCCCAAATCGACTTTTCCTATGGAAAGTGACTGCATTTCCACAGAAACTGCTCTTTCCAGCAGGGAGGGGAGCCATGGCAGCATGTTCCTGCATGCTGCACCGTGAAGCCACAGAGGCTGCTGGGAACACCTGAGGCAGAGCTTACAGAGCTCCTCAAAACCAGAACACCACTCTCTACCCACAAATAACCCCACTAAAACACATTCAATGTCTTGACGCTGCTGTTGCTGGCAGCATTTCCAAGCCTGCTGCTTTCCTGGAGAAATCCATGGCATGCACACACTCTAGCCCAGGCTACATTTGACATGAGCAGCCTGGTTTCAAGCAGTAGGAGTTCCTATTTCTTTGCTAAGAGCACGTCTTAGGCTGGTATAGGTTAAAGTTAACCAGTGGCAAGCCTGCTGCTCTGGCTCTGCAAGGGGATCACAGCTGCTGGTGGCTGCCCCAACACGAAAGCAGGATGCTGGAGCGCTCCTGCTGCGATGCAGAGAAGTAGCAGCTGAGATCTGGCTTCTGCTGTGCCAGGCACCATGCACCAGGCCAAAAAGAGACTGTTGCTGTGCCAAAAAGTGGATAATTTAAGCTGTAAGGCAGCTGATGGGACTTCCCTGCTTTGCCAGGCAGCTGTCTGCAGAAACACATCTTGCAGCAGCAAACATCACCCTGCACTGATGAGGTGGAAAGTCCTTTCAAATCAGTCCTGAGCAGGTCCAAGGGCAGGGGCTAGGAGTAAAGAGAAGCTGCATGATAAATGGCAACACTTGGCAAGCCTAAAAAAAATATATGCTTCCTTTCCTTCAAAAGGTTACGGTCCTTTTTCCTACTGTTGCCACCCAGCCCATAAAATATTATTAAATTTACCCTGACTGAAAATATTAGAGGTCTTGTGTCTTAAACTTGAAGAACATTTTTTCCACTCAGACAGAGGAATTTTGCTTACCTTCACCAAGCAGTAGTGCCAACAGCTGTTAAAATATAGTATAAATATTAGCCTTTGCCAGTAAACAAATGAAGATTTTGGTACCAGATCTCACTGGAATAATCATATAATTACAGAATGGTTGGATTCGGAAGAGACCCTTTAAAGATCATCCAGTTCAACCCCCCTTCCACGGGCAGGGACACCTCACACCAGATCAGGTTGCTCAAAGGTCCATCCAACCTGGCCTTGAACACTTCCAGGAATGGGGTATCCACAACTTCTCTGGGCAACCTATTCCAGGTTCTCACCACACTCACAGTAAATTTCTTCCTTATGTGCAATCTAAACTTACCCTCTTTCAGTCTAAAACCGTTGCCCGTTGTCCTGTCACTTCTAGCCCCTGAAAAAAATCTTCCTCCATCTTTTTCATAAGCCCCTTTATAATGAAAGGCTGCAATGAGGTCTCCTTGGAGCCTTCTCCAGACTGACAAACCTGTATCTCTCAGCCTATCTTCACAGGAGAGGTGCTCCATCCCTCTGATCATCCTCATGGTCTGCTCTGGACTCACCTCAACAGGTCCATGTCCTTCCTGCACTGAGGACCCCAGAGCTGGATGTCATACTCCAGCTGAGCCCTCACAGGAGCAGAGGGGCAGGATCACTTCCTTCATACATGACAACACCTTGCAAGCAAAAGCCCAGCTGGGCAATACCAGCATGGACTGAGCAATTCTGCATGTGGGACTGAAGAATGTGTGCACAGATACGCTGGACCACAATAGCTAGAAAATCCACTTCCATGGTTTATTTATTTGCATTTAACAAACTAAAACCCTAAGTGCCATACTGAAGGCTCAGTGACAACTCATACTAAACAAATTAGCTACTCAGATCATTAAAACACTCGAGAGCTGCTTTGCTTCCTTCTGTTTATGCTCTACTAATCTCTACACTTCTCTCAGTCTGACAAAGCAATTAAAAAAAATCCATTCCACTTTCAGTTTCTGACCAGAGAAAGCACCGTGGGTTCACGAGCTACCAGATTTTTTTTTAATCAGAAATATTATTTTCCATATACTTTCAGTAAATAATCCCAGTGAGTTTAGGTATGAAACAGATCTGCAAAATTAAACAGGCAAGAATGTAAACTTGGTGCCTCTGCTTCAAAATACTTCCAGCCTCACCTAAGGAGTGACTTGGCTGGAAAGTTACTTATTGAAACAAAGAGGCCAAGTGATGCAGGAGTGCTGAAGGCAGGCAAGGAGAGCAGGGAGGATAATGCCTAAGTCAGTTATGTAAGTGGGGAAGCACAGGGTGAAAGGACGGCAGGACTCTGTGGGATGCATGGCAGCCAGCCGCGGAAAGCTCATAAAGAGCTTTGGCAGGAACCGGCTGCCCTGCCGGTGACAGTGAATCCAGGTGACAGTGAAGCCAGGCTCGGCCACCACCGGCTGCAGGACCCCACGCCCGGCCACCTGAGCTGCAGCACAAAGCTCCTGGTGGTTTGCCGCCGAGCTTTGTGCTCGGGGGCACAAGTGCAGAGCCTGCAGGATGTTGGGGAAAACAACAAAAGGACTTTGTTTGGTGCATTCTCTGCCACCTATTTGGCGGTTTAATACTGGGCTTGGGGTTTTTTTCCCTGGGTTTGCTGCTGAAGTGCCCACGGACAACGAGACTATTGAGAATTTACTACAGTGTGAGATTAGTTTGGGTTTCAGTTTCTGCTGAACCAGCTCATTTCCTTCCACATTCTTGCAGTAACAGATGCTAAAATATAAATGGGCAGTCAGCATCATAAAGGCAGAAAAAGGAAAATCCTTCATACAACAGCATGAAGTTAAAAATACTACTTCACAGCTTTAGCCAGAGCCATTCAATAGTTTGCTCCCCTGCCTAATTACATTACATTAAAGAGGCAAGGAGCTATTATTTTTTCTTTTCCTTAGAAACAAAAAAGACTCAAACACATACACACCTCAAAATATCAAAACCCCAACCTACCAACAAAACTGGTCAAACCAGCCAGATTAAATGAAGTCTTCAAAGGACCTAAATAGTAAAATTACTTTCATCCCCTCCCATCACGCATGACTGCAGTGCTGTCTTCAGACACGAAATTCAATTGCTGCAGCAATTAGTCACAAAATTCAAGGTGAAACTGCCAGATACACCAAAGGGAATCCCTGTGGTATAACCAGCTCTTATCCCACAGAGGCAAACCAAGCAGATGAATAATCTGCAGTTAATAAAAAGCATCCCTTAGATATCCCTGGGCTGCCACAGCACAAGGACGAGGTTACAGCAGCCCTTGTTAAACAAACACCCAGCCCTCCTGCCATCACTCCAGTCAGTGCAGGAGCATCTCTTCCCTGGATGCTTTGGTACTGAGTGGCCACAGCTCAGAGCATCCTCACAGGGCCATGCAGCAGAGACAAAGCCTCCAGGGCTGGGACTTTCTTTAGAGAAAAATAGGAAAGAAACCCAGATTGCCCTGTTCTATCACACCGGCCATGCTTCTCCTTCCACCTGTGGCCACTCCCTTCACCACTACTCACAAAAAAATTACTATAGCCTTCCAGAAACTAAATTGTGTCTACCAACACATCCCTGCTCTGAAAAGTTCAAAGTATGGCAAGATGCTTCACCATGCAGCTCTGCCATTCAGATGCTTTGTCAGCTAGATGGGCATTCTGAAACTCCTCCAGGCACTTTTAAAAGTAGTTTTTATGTACAGATATAATATCCATCATCATCTAATGCTTTTAAAATGTCAGATGCTTCTCATCAGCCACCCCAGATGTGCAACCCACTGCTTGGCAAGCCTGTCCCTGCCTGGTGCCATTGCAGTAGTCCACTGCTGAACCTGCAAGAATCATCTCCTTCTGGCTGGGGGAAAAATACATTAATAAAGGCCAGAAAGCTGAGCTCACAAAGGACCAAAGCCATTGAGTCCTCCATCAGGCAGCTTCAGTGCTCAGTGCAAATTTTTCCAGGAGGTTTCTAAACCTCTGAGAACCACCAAGCTGTGAAGTATAAATATGCAACGTAAATACACAGATGATACATATGTCAGTGGGACCAATTACACAAAATCACTGATAAAATTTAGGAGGATTTTCAGACAAATCTTTCTAAATCATCAGCTTCTGGACTTAAGACAAACGAGGTGGGCTCATGGAGGTTCAAACAAAGTTTGAATTTGGCTCACACGGAGAACATAAAGGTCCCTGCTGACAGCTGGGGCCAGAACCAGCTCTGTAATGACTTACTGACACAAGCTGGAGGAGTTTCAATCCTGCCTGTAAAGAGCAGAGAAAACGACGCAACTTCCTGTTGCTTTTGTCAACTTATTCATCAACACTTTAGTATTATGAATGTTTTAATCACCTGCACACTGCCTACACAATTAGGCTCTCCTAAAAAACAAACAAACAAAAAATGTTGTAGCATCCTTCATGAAAAAATAAACTCCCAGGGCAACTCTTGGCGAACGCAGCTGCCCGGTCATTTCAGCAGGGCACTGCCTTTCTCGCTTCCCATCCGCAGCTCTCCCAGCACAGGTTCAGCAAACGACGCCAGCACCCACTGCTCCTCCTGACCTGCAGAGCAAAGCCCTCTGAGAGCCGGCACAGCTGCTGTTGGATGGTGTCGTGGTGGCTCTCAGGCCAAGTTTTGGTGCCAGTTACACCACTCTAATACCACACTGCTGCATCAGAACAAGAGGCTGCAATTAGATTAGAGGTTTTTGATGGCTTCACCGTTGCTCTGCTCGCTCACCCAATTTCACCTAGACCTCTAAACTACTCAAACTACTCTCTGGGATTTAGGGTTTAAAGCCAACTCCTTTCCTCACTGCCAGAACACACACTTGGGACTGATAGAGGACTTAAACATTTACCCACAACAAGTATTTGTGGCCATAGAGGGACTTCACACAGCCACCCCATGCAGAACAGACACCCACAGGGTGCCTCCCTACCAACTGATGCCAGTGTCTCCCCCAAGCACCCAGAGAAGGGCCAGTCCCATGCCACCAGCCCCACTCCCCACTGGCTGCTCAAGAGGCTGCAGGCTGACCCCACTTACCCCCTCACCTTGTCCTTCCAAACACCCTGGGCTCAGACAGGGGGGTTTCTGGGCTGGGCTGGCCACCACATCTCTTCAGCTACTCCTCTGCAGCCCTGTGTGAACCAGGAAGTGGAGGCGAGCCAGCAGTTTATTTTTAGTTTTTTTCCCCCCCTTAATTAAAAAGCAAAACCACATGCATAAACCACATGTTCACCCTCACTCCACCCAGTGATGGGTTTTACATTTTACATCCTTGCAACATTCAAACATTCCTGGACAATGATGGAGAGCAGATGCCACTGCATCACCCCACACATTACCATTATGCCCCTCAGTATCCCTGTTCCTACACTGACAAAATAAGAGTCTCTGAAACACTGAATTGAGTCTCTCCACAAAGCAAGCAAAGCCTGAAGAGACAGCTTAGAGAGCGTGGCTCTGTTCTCAGCTTGTTTCCCCCTTTCCCTCCTCTCCAGAAACCATCCAGGACATCCAGGAGCACTGGCAAAAGTTGCAGCTCACACCTCCAAAGCTTTGTTGCAGACATTGCATAGAAAGAAGAGCTAGTGTGGGATTATGTATCTCTCCCCATAAGTTCACCACAGCTTTGAATCCCTACTAACCAGGAGCTGTCTGGTTTTTTTCTTCTACAGCTCCTCAGATGTCATTACTTGTAATACCTTTGAGTGTTAACATAAACAAGTTATGGGATCTCAAGAGACACCCCAAACTTTAGTTTCAGAGGTGCAGGCAGGTAGAAAGAGTTGAAGGGTTTCTAAGCAGCTGATAGTTTTGCAGTCTACAGCTCTTCAGGTTGAATTTTTTGAGTGAGGTGTAGACCATTTGGCTGGTTGCCCATTTACCACAGGAACTTTTGGAACAGAGCTTAGATTCCTCAGAGGTAAAAGTTGAAAAACCCTGCTTTTTCCAAAATGTGTCTATTGAAACTACACAGAAGTTCTTTAAAAAGAAGGGGAGCACTAGGTCAGCATACACATATCTATGCCTTGAGCAGCAAGACTTCTGCATCAAAGAGATAAAAACTTCAAGGGAGCAAATACATTAACCCAGACCCAGTTTGTGCCCACAGCCTGACTACACATTCAGTCTTTAATAGCAAAATTACCTGTTTTCAACCTCATGCCAGCAGAATGCCACTTAGATATGAACATTGTTAATATAGAAATGACTGCTTCAGAGCTCAGAAAACACTAATTAATCACACCACTGGTCTTATAAGTGATCATTTGCAAATTCTATGCCAGCTCCACACCACCCTGACAATGCTGGCAATGCCTCATCCCAGGCAGAAAAATGCCTCACTACTTGCTGGATACTATATTGCTTGGACAGCAAGTGTAAGCCATCATTTTGATGAAAACAGACTTGAGAGATAAAACAAGACACATGAAATCATAAGGCATCTGCCTCAACTTTAGTATCTCACTACTGACTTTTACCTCCAAGACACGAAAAATTTGGTGGGTATACCATTGCACAACAGCTCAAGGATGGACTGGACATCTTCAAGCATTACAAGACTTGAAGACATAAGCTTTGCTCTACAACCTCAACAATAAGATGCTTGTGAATATGAAAAAGTGGGAGCTAAGACAGTTGAGTCACTCCAACCACTAAGTCTTCCTCTATGCTAGGGTGAAAACTAGGTTCAATAATAAATTAAAATTGCAGATAATTAATTAAAAAATCTTTTGGAAAAGCTGGCAAATGTTTTTGTGCATTTTAGGATGCAGAGCTGAAGTGGAACGCCTTTTCCCAGTCCAACCCAACAAACACATGGTAAGCTTTTTAGGACAGCAGATTACATTAGTTAACAACCAGCCCTTGCTTCAGTCTCACTCAGCCTTCTTGGCCCACCTCAACCAACCAAACTGGGTGTTCAAAACAGGTCAGTGTAGTAGGGCTCTCAGAAGGGACCAGGAGGCTACAGGCTGACACGCCATTCAGACACAATGCAGCCCAGATTCACCTTGACCAAGCAGCTGAACTTTTCCTATCAAAACAGTGTTAAAAATATATCTTTATCCTCTCCTGGATGGAGGCTTGGCCTCCTTCATGGATGCCAGGATGGGGATTCGAGCAGCACTGCTCTGTTGCTCCAGACCACCTCAGCCTGTGTGATGCTGGTAGCCTCACCCTGAATGCCTCTCCACAGAGAGCAAAGTTTTCCACAGCCTCTGCTTCTCTTATTGCCAAAAGTTTTTTCCTACACTGTTAACTAAAAATCAAGTCTTTTGTTGTAACTAAGATAAAAGAAGAAGATAATGCTAAGAAGAGCCCTAGGCTTTTGCTGCATTGGAGACATTTCACAAAAATATTGCAGCAAGGTTGCAGGTGTCATCAGCCACCTTGTCCATACTTTATTCAATTGTCTACAGCGCTCATCCAACACCCTCCAGCAATGCCACGAGGTGCCTGGTGCCAAGTTTAAGTACCCCCTTGCTTAAGAATTGTGAGTTATTTTATCCAGAGGTGTATTTGAGGTGTATTTGCTGGGTGAAGGGAAAGCCTTATACTGTGTCCCAAATCCTGAAGGAGACTTGAATTTAAACCTACTTAACTAACGAAGACCATGCTCTGCAAGGAGCAGTGTGCTTACTGCAAGGAAACATTGCAGAAGCACCAGTCAGATAAAATTTCCTATTTCCTTGCTCTGCAGAATCAACATCTTCCCTCTCCCACTGCCTGAGGCTTTGCCTCACCCCTTTGCCAACAGAGCGGATTTGAAATTGCAGTGATACCAGCCTCCTGCTCCCTTCCCACCACCCCTAACAAGAGGGGCTTGTTATGCTCCCTCTTGTCTCACCACAGGGGTGGACACAGACCCAGTGGGCTGAAACAGGCTGCCAGCCCCCCTCAAGGGATACTGGCACAGAACCCCTGAGGCAAACACCATCAAGTTCCCAAAGGAAAGGCATTAAAGTATCAAGACCTCTCCTTCCCAAACTCCAAAGAAACCTACAGACTTCTCCAGCAGCCCAACTGACTGTGTTTATTGCTGCACCCTTCACTTTATAGGCCAACATATACCAGAAAGCTAGTAACTCTCAGCTAATCAGATTTCTGTGCAGACTGACAAACGGCTCCCAAGAAGAACATAAAAACCCAGTAAAATCAACAGTCTCTATAATCAACTTGCTTGATGCACTGCAGTAAGAATGCAGACATCTCATATGCTTTGTTAACACATTTGATCACACTTTGTGGCAGGATCTGGGAGGGTTGTCAGAGGTGGGGAGAACCCAGCCCAGACCAGCTGCTAAAAGGAACAAGTCTTTGCTCTTTGTGTTCCACCAATGCTGTGTTATTTTGAAACTAAATTTGTGGCAATTCCTTGACATACCACTAGTGTGCTTGCCAAAAGCCAAAGCTTAAAATCAGATCGTGAACACACACACACAAAGGAGGTCCTTGCTCTGCCACTGGACTATCCCAGGCTGGAGACTTCTTATAGGCGAGTCCTTCTCATCTCCTCAGCCAGACCTGAAAAAAACATTAACTGACCATGGGGTGTGTAAATCTTTCCCATGAACACCAAGCACCTCGCCTTGTTACCCTGACTGTGCACTCTGCCACACTCTGTCCCTCCAAACTCCAGATCCTCTGCACTTTACCCCAAAAAGCTCACTCATCACCAAGAAGAGCTTCAGAAGTTTAATGACACCTCTGACACACATGTGGCCCACATCCCTCCTCCTTCCCACGGCAAGGCTCGTGGTGACAGCAGGGCACTGCATGCCCCAGGAGCCAAGCGGCTGAACCCAATGAGTGAGGAGAGGAGGAAATGATGTGCAGAGATGCAGGTGGAAAATCATGACTTTCTCCTCCACAATGGTCCTCAGATGGTCTTAGAAGATGACCAGGATTCCAACTAAAACACTGGTGCTCTCAGAGGTCTGGCACCTGAGCTGCTGAGCAGGTAAAGGGGACGGTGAATCTGTCAAGGTCCCTGATTAGGTGTCAAAGAAAAGACCTGTGCACACAATACTCTTACTGCAATTATAAATAGCCACCTCTGCACCAAAGTTGTGCACACTGTATTGACACCCCTGACTTAATAGGATTTCCTAGGTAGCCCAAACCAGCTCGGGCTGGGCAGGGCAGCCTTGCTGAGCTGTTCTCACAACACACGCATGCCGGATGGTGCTGTGGCTGGGGAAGGCATAGGTATAATCCCACGTTTTCAGTGCCCTGGTCATCCTAAGGCAGGAGGAGACTGTGAGAAACTCCTAAAGGGTCATAATGAGTTTGCATGCACAGCATAACAGGGAGAAAACTTCCAGGCTGGCCTTTTCAACACAACAAGCTTATCTCCTATTTCAGAAGCTTCTGTTCTTATTACAAATGCAGTTTCTTTCTCCTTTATATTCATCCTATTTCATAGTGGTAGGGTAAGATAAAAAACAATGCTCTAATAAAAAATATAATACCCTTTTTATGTCAAATAATGCAAAATATTATTTTCCTACTCACATTTATCATGTCATTTCACTTCCTGTAAGTTAACAAAACCAACTCTCCCAGTAATAACTTTTTATTGTATTCAAACAAATATGTAAGAATTTACACATATTCCTCCTAAAGAAAGCCCACCCTGTTTGGGTTACTGTCTGTTACCCTAAGATGCTGACCTGGGAACTGTTAACCAAATAATCTTTTAATGTATAATTTCCATCACATCACCTTTGCCTTTGTGGTGCTTCACAGCCTGCCAGTGGCGCCAGGAATGTCCAAGTTTTGCCTTGGCCCTTTGAGCATGTATCCTCTGCCCTTCGTCCTGAGGATGGGCTGCACTTCTGAGCCTGTGCCTGCCTTCCCAGACACAACCACAGTACCTGGCCCTGCCACATCACTTCCACCACCTGATAAAATACTCCAAAGCCTGTTCACCCGTCTGCTGTGGACAAAACCAATATTGACACTTTCAAAATGTACAAGCAGCAACGGCTGTTTACACCAGAAGGGAGCAGCCAGAGTCTCCTGACTACTACCCCACTAACCAAGCGCCCCACTTGGCCCCAGTGTTGCAAGGGTTGAGCACCACCTGGCTGAAAGCATCACCCCAGCACCTCGGGGCCTGAGCCCCAGATGCGGGGGCAGCAAGACTTTATGTTGTACACATGAAGAACAAAAAGATGTCTTCTGGTACCTTATCATGTCATTCCCATCATCACTGCCTCAGAGGCAACAGTCTTGAGCAAGGAATGATGCAGAACAGTTTCCTATTGCATATTCCCTACCAACCCCAGCTTCCTTCAACTGCTACATCACCACAAGCAACACAGGAACCATGCAAGGCACTTGTACACTGCCACCCATGGACTCAGTATTTCAGGTAGTCGAGCTGACTTGCTCAAGATGACCTCTCAGTCATGCCTGTTGCTCTGGGCATGCTGTGTCTCCAGGAATTAGGGATGCAAACTCCCTCTGCAGTACTTCTGTGTTTTTCTGGAATGACATTTGGCTATTTGGAGTACTGGGAACTCGTAACACAAGAATTAGAAATAATAAAGTTGACCTCAAGCTGGTTCAATACACTCATTCTGAATCTAAAGTAGCTAAAACACAGTGCATCATTTTTTCCTACCACAGTCTTAGCTGTTATGTAAACTGCAGCAATGAAGAAAAGAGCTGGCTCATGAGCTAGCCTTACCTGTTTGCACCTCATCTGCTTCTTAAGTATGCACTGTACACCACAGCATGGATATACACAATGTTTGCATGGCTAACTAAGAACCCCAGGCAGAAGTGATTCCAGAGAGATATGTAGTTTAAAATTTCATTAAAGAAATGGCTATAACACAATCACAAGCCACTCAATGCACTGGAGGCTGAATGTTGCTAAGGAAAATTATGAACCTCCTCCTGCAAATATCCTTATCTACCCACAACAGAGAAAGAGCCAACAGTTTAACAACATCTATATTCAGCACATGCACTAGACCAGAATAAGGTGATCATTAAATAGTTTAAAACAAAGAAGCTATCAAAGTGTAATGAGCCTCAACAAACCAAGTGAAACAGGGCAAAGAGGCTCTACCAGCTATGCCTTGAACTTACTAATCTCTTAGAAAACCTTCCATAGGAGATGGAAGGACAATCAGCTCCCCAAGAGCTTCCACACAAGATGGATGATGGCTGCTTTTGCAAAACCCATTTTCTTTATTCTGCACAGTGGATAATTCAGCTCAAGAGTAAAGAAAAAAAAGAGCAAAAGGGGAGGTAAGAAAAATGCTTGAATGTCAGAATAGGCAAACTACTGAGCTAGAAAACCTAGATTAAATTAAGTATTCCTGCAAATTTGTAATAAAGAAATGAACGGTTCCCATCTGGAAGCTCAGCAAATTAACCTGGATCCTGGTTAAGATGACAGCACCAGAGCCTGTTTACAGAAATGTAAATATCCAGTGTGCATTTGCAATCCAATCACAGGCTAAAAATATAAGACAACTTGGAGTGGAAATCTGATTTTGTGTCTACCCTCTTAATGGGGAATAAAACAATAATTCTGTAGACACAGCAATCTTGACTCATTCTTCCTGCTTGGAGAAATGCTGCAAAATGTCTTTGCACCAGGAAAGTCTTTCAGCTGCATCTGATTGCAAGGCCACAGCTCACGTGTTGGAGGCCTGACTCTTCTCCATTGTACTCTGCTTCCCCACCTCCTTCTCCATCCTGTGTCCCCGGCTGCTCCACTGTACTGTCCTCAGCTCCCTGTTTATTTACACCACTTTATTTGATTCTTATTACTAAGAGTATTCTAGTTGCCCTTGTGCCCCAGAGGTTTATCTCTGGCCTTTCAGTAAGAGATGAAGTGCTCTTGCTCTCAGTGTGCAGATGGAGAACTCAACCACAGGCATGAACCAGGCTCAGCACTAAATTTAGCCCAGAAGAGGACAGTCTTCTGGGAAATTTGGAAAGGAAAGCAATTTGGAGCAGGAACCTATTTTAGATGGTCCCTGGTGGTGCCTACCTCCCTCTAGGCTACAGAGAGAGCCTGGGGGGACCAGGCTTAGACTTGGAACATCATCCCTGAAGACTTTCTTTCAATGTTACAAAAGCAAGGAAAAGCTATTACAAGTTAATGTCATCCATATGGCTTAAGAGCTGACACTGAAAGGGAAGTTTTAGGGTGTTCCACCACCAGAAGGCATTAATGGAAAAAGAATGCTTCTCTGTGGATGGGAGATGTCCTTCTGTGATCACAGCAGGCAGGAGTTTTAAACTAGAGAAAAAAAAACCACCTCTAGAGACAGGATAATCAGGAAGATAAGTTAATTCCCATATCTGGTTTTAGTAAACAAGGGGATTGGTAAGCATGGACAAAAATGTACAGAATATCTAAACTTAGGAGAACAAAGAGCATATTAATATCAATAGAAGCAGTCAGATAGGATGGTAGATAATCAGCCAGAAATTCACAGATGATGAGTAAGAAACAAGATCAAGGATTAACATACTGATACTGGGAGTTAGAGCAATGCAACAGAAAAGTCAGGTAGCAGAAAAAGAAATTCCAGAGGACTGCAGTGGTATGGGGTCAACACTGTTTGGAAGAAGAAGGGACAACAGCACAGATTATCCTATATCCTACAGAGTTTGCATGGCAGTGCAGTGTAGATTGCAACATCCACAGCAAGATAAAAGTGCTAACAGGGCTTATCTTACTCTGGGACTGAACTTCCCAAAATACTCAACTGAAGAACCCACTATTAACGTAACGAGCTGACCACAGATATTCCTGGAAGCAGCAGACAGCAATTGTAATCCTCCAGATGCTGAACTGGAAAAGGGCAATTCTAATTTAGACTCTGTAAGTAGCTGTAAGTGCTCAATGAAAGTAACTCTGGAGGCGACTGTAATCATGGAGAGGTGGTTTAGGTAGAAGAACACTATAAAGGGAAGCACAAAAATTAATCTTTTCAATTTCCCATAAGCTTTGAGGAATCAAAGGAACTCAGAATGGAAGTCAACAGGACAATAGTACTCAAGAACACACTTACAAAAAGCTTAGAATATCTGTATGGCAGAAATGGGGAAAAAAAAAAAAAGTGGTACTGATCAACCCCAAACAAAGTGGGAGAGACATCCAGGGAATGATTCCAAATCAACTCCAGAAAAAAAAAAATCACCATAAAAGGGATTTTTAGGACTAAGCAGAGTGAATGTGAGGAATGGAAAGGAAGGGCTGCTTGGCAAAGACAACTGTGTCAGAGGTCAGGAAGCAAAGGGTAAAGAGAAATTGCCAAAGTCAAGCTGAATTAGATCATGCAAATAAAAATAAAAAGAAAAGACCAAAATGTTCTTCAGTGATACAAATTAAAAACAAAAAAAAAAGTAAGGAAAGTGGCAGACTAGCAGCACTTGGCTATGTATCTCAAAACAAAACATGAACGGAAAGCAGCTTTTGCTGTAACCACATCAGGGTGGTGAACAGAAGATGGAGAAAAATAAACCCACAATGCTGACAAAAAACCCACTCAAACTATTAAACAGCCCATTAGCAAGTTACAACTGAAAATGGGGCAGTTTCTAGTCAGCGAGGGAGGTGAACAGCCTGTCCACAAGGCAAGCACCTGATAGGGGACCAATTTATTTGGGTTGGAAGCCTACTCTCTGCTCGCTGCAACAACATGAGATGGGGCTTTGCAATCAACACAGCCTCGTGAAATCTGCTGCTTTGAAACATGCTGACCACAACCAACTCATAGAGTAACCTCAACAACAGGATGATGAGAGTGTCTCCCGATGTGTGTAGAAAAATATCTTAAAAATAAGATTAAATGGGATTAATTGCCACGTGTTGCCTCATTCCATAGCACCCAGAGGAAAGGGTGCTCCTGGTGCTCTCCTTCAGCATCTCCATATCGCTTTTCTGAACTCAGCAAAAGTTTTTCACACTTGGAGGCTTACAGGAGGGGAAGGTGGTTATTTATAAGCACTGGTCATTTGAGTCTTTTTTGAAGAGGAACCAAAGACACATCACCAAAACAATAATTACCTGTTGCTGGATGAGAGCAGTCTGTCTCATGTTTACCTATTAAAATTTGGTAGCAAATGCATTGAGACCAAAACCAAGCTTTGCTCTGAATAACCTTAACACAACAGAGATATCCCTGGAGTTCATTCAAACTTCAGCATTCTGAGCAAATGCAAATTACATCATTTATAAGCACTGCAGGACTGTTTCTTCCACCAAATAGAATTAAGAAAAGCTGAAAAACCTGGGACTATAAAAGTGGGCAGTATGAACCAGTGTTTAACTTTTCTCATTCTCCAATAAAGCACTGCTGTCAGAGCACATGCTTGCCTTTAAGGGATGAGAAAATATTTCCAAGTGCAGAGAAAATAAGCTGTAGCTCCATCAAGTCATATTCAACCATGCACGCAGTAGCTGGCTTTGTTTCTGCTGTTTATTGAGAGTCACACTCAGAACCTCTGCAAAACCAGAAGTGCCATCTCACAAGCCAGGGAAGCAAATCTATTATTGTCCAGAATAATTATTATAGTGTATTATTAACCAAGACAACTTAAGGAAAAGGTAAGAAGCTATGAGTAACTCCATGACTTACGCCCAGCTTCACTGTTGTTCATCATCTCCAAGCCAGCTCAACTGGGTGTACAACCAAACATATTGCTATTCAGAGTAATGAGGAACAGCTTAGCCTCTAACCTCCGCTCAGATTTGAAGACATCACTTTAAACAGAAAGACAATTAAAACCAGAACTAGCACATAGGAGGTCCATGGCATCAGCAGGTGTTGGAGGATTCTGAGTCAGTTGTCTTGATGTAATGTGGTACACAGTGTTATAACTTGTAGCTGTAAAAGTATTAAAAATGTACAAGTTTACAGAATGCATGAGGAACCAAAGTGGAATCTTCTCTCCCTTTTCTCTCACAAATCATTGCATTTTACAGTGTTTAGTCACCTCCCTAAATTCAGCTGCAGACTCAGCTCCTTAACTAAGCACTAGGAAGTTCTCCCCCTGCACAACGTAGCAAAGGCAGAGACCTTCTGAGAAGAAAACCAGGATATAAGTAAGTATTCCCACTGTAAGGACTGCTCCAGACAATGAGATGATCAATGAATATTTTCTCATGCTCTGCACCTGATGCTACTAACACAAAGAAAAATACTTGTAATCTCCCATCATCAAAATCTTTCAAGCATTGTTATATGTCCAGATTAAAATGCATCTAAGTGCATGAATAAATTCAGCAAAACTCATGATAATTTAAGCATATGCCTCAAATGAAATACAAGCCTGAATGTTCTGCATGAGGGCAGACTTTAAACATTTTCATTACACACTTTTCAGTGCAAGACAGAAGCACAATGCTCAAGCAAAGGAGGAGATTGAAAGAGAACCAGGCTATATATCACACCTTATTTTATGGTCAGTGTCTTATCTTTCAATCAGGCTTGCAGGGAAAGAACAGCAGGGAAGAAGCTTAAAAATTCTTTCAAAAGCACAACTGCACCGGCTGTCTGCTAGTAGATTAATCATTTAGTGTCAACCTAGCAATAACTGTAATTGTTTTGGAAGACATCCATATTGCAAAATTGTAATAGCATATAGTAACAGTGAATTAAGTAGAATCCAACCCTTTTTCATTTAACATTTGCTTTAGATGTATTATCTCCAGCACAGAAAGAATCAACTTTGAGGAAAAAACCCATCACGTAGATTAAAATTTATTGATTATCCAGGCACTAATTCCAGGCCAGCTATTTGAGATCTCTCCAAAGGGAAAGGAAGGGATGGTATTTACAGAAACTGCTTCTAATGAGAAAACCTTAAGGAAAGAAGGTGAACCAGAGAGCAGTGAGTACCAATTTTACAGAATATAAACAACAGTTTGCTCTCTTGCTCTTGTAATTGCACTTCCCTAACTACAGTCCCTGTGCTTCCTTCAGAAACACCCACTGCTAGGCAAGGGTGATCAAAGCTGGGTTACATCACTGTAACTATGGGCAAAGCATGTTATGCCTTGCTTAAGATACTTTTTTTCAAGGACAGCCTTAAATTTATTAGTTTAAGAAAACCATCACAATAACCAGCGTCATGGAGGGACTGTTCCTTTTCCCCCAGTGATTTGAACAGTGTAGTTTTGCACAGAGTCCCATGATTAAGAGCTACTTTATTTCTAAAAGAAATTCCAATATCCCAAGCAAAAAAAGATCACTTCAGAGAGGGCATCAAGCCAAAGTTACTTTTCTAAAGCAAGAAAGCAAGCAAGATAGCAAGCAAGCAAGAAAGAAAAAGAAAGAAAAGCTACTTTTTCCAAGTCTCCTTTTGACAAGTCAGTTTTGTTAAAGGTAATGATGAAGAATTCTCCCCTGCTGGCTAAGGACTTGAGCCAGTAGGACTTGGGGAATCAACGTGGGTCTCTGCTCCTTCATGGAGCTTCACATGGTTTTCTTCGGGCAGAAGACACTCACTGTTGCAAAGCTAATCCTCGTTACACTCCCTGTGTTACAACTACGGGATGCCAAGGCTGCTGAAGCTCCAACACTCAGTGTAAGCAAGGACACCTGACCACACAGCTGTCCCAGCTCCTAACAGCACTTGGTTCTACAGGTACTGGATTTACCTTCATGAATTACCTGCAGTTCCTCTATCATCAGAGAAAGGAAGTCAAAAAAAGCAAACAAGAGCAAAAAGCAACTATGGTTTAAAGAATGCTCTGAACTGAGGTACAGCTCAGCTTGCACGCAAAGAGATTTGGGTTTCACAGACAAGCAGCAATGACAGGAGAGGAATTAAGTCAACAGCCATTTGCCAAATATAACTTTCAAAAACATTTTGTCAGAAAACCGCAGTTTTGGTGGAGTGAAGCAATAGGATGGAATGGACATTCTCACAGCACCACTTTTATTTAGAGAAGACAATCAAGAAAAAAATTCAATACAACTTGCAGATGGCCTGTCTCCGAGTGGCCTCCATAAAAGCCTCTGTGCCCTGACTCCAGGCCAGCAACATTCCATCTTCTGCACAGCCTGCAGAAGCATTAGCGGTAATTAAGAAAAGCCAACTGTAGCGATAAGCCAGGTCTCTATAAAAGAAATCCATGCAGTACTGACAGAGATTTTTTTTTTCCTTTCACTTTTTGGTGGACTAACGTGGCACACTCCTTATAAAGACATTTTTCAAGCACTTCACAGTTGTTCCTCCACCTCTGGCACATTGAATCCCAGATGGGACCCTTGGCATCACTCATCCCACTGCGTCTCCCAGACAGCACCAAAGACTTCACGTGTGGTCACCACAAAGACATTGCTCTTTCAAATCATCATGCAAGTGTGCGAAGCACAGTTCCTGGGAATTTGCTGTGCTCTCACAGAGAGCATTGAGAACCACTGACCTAGTCCAATACTTCTTCGTTCAAATAATTTCTCCGAGAATTTTGGCATACAACCACCACCCATTTGGCCTATACCACCTGTTTTCAAGAGATGCACCCCTGACCTAAAAGCTTCCAAAAGGACGAGAACCCACCATAGCCAGGAACAATTTACTTCAAACAGTGCTGTTCTCCCACCATTAAGCAGGCAAACAGTGTACAGCTTTTTGCTGTGGTTGAGGTAGGAAAAGGGAAATTGATCACTTTTTGTCATCTCTCTCTTCGTCCCATATATAGCTCAGTGCTCACTTGTGTGGCTCACTGAAAGATTAGTTGGCTCGTTCAGACAGGCAAGGGTAGACTCTTAAGATGTTTAAGTGATTTGGGGCAGGATGATCATCTGTCTCCTCCCTGCCCACAATTAACTGTTCCATGGCCCTGGTCTGTGCTAAGGCTGAGCATGCTGGGGAAGTGACTGAAGCAGAGTAGCTGAGCTCTTTCCAGCATGACCGGCAGCATCCCTTCTCCCTCAGCTTTCAGTGGTTTAAAGGAGGTTGGCACAAAGGAAGCCGATCCCATCGATACTCCAGGATCCTGCTTACTCCATCCAAACCTCAGTGTTTCAAACAGCAAGGAAATTAAACAACGAAGCTTTGCAGTAAGCTAATAAATCATGTTGTGTATCTATGCTCAGATGGTTGTAAGGAGCATGACAAACTTGAAACAGCCTGCAAATTTCTAAAATTAAACAGTTCTTGGTGTTACAGAGGTCAGCCATCTGTTCAAGTGTTCATGTTATAGTTAATTTAACCCTTCTTCTTCCACTCTTCTCTCATGACTCAAGCATACTCCCTAGGAAGAAGAGAATATAGCCGAAGTCACCACAACTAGACAGCCTTCCTATTCCACAAAGAACTGCCCACAGAAAACACATTTATAGTTAGGACAGACTACAGAAGCAAGCGAGAAAAGTGGTGGAAAAGGTATGTTATCCAGGTCTCACAGAATAGCCAAAGCCTGCAGAGAGCCAGGACTCCAGGTGACATCCAGAAGAGAATTCATCAGGTTCTGAAAGCTGCACTCAACACCCCTGACTTGGCAGGAGACCTCCAGACCTCCATCCCATCACTCTCAACCCCTGCTCACTGTTGCAGGGCTCCTAGAAATACTATATAGTATTGCAACATCCAGCCTTAAACTGTCATGTCATAACATGGAGAAAGTGAAATATGGCTGCTCTTCACAGATTTCACAAACATTTCTAATGGAAGTGCTTGCTTTATTAAAAAAATCAGAGTTATTCAGCAAGCAAGGCCGGCCCCAGGCTAAAACTGAGTTTATAGGGACAGAAGTGGGCTTTAAGTTTTGTATGGTATGAAGAGAGATGATGCAAAACCGCCAAATTCTGCTGTTTGGCATCCTTTCACATCTGGGTTGCTCTGTCCTCTCCTTTATTCTTGGCAAAAAGAGACAAAAGAGAAGAAACCCTGATGAGTTCCGATAAAGATGAAGAGTGAGGGGGATAGGGAGACAGAAACAAAACAAGCTATTTTCAGAAGAAATCAAGCCTGGGTAGGGCAAAAGTAAAGTTAAAAAGATGTGAAAGGGGTTGACTGAGAATTGGGTTAGTCTTTTGCAATTGTCAACCCTCTTAAAACATTTCTTCAAGGAAACCAACCAATGCATTTTAGATCATTGTCCACTAGGACCTCTGGCACACAGGAGAAGGCAAAACATGCATCTTTACATCTTCAGCTTTAGACTGGCAATAATGATTTCAAAGGAGACAAGAAAACACATTGCTTTATTGTGTATCATTTAAAATCAGCAGAAGTTGGAAGAGGTTTTGACGAAGAACTTTGGATAAAATTCTGTATAACAGAACACTGTGCAGAACTATCTACTCAGTTAAACACAGCTGAGTTTACATGGAAAAAAGTGTCCCCATAATAACTTGGAAACCCATCTTGGAACCAGTGTGAATCTTTGGTATTGCACATGGGTTATTTCAGGGGAATAACTGTGCATGAATTACTGGAAACATTGCCATTCATTATTTTCTAACACCTCCGGCTTAAAGCCTAGCAAACGCTTAGCACCCTGACCTTTGGGAAGAACGTAAAAGCAGTGCTACAGCACCAAAACAAAATATTTTCCTGTTTTTTTAAAGTCAATAGGACCTGTATTATTTGAAGAATGGTAGCCTAAGGGAATCTGTTTCATTGCAAAACCATTTAGGCAGCTGTCATTAGTTTAAAAGCCCATTCTTGTTTAATGACTGCAGTTTCACATACTCCCAAAGCCATGCATCATAACTGTCATCCCTAAACCTTAGATTTATGAAAGCATACAGCAGCAGCATTGTACTCAGGGGTCTGCTGATATTCCCATTATTAAACCACTTCTTACAAGTTTTAACTTGAATTTAGGCGTAACAAATCCTGTTTTCTGCGTGGGTGCTGTCATGGGAGGTGGATGCTGCTCCATTCCCCCAGGATGTCAGGATGTCCAGACAGACATATCATCACCTTCAACCAGAGCATCCTGCAGAGCTGAAGGAAGAAAGATGCTTGAGATGCAATGAGAAATAAAAAATAAAAGTTACATTGTTTAGGTAGACAACTCCCTTACCATTATGGGAAAGATTTGGGAAGGATGGAAAGCATGACAGGGCCCACTCTCCTATTAAGTGACACTTCATCCATGGTGCAGAGAAAACATATGGCTGGAGGTGAACACTACTACAGAGTTGTTAAACATCTGGAAACAACCAAACGATCAGATAACCTGCAAAACCAAACCCGTTTCCTTAGAGACCCAGCCTATGATCTTTAAAAGGCACTGATTCAAGAGGACAACCTGAAGTAATTTTCCAGGTACTCCAAAAAACACATCATTTAATACCTGACTGCTTTGAAATGCCTTTTGCACGTGCTATCTTCTATCAGTGCTCCATTCAGCTACCACTTTGCTGGTAAATTCATCTTTCACTATCTTTATAGTGATGAACAGGGATCATTCAATCCTCTTACCTCACTCTGTAACTGAGGAGCAGAGTCTGTCAAATATATTTGGTCAAACTCAAAACAAAAAAAACCAACCAAAACCCAAGCAAAACAAAAGAAAAAAACCTCTTTTCTTCAGATTCAAAACACTTAGAAGACACAGGAAAACTCAGGGAAGGTACTCCTAGTATATTCTGAAACTAATCAGCACAAGGTTTTACATCCTGAAGTATTTTCAGATACTTAAATGAACATCTATATTGTGCTCCTTCTTACAGTGTTAAAATATTTCACTATAATTCAGAGAGAAGGTATTTTAACCTAGGGAAAACAAACAAACAAACAAAAAATACTTAAAACCAACCTGCCTTAGTGATTTCAATACAAATGATCAGAACTAGATAATTAACCATCCTAACATACAGGTAGCAATGGTACATAACAAACAATGAGACATGATATATACCCATAAGGACACATGCCTTAATACTGACATGCCACAAAATAATTTTTTGATGATAAATCCCTAAAATAAAGTTTCCTCCCCAAATTACCACAGACTAATATTTTTCCTAAATTATTTTTCCCCTGGCATTTCATTGAATAAAATGTCAAATTACATTCCCTTTTAAATTGAATGAAGACCAAACATTATTTTTTGTGGAATGAAAAATTTTGTAGCTGAATCCACTTCATTTTTACTTGAGCAGATTTACTACATTTTGTGACCACACTCCATTTGTTGATGAAATCAATATGAAGACAATTAATTCTCAGGCTTTAGGGGGGTAGGACATACAGACAGCAAGCACCTAGCAGAGAAAATCTCTCCCACCCCTCCTGCACTAAAGCAGTAACACAGGTACAGCTGGGATCTACATCCCAGTCCTCTTCCAGCTCTCCAATCCTGTCTGCACTTGAATAGAACAGAGTAGTTCAGTTGGAAGTGACCTACAGTGATCATCTAGTACAACTGCAGATCCTGATGCTTCATTCCAGACAACAGCAAAATCCAGACAAGGGACTGACAACCATGTCTGTTTTGCCCAGGACTGCATGTCAGCTCTCTGGAAAGGAGCGGTTGGGATTTTGACTGCTAAGCGACCAGATTTTCTGGTAGCTCAAGGGAGATATTTATAAACACCAAATGCATAAGGAGAAGGAAACAAAACTGCCTGGCTTAGCTGAGACTCTCTTTGTTCACACAAAAATCAGTGTGCCCCCCACCAACGCTCCACTGGAACTTCACCAGGTCACTGTGCAGGAGGAGGGCAATGTCTGGACATGACAGTGGATGTACATGCGACACTCAGTGGTGTTGGGGGAACTGCCCCCTCAAAAAAAAAAAGCCCCAAATAAAGCCCCCTGAACAAAACCATTAGCAAAGCCAGGAAGCCCAAGCCCTGGAGCACAGCAGGGATGGAGAAAAACAGCAGCAGCAAAATACTCAGACTTGTAAGTCTGTAAGAGGTTAGCCAATCAAATGGTTAACTTCACTACTGAAACACTTAACTATAGTTTAAAATAGATGTTAAGTATAAAAAGAACAAGGAACCAAGCATATTAGATAGGTCAAAACCCTAAAAATTGAATGTGGTTTTCAGCCTTCACTTCAAAACACCTTTTAATTAACATAAATAAATTTTTCTCTGACTTCCAGCCAGGCTATGCTCAAACCCAGTGTGCATCCCATGTCAAAAATTATCCATGTATTTTATTATGGCAAATTTGAGTTTACGTTCCTCTGCCCTAACTGGCATAATGGACATAAGACACCACCAGCTGATTTGCACACCTAATGCAACAGCTTGTGGTCAGCAGGACTATGCAAGAAGCTGGATGTGGAGCTGCACTGGCAAACCTACAGCATCTTCTCACCCCTTCGGTGGACAGGCTGTGCTGCCCATACTGAACGGTGGAGCAACTTGCCACTAGCACTGGCTTTTTTTCTGTTAAAGGTAGTAGTCAAGTAGTTTTTAAAGTTTTTCTGAATTCCTGGTAATTAAGAAGAAGGCTGTGAAAACTCCCACCATTTCAAAGGAAGGTTTGATGGGGATGGAAGGGCTCATTCTGTCTCTCTGTATGTTCACAGTCACACAACTGCAGACCACACTCAAAACCACTGTGGCTGCTTGTGGCTGCGTTCCCACCAGGATCCTGGCACCTTTGGGTGCCACAAGCCAATTACAGCAATTAAGCTGCTAGCCAGCCAGGCTGCCCTGGGACCCAGAGCCCAGGAGGATGCCCACATTCAGTCCACCTTCAGCCTCTCTCTCCATCACCATTCCTCTTCTCCTGTCAACCATCACCTCTCGTTCCAAATGCCAACAAAGGCATTTGGAAAGATGTCCAAAAACTCTCCCTCAGGAGACAGCCTCCCATCCTAGTGAATCCCACAGGTGGGAAGTTTACAGCTGGCAATGTCTTTCCTGCTGAGCTCCCCAGAGAGGGAGCTGCATCCAAGCCACTTACAGGAAACCTTCCCTGGGCTACTGTAACTCTGCTAGGCGATTCCTAAAGCACCAAAGCAATGTTGTGAAGTCATTTTTGCACCCACCATCTCTGTAAACTACGCCGACTATTAGTGGTAACTCCTCTCAGACCCATTGCAAAGGAATCTCATTTTGATCAACTTCATATTTGTCCCAACTGAGGAAAATCACACCTCTTCTCATTGCATTCCCTTTTCAAGAAAGGTCATGATTATTTTCTTTCCTGTCCCTCTGGAAACACAATGGTTGGCAGTCTTTCCAAACTGCAGGGATCCAGACAGACAGACATGCTGTCTGTAGATATTTCTGACTGCACCCCTCAGCCAACCCCACATCTAGGATGTATGTTTATTTTTGCATTACCAGGGTACCAAGCTGCTACAGGGTAATGAGCAAGAGCATAGCAAGATGTGGATCCACTCCAAACTACCACCATTTTTTGAGTAAGAGGGGTGGGGCCTAATGTAAAAGCCAGGGAGGTGGAGAGACGAGTGCTGCTATGTCCAGTGGACATCTCATTTGCTTGAATTAGATGGCTCCACAAGGGCTCAGATGGGTGAAATCCTCTGCACTCTCTTGGTGGCTGCCCAGTTAACTCCACTGAGCATCCCCAAACCTGCCTCCCTCTTACATAAAGCCCCCTGCTTATATCAAAGCTGTTCCCAGCAAGCACCAAGACCCTGACACCATAAGCCAAGGCAACCTCTTATTTTATTCCAAGCCTGGCCAACATGACGGAGGTCACACGAAAATTAAAAATGTAACAACTCACTGTAGAGAAAAGGGGGGAAAAAAAAGTGACGAGTTCATGACTAATCTTTGCAGCTCTAGCCATGGACAGGATTTGTACAGCCATGTTGATTTTTTATAAAAATAGTAAATCGTATTACACCATGCTGCAAGACCAAAGATTCGCAATGATACCTTAATACAGCTTAAATAAAAATAGCACTACCTGAGTCAATCTGAGCATGATAATGCTTTGTAATCCCACACTCTTAGGGGATGAACAGTTGTATAGCAGTGAATCAACACGAGATACTTGCATTAAGAGACACTTTTTCCATGTTATATAGCAGCATCTCTACAGAATGTAGAAGGCAGGCGGTGTTTGTGGGAGGCACAGCACACAATGGGGAAAACAGGGCAAATATAGAACCCCACTATCTTCCAGCTTGGAAATGTTGGCTAATAATTTACTTTTTTAAAAGGAAAGACAGCTTTTAAATTATCCTCATCCCAGTAAAGAATTAATGAAAAAGTTTGAATTTTAGAAGTTTTTGAGAAGTGAGCGAGCCTGTGTGCATTCATGCAGAATATTCATTCATAAAAACAAACACAGATGAACAGCAGTGCTGCATGCTCATTCTGGGGTTTTTCCTTAATATCCTTGAATGAGCAAAGAGCGCGTATGGAAAGCAAATGTGCAATACAACACAAAAAGCTTCAATAGTGAAAATAATAACAAATCTGCTTATAATTAAAATGCAAAAGACAAAGATTCAAACAGCAATTTTTAAAGGTGGTTAAGAAGAAAAATGCAAGCTTTGATTAATAACACATTAAATCATAATACATTCTTCTCAATTACTTTGTTACATAACCTACTCACACAAGCTACTTCGTTTGCTATTGTGCTCCCCATTTGTTCTTTTTTAAGATACATTTTCCAATTAATTGCACTTCCCCCTTCCACCCCGCTCCCGCAGTATAGTTTTATGTATGGCAGACATCTGGCCCTTGCAGATCCCTCCAGACAGTGTGGAAAGGTAACAGGAAAAGTTAACAACACTGAAAGGTCTCCCTTTCCCCAACAGGACTTGAATTTGAATCCTGAAAACAAGGGAGTTTTCCAAGGCTGTAGCACAGATGATGCTGAAGGGAAGGAGCAAACAGCTTCCAATTCCCACTTGTCTTGCCTGCTCCCTTTTCCTGTGCCCTGGTGCCCAGCACTGCTGCTGTTTTTTTCTTCCTGCAGAGCCTGAATGCTCACAGGAAGGGTGATCCCGTGGGACCCTGGATATGAGGACATGGACAGGCTACAGAGAAGGCAGGGAGATGCTGGCAGGAGCAGAGAGTAGATGCTGGAAGGCGTTGGGACTTAGGGATGAGGACATCCTGGTGATGGAGAAGGTTCTAGATCCAAGTCATGGGGAGATGCCCATGGCTCTGCTCTGTGCACAGAATGTAGAGCATATTTCCATAAAACATCCCAGCACCAATGGCAAGAACACTCCTCGACTTCCATGCCTTGGCACAGGTCACTGAGGTATCTCCAGAAGCTCAGCCTGCCAGTACTGAATGCAACCTCCCATTCAAGGGGACCCTCCTTTCCTCAAAAGCAAATGCTGCAGAGGCTTCAACTCAGCTTTCAGTTTAAAAATAGAATGTTTCTCACAGCCAGTTTGGTAGGACAAATCTGTCAGCCTTTGGCTGCAGAAAGTTTCACATTCATGTTCCATCAGTGGAAGCCATCTCTGGACCAGACAACTGAGGAGCCCTGTTTCCATGCCCATGCAAGCAACAAGCAGTTTCTGCTGTGGATCACACCACTTCATGCCCCACCCTCTGCCTTCAGTGGCCATGGGTCACAGCCACTCGTGCTCCTCCAAAACAGCACGGAGGCCACAGCAATGCCACCGCTGTGGCCCCACTGCATCCCACCCTTATGCCCACATCGCATCTCCAAACCTGCAGCACAGTCACCCCAGCAGCACCCTGAAACAAGACCTCTCAACACAACTATTGATTTGGTCATCCTGCCCAGGGTGGCCCTGACACAGGTACAACTCCCATCATGTGTCTGGCTCCCTGGTCTTCCCTGCCCAGAGCTGCTTATGTGCTTACAGGCAAAAATGCAGGTAAGCAGCTTGTTCAGTCAGAGTCTGTGGTATCCCACCGGGAGAGTACCTGCATGCCTGTTCCTCCCTTCCCTGGCCAGCACCCTCACCTCCAGATGTGCTCAGCTGGGGCAAAATTCAAGCTACTTTCGGGCACATTTCGTTTTTATGATGCAGTACTTTTCTCTGAAGCCACATATGTGCCACTGGCCACACATCAGATTTTGGAAAATGCCCACCTGACTCAGCACTGGTCTGTCTTCAAGGCTGTCTCTTACTACATGTTAAATATGAACTGACACAGCCAGACCACTGTAAGGCTCCATACAGGAATTGTTACACTTTGTAGATGTACCCTCATACTGCTATGGATCATGTAAATTCCCAGACTGAAATCATGGACATACCTGAATTTGAAATGGCAAGGAGGAATACAGACCATTAAAGCCGCAAAAAATATGATGTATAAACACTCAACACCTACAAACTGTTGCAAAAGTGCATCAGGAGCCCAAGCTGCCCCAAAAGATCACAGAGCTTCATGCTTTTGAAAGCCCTACCCAAAGGATCTGCCCAGGAGAAAGAAACATGAACTATGGCAAGCACAGTCTGGAGTATCAACAAGCGGGTTTTTACTTATACCCTGTTCATGTGTTACCTGAAATAAGAAAAGAAAATCCAATTTTAAGTACAATTTAAACGGACAGTTTAAAAGTGTCTGGGCTTTACACAGTCACCAATCTCATAGAGATTAGAAGAGATTTATTTCATTTTTCAACATCTTAGAAAAGATCCACTGAATATTCAGGTCCCAGTTCAGCAGTACAGCCATGCAGGTTTACAATATAGATCCCATCGTAGTTGTGGGGACGGGGAAGAGGAGGGGTTCATAAGCTATTGCTCACAAGAGCATTTTGACAAAAAGCACATGGAATTCATGATTTGGCCTTGTAAGACATAAGTCTCAGTCAGAAAAACTGACTAAGTGTTAAATTAGCCTTCCCTTACACAGAAAATAAAGATAACACAGCTTACTAAGTAAGGGATGCTTTCACTGATGAAAGATGTAATGGATAACAAACACATTTATGGGGCATTAAGTAAGCCCCTTATAAATACAAACAAGAATTTTCTGGCCAAAATGAACACGTATTTAGGGTGGACAGAAGCACTGCACAACACACCAAACTCCATCATCCTCCCCTGCCCTGAGAAGCAACCAGTGCAGACAGCTACATTTCAGCTGCACAAACAATTCAAATCAATCTGGGACCACACATATCAAAAGGCATCTGATCTATGGGAAATACAGAGATTTGGAAGATGGAGAAGTCGATTAGAGGTTTGGGGCATTCCAACATAGTTCATTAGTCAGTCTGAACACACAAGAGCTCTAATAGCTTGTATCCTGTGCACTAGGGAAATGCAATGCAAGGATGAACTTCCTGAGGAATTAATGGGTAATGATATAATTTGGTTAATCTCATTGCAAAGAAATCTAGAAGTGAAAGAGGAAACAGAGTATGTATTTCTCTAGAAACAACAAAAACAAATTCCCCAGCAGAGTACTGGCTAGCACTCGTCAGAGAGATCAGCTCCACCAGAGGAAAAGAAATTGCACTGATTAAAATCAATGTAAGAGGTGGCTTTGCACCTGCAATGCCACCACATTGGCAGTTCTTGGCAATCTAATTCTCCTGCAGCTCTTGATTCATTTAATGTTTCACTTACTTACAAATAAGAACCTAATGAAGTGCATACAGATGAAATACGTGGAAGTCTTGGGTGCAGGCAGGAAAAAATCAGTCACATGTGGCAGAGATTATCATGGGTTATGCAGCTTATTTAACCTTCTGGAAATTTCATTCCTTTAGATTAGCACATTCAGACAGAACAGAAGGGGAAAAAAACCCTAAGGTGGCTTTCTGACATAGAAAACACTGTTCCATTGGAATGTGTAGATTTTAATAGAAAATACAGTGTAATTTGTACAGGTTTTCCCTAAGTTCAGGTATTTTTGAAAATGTAATGTTTTAGTTCACTTTTCAAGTCTCAAGAAATTCTTTTTGGTGCAAAGGTGAAGCTTAACCTTTTGATGCCAAACTCCTGCTCAAAGATTAGCCCTGAGAGCTTTAAAATTAAAGCCTGCCATTAACTCAGCAAATGCAAACCTCTGCACCCAACGCAGAACAAAAACAGTGTTTGCATGTTCTATTCCTCATTTATTTTTTCAATTACTAAATTAAAGAGTGCCTTGAAAAGAGCAGGATCTGGAAAGTACTCACCACCTATTTTGGAATCTCTTCAGAGAAAGTCCACAGAGCTCAATTACCTAGAAGAGAAGAAACAAACCAAACATGCTTTACATTACAGCTTTCTTATAAGTGACAATCTTCCCACTCTCAGCCTCCCCCTAAAAGCCACCTTTCCCAGCTGGAAAAGAAATCAGAATTAGTCTAAATATGCACAAACCCTGCTCCAGTTCTTACCCTACAATAAGAAACAACTTTGTTGTGAATTTGCATTTTATTATTTGTCCTGAAATAGAAAACATTTCCATGTTGAAAAATGCACAGATTTATCTTGAATTCAAACAACAAATTCTTCTGACATTCAATAATCTGTTGGAAACACCCTTCTTGCTTTAAATCTTTTTCTGTAAAACTCATTTTTCTCAATAAACACGTATCAAGTTCAGAGTCAGGTTTGTTTGACTCATACCATACAATATTGCTATACCAAGACCTAAAAACTAGAGGGAAAAAAAAAAAAGAAAGAGCCAGTTTCAAATTTTCTGAAGCCACTAAGCATTGCTCTGAAAGCTTAGAAATCACCTTCTTTCAGTTGAACATGTTTCTCAAGGAAGCAGAGTATAATAATTTGTATTCCTTCAGCATCTGTCATCTGTGAATGCTGAGGGTTCATCAGCCCTTAAGGAGTCACAGAAAAGCACACCAGGACCAAGCTCACCTGCTCCTGCAATTCCTAATCTCTCAAAATCTGTGGATTAGAAAATTGAAAACAAGTTACTTTTTCTGATTTCCACTCTCTCACAGAGCTGACCACGATTTTCCTCCACCACCGATGCCAGGCACAGCTGGGAAGCATTCATCTCCTCCAGCCCAACACACCAACTTCTTTCCTGCTAGATCCCTATCTGACCCAATAATCCTCTAACTTCTGTGAACAGAATCCCACTGTGTTTAGCTCCCAAGTGCCTTCAGCCCCCCCCAGCATACACATTTGGTCTGTCCAGTGACAAACCCCAGCCATGGACATTCCAGACATTACCAAAACCTCCCAACAATATTCTTCAGCATTTCACCATCCCTACAAGCAGAAGTTCCTTCCTTTTGTGATAACCCTCACACTCATTTCCACTGGCCCTAACCCCTCCAGACATGGACTGAGGTTTCTTTCCTATTTCTTCCCTCATAGCAGGATTCCTGACACTGCAAACTCCTTGTGTCAATCCTTCACCTTCTTTCCAGACCATACACCCTATTCTTTCCCATCTTTCCTCTTGAGTCCTGTTCTTCAGATCCCTGCTGGCCTTCCTTATTTTCTCTACATCTTCCTTCAGGTGCAGTAGTATAGTGCCCATGCAGGCTCCAGTACTCCAGTGATGCCAAAGCACCAGGAGATGCAAGACAGGACAAAAAGTCCATCCTCCTGTTCACGGGAGGAAGTGTCTGTTGCTTTGGGACAGGATGATCCTGGCAAAGCAGTGTATGACCCACCACAATCCCAAGATGTTTTTCAGTGGAGCCCCTCCAACCACCCCTGAGTAGTCTGTACAGCCAACTCATTCACCAGAGAGAACTGCAAGCACACTTTAATGCCTTTGGGTGCAAATGACAGACCCTCCAACATCATTATCTGGTTCTATCCAAAGCTATTTGAAAATCCAATGACTTTCCCAAATGCTTATAACATCCCCTAGTTTGGTGCTACCATTGAGTCTGAACCAGCATTTTCTCAAATGCACCAATTACAACGACCCAAGCCACAAGACCCACCTTTGGAAATTCTCACCCAATACTTCTGAGCTTGATGACACATGGAAGCTAGGTCACCATCACGGTCAGCACACCCACTTTGTACCATCTATAAGGTAAAAGTTTCACCAAAATTTATTTTCCTTAGTTTTCTTCTATGAATATCAAAACAGTGCCAAAAACCTAACCAGGATTGAAGTACATCATAACATCTGCTCTTTTTTCATCCACCTGTTACTCTGCTCCAGAAGATGCCTAATTGGGAAATAATTTATTAACTTCCAGAAAAACACTGTAATAAAACTCAGAGTGACTATACTGCAATTCCATCTCCTCCTTTTAAAAAATTTAGCACTGTATCTTTTGCTTTTTCATTGTTATGGTAACCTCACAAATTCTCCAGCGCTTGCTTTTCTGAAGTAAACACCACGAAGAAATTGTAAAGAAGTCAAGCAGCCAGCTGAAATGCAGCTCCTACAAATCACAAGAAGAAGACAAGTGTCACAGAAGCGAGGTCAGGGTCACCTCATGTGAGGTCCCCAGTCACCCCCTGAAGGTTTTCTCTCCCCTGACCACTGGTGATGCTCGCTGAACAGCTTTCACTGAAGACCAATCTTCTCATATGCAACTTCTCAGCATCTGAGTAGTTGTTTTAAACAAACCTGCCCCTAAGGCCCAGAGAACCTGGAAGAAAAACTAAAGAAAAAGAGAAAACCCTCAAAGTGTGTGCCTTCTAAATGACTCCCTTCTTATTTTATCCTGGTACCTTCCCTCATCAGTGCAGATTTTAACTACATCAGTCTTCTGCTCACAGAAAGGAAGTTCCAAGACTCCATGAAATTTTCTATTACTCTTGAGATCCCTGGGCAGGCACTCACAGATGCTGCAACCTGGCAGCAACACAACCATTTAAGCAAATCATTTTAGATTCAACACCTTTTTATGAAGAAAATTTAGGATCCTCATCTCATAAAGAGATGGATGTTATCTCTCCAAGCTGCAAACCAAATAAAACCCAGTAGAAAGGCAAGGTAAGGACTGAACTTGGTCACTGGCAAAATAGGAAACACAACCCTCAAATTCTTTTAATTTCTCTTCTGTGTTGCTGCTACAAAATCGTTGTGCCTTCCTCATCCAACAAACCCTACAGAATAGCGTAAGATTATTTGACCATGTTTATATGCTCATAATAAGTGTAATTGCACAGTCCAGATGCTAGATTCTGGCATCCCAAAAGACTTTCAGCAAGAAAAATGGCTATGTAAATTCTTATAATCATATAAAACCTTTGCTCCCACCTGAAGGAGTAGAGGATAACTGAACAGCACAGGTTAATTTCTATGTTTACAGTCCGTGCAGTATTCAAATTCACTGCCAATTAAAAGGACAATATAATTGAATTAGCAGAAGCAACCTATGACAGAAATTCAATTACAAAGCAGAATTAAAGGAAGAGATGTCAGAAACTTTTGGTGGCTGGGCAGGAAGAGGTGCATCAATCTACTATTTTCAGAGCTGCTAGCAAAAAGCTTAAGGAGGAGTCTGCTCTAAATAATAACTTGAAATATCCTCCTTATAAAAAAGCTTCATTGACAGACCAGAGAAACCAAAATGACAGATTTTTTTTTTTTCAGACATTACTTTGACCTATCTGGCACAGGTAAAACTTCTTCTCAACGGTCAGACATCACCTACCTCTACCTCCCCTGCAGGCACTGCAGCTCTGCCATGTCCTGCACAATCCTCAGACTTGCCTTGGCTTGCACCAAAACCATTGCAGACACCTTTATTTTTCTTTTGTTTTTCAAAGTTTTTAACCCCCTTCATTTTCTCTGAGTCATAGACACTATATTTTAAATAGATTTCTTTCTACTTGATGAAGAAGCTTCAAGTGTTTGGGGCACTTTTCTTCCTTTAATGGTCACTATTTTACCCTGCCCTGTTCTAGCCTCCATTTGCCACCCTTTGGCTGATACTATCCTTGATCAATCTCCATGCTAATTACCAATAGGGACCTCCCACACCTCCGAGGTTCATTTTTAATAACTGCATTAAGACAAATCAATACTGTTATTAACATAGCCACATTTGTGGACGGTGTGACCTGACTGCAAATGCCACATGCAGCAGGGAAGATACTCCGAGCACCATATGAAGTCTTTGTGCTCCCTTATTTGCAACTTCTTTTTCAAGTACACTCTGCTTTTTTATAAAAATGGGGTGGGGTTTTTTTCTCTTTTCCTTGCAAATGCAAACTGATGAAGACTGGTAGGACATAAAATTTTGCAGTCCCCTTCACATGTGCATAGCAATAATATGTGGACAGCCAAGAAACTAAATGTCCTGTCAGCTGGTTTGAAGTTGGCCTCGATGATCATTGTAGGACCCTTCCAACTGAACTACTCTATTCTGCTCTAACTTTACTCCAGTCACCCCCAGCCAGCCCACTCATCACCAACCACAGCACCTGAACTTTGGTTGTTCACTTCTATATACATTCATGCATGCATCCAGAGAGCACATGTAGCCATGCCAGCACTCATACTGGCTGTCCCACTGCTCTGGAGTGTGTCCACCCAACCCCTTCTGCTAATGCACGATCTCTTCCCACTCATGTCTCACCCCTTCTCATCTTTCCCACCAGGCCCATAACCCACCATGCTCGGAGCCCATCTGGACCCAGAATTCAACCCACAATGCAAGGAAAGTCCTAGAGGGTTCTAGGTCCCTACTTTCCAGAAGGGGTGTCAGTCAGTTTACCCAGGCAATCAAAGGACAATCACTACTCAAGGGCATTGCCAACCTCACCAACTCCCAGGGATCACAAACGCTACTCAGTGTGACTCAGGAGAGCCTAGAGGCCACTGCAGCCCAGCACAGGCTCCTGGGCAGGTTTTCCAGCCCATACTGAGCTCCATGGTGCTGTAACTAGAGAATTAGATACTGGCTAACGTAAATTCTAATTCGAGTCTTCTTCTCAATGTCCTGCTGTGGCTGCAGTGCAAATACACCTCAGACTGTGCGTCCCCTGAGAGGCTGGTACCGCCGAGAGAGATTTTTGTTGTGTCCTCAGCATAAACTGCTGCCCCTCCTTTCTTTGCCTCCAATACCTCTAGTGGCACCTCTTCCATTATCATTTTGCCTAAGCAATGTGCTTGCAACACCCCCAGTAATTATAATAATAGTAATAATGCCAGAGCACGAAGGAAACACCAAGCACTGACAGTAGCAGGAAACGGCAACAGGGAGGAGTTCAAAACATTGCTCAGAGGCTGTGTATGCTTATTTGGAGCACCTCCTGCACCTATTGAGTGAACAGACTGAACAGGCTCCCAGGCTACTTTAATTTCACATGCTGTAAAGCAGCCTGCATTTTCAGAAGCTATCCAACTCCTGCCAGCTCTCTGCCTTCAGGGTTTCCCTTCTACAGTTTATTTAGACAACATTCCAACATAAATTTTTGCAACCTAAAGCCTGTTGCAGTAACAGTGGTACTTACATCTGCTCACAAATTCACCCTGACACTGCTTGGTGAATTTAACTGTACTAGTGAGGTGAAATGCAAAGCCAGGTCCAGCTCTCAGCAGAGAAGAAAGAAAAAAGAATGGTGAATATAGAATCATAGAATAGTTTGGGTTGGAAGGGACTTCTAAAGGTGATACAGTCCAACACCTCTGCAATGAGCAGGTATCTTCAACTACATCAGGTTCCTCAGAGCCCCACCTAATCCGACCTTGAATTTTTCCCGGGATGGGGCATCTACCACCTCTCTGGGCAATCTCTGCCAGTATTCCACCACCCTCTGTAAAAAACTGCTTCCTTATATCTAATCTAAATTGACCCTCCTTCAGTTTAAAACAATTACCCCATAATGCACCATTAAAAACACAACCACCAAACAGAATTTACAAAAAAACAGCCAAAACCCAAGGAGAGCGGGGCTGCTGGGTGTTGCAGGGATGGTGATATAATCCCTGCCTGTCTTCCTTCAGTTTCCCATGGCACTATCAGGAAAGTCAAAAGTCCTGAGAGCACAACATATTCACCTGGGTCCTTAAAAGTAAACTCTCCAAGTGAGTAACAGAACCAACGTTTCTGCCTATAAGGCTGTGACTTATGCTTCTGTCCAAGCAGGAATATCCCGCCTTAGCTGTGAGACGTCAGAGCTGGGCTCACAGAAACCAGAGAAATCCTACCAAATGAACACATCTATCCCCTCGATTTTTCCTGTGGGATTTTAGAAAATGCTCCATGCTGCCCTGTACATGTTCACTGCACCTCTGCCATGCTGGAGCTCTCTTACAGCACAGAAACACTCGGAGTACAATCCAAAAAGGTAGGATCAACTTTAGTATGTTAGGTCTACAGCGAATAACTACTCTACACCTCCAAAAACCCCATTCTGAGCATTCCCAAAGGTTCATTTACTGAACACAGGTGCAATTCAGAGGTTAAACCATTGACAAAAGAACAGCCTGAGTCTTCGGAACAAGAACCTTATCTCTGACTGGCGCTATTGTATCAAGCAGTCATCCCTGCCAGATTCAGGAAAACAACAGGGAATTCAACAGAAGCCAAAAGCAGCAATGCAAAGGAGAAACCTGCATGCCAACAGGGTCTCATCATGGGCTACACCGCCACAGACTCATGGTGGAGGCAGAAGCAATTCCCCTGGCTTTGGAGGAGTTTTGCCCACTTCAATCCAAAGTTCCAGATTGCATTTCTGCATTACATGTCAGTTTGGGCTTCCATTCCCTCCTGAGTTCCCTTACTGAATTGCAAGGTTGTTTAGATGCTGGGGTTTTTTCCAAAAAAGGCTATTAACAAATGCCACATACTGCCTGGTCTGATTTCCACGCAAGCAATCAGCCTACAGTTAAACAGGGTACAGGCAGCTGGGGACAGAACAGTGTCAGTTATTTACCCTATTTCCTCTTAAAACTTTTTTCCAATACAATTAACTAAATTGTGTCATTACACATTCATTGTCCAGGAAGTTTCTCCCTTCCCCTTTTTAGCCTCCTTTTCAGTTGCATTTCCCTGCTTCACAGGATGCTCTAAACTAAACATTACATTCAAGTTACACAATAAAGATTTGGGAGGGATGGAGTGAATGAGGAAGGTCACAGGAAGGGAGGTATCTGCTAAAATAAGATTTGCTAAGCAGCTACGTAGGACCTAGTGTCAACTGCCTTTTATTAAAGGAGACTGTTGTTAGTATTAGCTAATCTACCAGGTGGAGGGACATAACAGAGCAAGAGTTGAAATAGTTCAAAAACTTTCCAAGGACTGAATGAAGCTTGAATTAATTAAAAAAAAAAAACAAATTACAGGGATAAATGCTGTTATGGCACAGCCAAGGTGCCTCCTATAACCTTAACCCTCTCTGTATATTGAGGTTTTTATGCTACATAAAACCACACTTCAGCTACACAATATGCAGATGCATTTAAACTAAGTTCATCACAAACTAGTGCTCCTGGGCAGATCGCTTATTCATTTTAAAAAAATCTACACATTGCCATTTTTATAAGGACAAAACCACCTTGAAAGCAAAGCAAAAAACAGATGCACCGATGTCTTTTTAACCTCCAGAGAGCAGGAAAAGCAATGTTAAGTGCAAAACTTCCTGCACACATCAATCATAGCTTCAAAGGCTGTAAAATATCAAGCTCAGGTGACAAAGATTTTTCCAAGCTGATGGGTCTTCCCTGCTCTGCCAGGACAGGCTGCTGCTTCCTCATAGGCAGCCCTTCTGCAGCCCGCAGCTTACCTCGGCACAGGCTGTCCCAGCACAATCAGGGGACATCCAGATGGGTCCAGCCAGCAGCAGGGCTGTCTGGAACACAGCTGGGCAAACTCCTCCTCAGGAGCCACAGGGACACTTGGGTGACAATGCTGGAAGGCGACTCCCCTTTGTAAGATGGTGGAAGCCACAATCTGTGGGAAGCCAAGCACCTGGAGAAGACTGATGGGTGACCACCACAATGTCTATTCCTTGGGATCTCTCACCATTACTGCTCCAGTTAGGGATTGTTCCCTCTCCTTCCATCCACTTCTGACTAACAATTAAGAAATGGGTTTAAATGGAGGCTTGATATTGAGAAGCAGGAGCCTGGCATTTCCACAGCTTGATGTGAACAAGAGGGTGAGCTGAGGGAAGAGAGGAGACAACCAGTGGCAAATCACCACCCTGCAAACCCCACATCATATCAGCCACAGGCTGCAGCCAGAGAGGCAGAACCTGGCATGGGGATGTCACACAGCCACACACACAGATGGCAGTGCTGGCTGGCCTCGAGTAGCCGCCCTGCTCTGCCCCAGCACCTGCACACCTTCCTCAGGTCACACGGCATTTCACCACTGGGCATGGACAGTGAGTACGGAAAGCAGAAGGCACACCATTACACCCCTCATGATGCTTAAAAGCCACTGACAGTTCATCTTTCTGTCTAAGGACTGCTCCACCAGAAGGCACCCTTGCTACAAGCCCCTGAGCAGCCATGCAATAGTCAGCCCGCCCTTTGGCATGCATACAGCTCAAGAATATCAGAACTTTCCCCCAAAATGTTTTTGCAATGTTTTCCTGAAACCGAGAAAGCAATGCAGAGCATTTTTACTAGAAACATGCCTCCCTACAAGGCATAAAAAGCCATCAAATCCAGTAATGATGCAGACAAGACTCCAGCACCAGCAATGGGCATTAAGCATCTGAAAACAAAGGTTGGCACCAAGATGCAACTAATTCAAAATGTCCCAACACCAATGGGACTAGCCAACACCTGACTGTGAAGCTCCTGGTGCTCAGAAGACAATGTCTCAGCCAACTGCTGAGGAAGATCATCCTTGAACATGTCCTGTAACAAGTCAGAGCTCTGAAAATAGCCAGCAAGTGCACCTCCACTTCCGAACTCTGACTTCGGAATTACACCCATAAAAACGAGCACTCAGTAAATTCAGCTTCTGGTGCTATCAGTTCAGAACAGCTTGCCTCACTTAAGGGACAAGACTTCTGGAAAGCTGCAGCACGCATCCCATGAACAGCCCGCCAGCAGCCCCCAGCAGGAGTGATGAAAGACAGCAGGTTTTCATAGGGACAAGCCTGGCTGAGCAAGTCAGCCTGCAGATTCAGGGAATTCTTAAGGAGATGGGAGAGCAGGCTAGAGCATGAATTAAAAATGGTGATCTTCCCTCACTTTGTCTATCTCCTGAGAAAAACACTGCTCTTTGTAACAGTGCTTTAGCACCAGATTTAGGAATTAATGCCATTTTAAGTAGCGTGACACGAGCAGAACAGAAAGTTGTGGCTGCAGTCTACAGAGCTGAATCTCATTTGCTTTCAGACCATTACCACAGCTTCAATTACCCTCAGCTGGAATGAAATCTAATTTCCATTAAAAAAATTTATCTTTTGATACATCTTCTGACAACCCTGGAAGAAATCCTGACTGGTCCTGGCAGAGTTGCTGCTCCTCGGACGAGCCTGGCACAGAGGGGAGCAGCACACCCAGGCTCACACTGTGCTCCCCAGGGAGGGCAGGCACATGGGCAGTGACCAAGCCCTTGTCCCGACAGAGAAGGGGCCTCAGCCATCACTGAGGGTGCAGCACACCCAGCAAACCAACCCCAGCTGATGCAGAAGGGAACCAATTGAGTTCAAAAGGTCTCCCACAACTGATTTCAGTCAGTTTGCTCCACATCAAATCTAAGCCAAAGGAAAACACTTGCCATGGATTCTGGGGGAATCAGGCTGCTTACACCAGGGACAGGCTTGGTTTGCCACCCTCCACCAGATGCAGCTATCCACGCTTCATTGCACAAAGCCACAAGAGAGGCTGGACACAGGCATGTGCTCATTCCCACTTAGATGGTTCTGGCTTTCAGAGACACATAGGATTGCATGACTGTCAAATACCTGCTTTTTCAACCCCTGTTTTATGTTATTAAAGTGCCTCCTTTAATAAACTCTTACACACAGGAGTACCGATTTTCTGGAAAGCCACCTCAGAATCTCCCTGAAGCAAAGCTGACATGCTTGAGCTCAAGAGCAATAAAACTCAGCACGGCAAAAATCATGGTGTCTAACCACGGAGGGTGCTGAGCCCGCTTTCTTCTCCCCCCTCCTCTGTACATCAACTCCAGCTCTGTCGGTACAAGAGCTTTAGGAGGATGGACATCAGGGAGAGGAGATGAGAGAGGTGACTCAAGACACAGGTGTACTGATGGTTGAAGAAGAGACTTGAATTGGAAACTGGAAGGAACAGCAGAAACCCTGGCTTGTTCCAGGACGGTGCTTTGATCACTCTGCAGAGGATGACAAAAGGCGGCTGCCTGTGATACCCACCTGCCAGGCAGCTCCTGCCAGGCCCCTGCTCCCAAGCCTAAGTTTCAAGCTGCTGCCTTCCCTTCAGCTCTGGCGAAGGGGATACAAGGTTTTCAAGTGCCTTGTAACATATTGCACAGATGTTGTTCCTAGGCCCTTTCCTAAGCACGGCAAAGTACACTTGCTTTTTTTTCTGAACACACATTTCATAATTAAAGTTGGTGCTAATGGTTATGCATCCACAATGTCCTCCCTTATAACTCCCACTCTCCTCTCATGCACAGCCAGCTCTCATCAACCAGCCACAAACTGCTCTCCAAAGGAAAATCTGTTTCTCCCCAGGTAAGTTTTAAGAAAGAGAAAGCGATACGTTTGGAGAAACAAAATTTACCTACTAAAAAAAAAGCTTCATTAAAGAGAAAATGGAAAGGATGCCCTGCAAATGCTAACTGGCTTTTGACGGTGGCTATCTGCATCATGACCAAAACCAGGGAGCTTTCTCCCTTTACATGGTGGGCAAGCTGCCAAGAACAGAGCATCCTGCACACAATGCCCTTTAGAAAGAAAAAAAGAAACATGAAAAAAATTCCTGCTACCTCCGAACAAGGAAAAGCTCCCTCCTGCACAGATAGGCTAGCCTTTGAGGAGCAGAGGTGAATGAAAAGCAGGGCTCGCAGAAGGCTCGAAGAAGGCTGGCGAGGAAGACTTGCAGCACGCCCACACGCTGGCTCCCAGCCCCCTGAAGGCATTTCTTTTCCTCCCTCCTCCCACCACCGCCCCTGACTATTCTAAAATGACTTTGCATGAGCCATGTGCCAATTTCCTAGCACCAGCACTATGTATTATTTCCTTACCCTGTGCCCAAGTTATACCATCCATCACGTTGGTATTTTCAAGAGATTACAAGAAACTGGGATTTGCACAGTAAAGGACACACAAGCATACATGGTCCCATTCCCCGGGGGCACTCAGTGTGAAATGCTCTTGCACTTCCATTGCTGGGAAGTTCCTGATCCTGGTGTGCTGCATGGTTGGGGAATCAAAAACAAACCCCTTTGCCACTCTGACTAGTCCACCGGTTAATTAATTACGATAAATCCATTGTCCAAAACAAAAACATAATTAATTGCTAAACCAGCTGCCCAAGTTTAGCTGTTGCTCTTGGCAAACCTGTCAGGATCTCAGTACGCCTGGTTTTCAGCAAACATCTCTGTAGGTGCAAGCCATGCTTTCTGACTTTGAAGTCTCCAAGTGTCCCTGTTACCCAAATCCAGTGTTCTCCAACCCGAGCAGATATTTAAAGGGATATCATCAGCTCAAACACCTTCCTGAATACATTAAGATTACAGTAACTAGCAAGCATCCTTTTTTTTTTTTTCCCCAGCTGCCAAATATGCATTTATCCAGCATTTATCCTTTCCCTCTTAGGCAGCCTGATTTCCCTTGAAAACAGAGGGCAGAAGAAAAAACAAGGTTAAACACATTTGAAGAAGCCACCAAAACACTGGCAGAAAGTCTCAAAGGCTGATGCATGAATCGTATGTAACTGCTGCTATGTCTAAGTTTTCTTGCTGGTTTTTCTCCCCAGCCAGATTTCAAGTACATTGTGCCACTTGAGACAGGCAGCTCAATCACTGGGAAATATGTTGCGTGCAAGAGAAGAAAGAAGCTGGCCAGGTTGTAGCTGGCATCTTTTGAACAGAATGCTGCTGGCATGAGTTTCCAAATAATCTTGACTAACATAGATCATTGGGGAAAATTCCTTAAACTACTTGCTGCTTTCTTTGATTTTAAAAAGATATACATCTACAGAACAAGAAACGCTGAAATAGCAAAAGTGCCATTGCCATGTCTTTCACACTGGTTACTCACAGGTATCTACAAACCTACTGTGCAAATGATAAGCAGCATTTTTTAATAATAATAAAGGCATATTTCATGCAGTTCAATCCAGAAGAACCACAGTGTTTCTTACATTGCAAGACTGATCTGCTCCCCGCCCCCCCCAGCTCCTGCCTACTAATTCCAGCACAATCAGAGCAGGAGAATGCATAATTCGTCCTGCAATCGACCCTGCAGGTCTTAGTCATTAAGCAACATAACACTAAACTTCCAGAAAGGTCACATTTCCAGAACGTTCAGCTGAAGTCTCTCCTATCCACTGAAAGACTCTGAGAGGTTAAATAAGGAGCTCCTCATGGAGTATTTGCCTGCATTGTTCATGGATTCACATTTACTTTGCTATCAGAGCATGACAATAGATAGAGGATATTTATCTGGGTAAGTCAAGAAATGCAGAAATCAATGGGTTAATTTGCAGGTTAGCAAAACACAACTGACTTGTGAAAGCTTTTATACAGCAAAAAGCTGATAATGTGAAGATAATTGTTTGCCTTCATTATACTCTCAGGATGGTAGAGGATTATTGGAACAATGGAAATTTCAAGCACTGATTCAAAATATTTTCCGTTATTAAAGTCCAAAAATTTTGCAAGAGCGAATCCTTCTACTATCCATGGGTAGGATCCCACACAATATAATAATACAGTTAACAAAATCTAAGATAAACCCCCTGCCAAAAAGAAAGTTTAACTTCAGTCTGAGTTAAGCTTAATGGACCTGCAGAATTTGGACACAAACAATTTTCTAATACAGTCAACAAGCAAAGAAACTGATCCAACATATAGACACTATGGAAAGCATTGTAGGAACATGAAGAAAAACACATTAAAAAAAAAGGTCTGGGTTTTTTCCATTAACTGGAAGACATACTGCATTTGTTCCTGAATCTGACCTAAAAGTCACGCTTGAAGGAAATGCCAGCAGTTCTTTGGAAAAGTGTGAGATCCTCTTCCCATGAGTATCAGTGTATCTTGCACATGCATACAGTGCAACCTTATTGCTCACAGTTTCACATCACTAAAAGCAAGAGAAAAACCCAATGATACAGAATTTTAATTCATATTGCCCCCTTAGTCTACCAGCATTCTTGTCTCATCCATGTCAAAGTGATCAACACTCGAAAGAATGTTGTCTTGCTTATAAAAAAAAATAAAATCACGTTGCATGAGTATTTTTAATTGCAACCATTTCTAAACCAGATCACATGCGCTTTTTTTTCCCCATTTTCTTTTTTTTTTTTTTGTGGAATCATAATCCAAGTTTAATGTTGCTTAGGCTACAGATTAATCTCTATCCCCAGCTCCCAACAACTGGCCCATGTTACTGCCATGCCCATGAGCTCGGGTGGTAGAATGGGGGCACCATGGTGCCAGCTGCAACACACAGCGAGCAAAGCACTGCCTGCACCAACACAGTGACAGACTCATCTGAGAACTCAAAAGGTTTGTCTACACAAGTTCCTGCCGGTGCAAGCAGCCAGCAGCAAGAGCAAACCCCACTCCAGCAGCTGGCAGAACTCTTCTCACCGTTGCAATTCTCTGAACGGACTAAGCTTTGCCAACAAAAGCGCTTTTTTTGCCAGCAGAGCTGACTCCTCAGTAGAGCTGCTGCCAGCGTGGAGACAGCCACTCTATAGCGGCACATGCTTTTTTTCCCTCCCAGTTTCCTATACTTCCAACTCTACACAGAGAAACCCTAAATTTAAGGCAAGAAACAAAAAAAAGCAGAAAATAGGTGTCACGAGGAGGTGATGCTTGTCCTGCTGGCTTTCCATTATCTCCACACCTAATCTAAGGGAAATGTGAGGAGATAATGTGCATTCTTCTCCGAGCCCGACCAAACTAGATGAAATCCAACACACGCAGTTGTAAGATCCTGTTGCCTGAATCAAAGGGTTCCCAATCAAAGCACCTGAGAAGAGCTGAGGAATTGGTAGACGCAAGGCAGATACTCGGCCCTGGAACAGGCAGTATGTCCTGCACAGGCTCCTCCTGGCTCTGCTCCCTAGCCAGAAGTACTTGATGATGCTGGTGGACCCCATGCAGGACAGCATATCACGCCAGTGATATCAACGGCTGCTGCAATAGCCCCCCAGTCTTTGCTTAGATTTCATCTCAGGCAAAAAGAGCTTTTGAATCTAAAGCCACGACAAATGGCTCCCACTGGGAAAAACATGGAATATTTTGGGGAGGGAGCAATTGTTTCCTCCTTTCTTCCTCCCACAGAGAAAATCTGATCTTCCTACCAGATTTTCACTTGTGAATGGGATTAGAGGACAACACAGCTCCAGTGCCTGCCTACAAGTATTCCTGTGAAAAAGCTCAGGATTTTGTCACAAAGCTATAAATCACCCATCTGTGAACAGGAGACACAAACCTACTGAACACCCAGCTGTTTTTCTCAGCAAACCTTTCATTCCCGATGGTGCATTACATGACCTTTTTCCAAACCGAGCAGAAACTTATTTGCATGGGAACTTACTTGTAAAAACACTTGCCTCGTTTTATTCCCTATTTCTTGTAATTCCCTGTACTCCAGCAGCTACTGTGTGCTGGAGCCCTGTGCTTCAGCAAGTCCCCCTCCAGCCTGATGCAAACCACGGCTGGCAGATGCCTTTGCTGCTACAACCTCCCAGGAGTAGGGTGTCTCCCCTTGCCCCGAGTTCAGGGGACGGGGGTGACCTTGGCGGCAGCCGTCCGGCCTCCAGCACACTCTCCCCGGGGTGCAGACAGGCGAAAAATCCAACTGACCAGAGGCAAACGGCAGCATTTTTTAGAGGCAGTTTAAGAAGGTGGCAATAGGAAGTCCGGGTCTGTAGGAGTTGACTCAAAGGTCCCTGCAACACTCATGCGGCGGGAACTTCTCCGGGTAAACCATTAACCACCATAAAGCAGAGCTGCGAAACGCCCCTCGCCATAAGGGAGGCTCACACACATCCGAACACACGCGGATTGCATGTGTATATGCACACACATATATACAGATACCCATACATGCACAAACATCTACAGGAAGACACACAGATACACACATATATTTGGGGTTTTCTGAGGGCAGGGGAAACGCCGGCAGACCCGTGTGCTCGGGGCGAGGCGAACGCTGACACCGCAGCCCCGCGGCGTCAGAGCGAGGGAATCCGCTCGCATCTCCCGGACGCGAAAAGGGCACTCGGATCCGCTCCGCATCCTCTGGCGGCGAAGGGGGCACCCGCCCCGCTCTGCGCCCCGAGGGGCTGCAAGAAATGCGCGAAGCGCCCCGCGCCCGCAATCCAGACGGGATATTTCTAACCCTCGCTCCCCAAAAATACCACCCCCCCCCAAAAAGCGAGAAAGCTCCCCCCTCCCTCCGGCTCCGCTCTCCGACAGTCCCCGCGGCAGGAAGGGGTGCGCGGATCTCCCGCAGCCCCGCCGAAGTTTCCGCGCGGCTCCGCGGGCGGCGGCGGGGCAGCGCCGGCTCCTTACCCGGCTGTGCGAGTGGGGTCCCGCGGCGGCCTGGGAGCGGCGGCGGCGGCTGCGCGGGGGCGCGGCGGCTTCCTGGGAGCTACAACTCCGCGGCGGCGCCCGGGCGAGCCGCGCGCCTGCGGAGCGGCGGCGAGCGGGGAGGACAAGAGGAAATGAGCGGGAGGCGCATTGGAGGGGAGGGAGGGGGAGGAAGGAGCAACTGGGATTGGGATGCAGCTCCATGGGGAGGCAGGTCTTTGCTGACTTCCTTGCTTGGAAGCCCAGTGCG
>JAWWES010000115.1:100593534-100623623 GCA_035583135.1 Lophotriccus pileatus | reverse complement strand
GCCCCGCGGCGTTCCCAGCGCTGAGCACCGCGCAGGGGCCGCCGCCGCCGCCGCTCCCGCCGCGCCCGGACACTTGGTATCGCCCTGCCCGGCCCCCCCCGGGCCGCCGCCGCCGCCGCGGGCAGGAAGTGCAGGGCTGGCGGGGGCAGCGCGGAGAGGCGGCTCCGCGGGGCTGCGCGCCCGCGGGGGGCTGCGCCCTCCCCTCCCGGCACGGCGGGCACGGGCCAAGGGGCGGAAAAGTTCTGATTTTTGATCTGGAGGGTTTTTTTCCCTTCCCCTCCCCTCATTTTTTTCCCGTTTGTTTTATTTTTTTACCCCAAAACAAAGAAGGAAACGCCGGGACAGGACACCCTCCCGCCGCACCAGCTCGCTCCGGGCCCTGCGCGCAGCCCCAGCGCGGCTGGAGGTGCCGGGTGCGCGGGGTCGAAGGGGGGACGGCAGCAGCGGGGGTCGCTTGGAGCGGCTGCTGGAAGCGAGCGCCTCCGCCTCTCGGCACATCCACCCCGCGCTTCCCTCTCAGCAGGGCGATGGGACAAGCCCCCTGCCACCCACAGTGCCCCCGTCCTGCGCCGTAAGTCGCGGTACAGGTGCCGTCGGCTGAGTCTGTGCACGCGTGCCGTCCCGCTGGCTGGAGAGGGGCTGTCACCGTTCGCTCACCGTTCTGTGCAAGACGTGAACTTGCAGAGCCTCTCCGCATACCCCACCACAAAATGGAGGGGATTTAGGGATTGATGTTAATCTGCTTCCTGAGGGAGGTAATTGGAAGCATTGCTCAGAAATATGGCCTGCAGCACAAAGAAGTGAATCTTCCTCTTAGGATATTCCTCCCCATTCCCCAGCTCCTGCCCAGAACATTTTCAAGACAAAAATAGATGGAGAATTCAATGTAGTTGCCACTGTGCCTTATCGGTAGCTTTCACTCTGCCTCCCCTTATAGGCGACTCCGTGAGCACATTCAGTGCTGTCGTGAGATAAGAACTGAATAGAGCTGAAATCAAGGACACACCAGGAAGAAGATACTAAAAGATTTTAGCGAGAAAACTTGGGAAGCAAGGGAGGGTGGGGGTAGGGGTGAACAAACAGAAAAATTCCACCACCCACCAAAGTAGCAGTTTTTCAAAGCTTATCTCTGCACTAAGTCCAGCAGATTTTCATATGGACAGGGAAAAAACCAAAACAACACAAAATAATAAAAAACACACCCCGCAACCACCAAAACAAAAACAAAAGACCAAAACCAACACAAAACAAACTAAAAAGAAAACCCAGCCAAACCTTGAATACGCGTACTGCAAAGCTTGAATACATTGAAACTGGACACATTGAATCAAAGAGAAGAAAATGTTACAGAGATTAAAACGTTTCTCAACAACAGCCACTTGCTCCAAGACCTTTCAGAAATAGGTGAAATGGTTTTGCCACCTTAAAAAGAAAATAATAAAAGCGTCAGCCCAAGGCAAAGAAACAAGTTTGGAAAATAAAGAACCTGAACAGTTAAAACTAGAAGCAACTTGACCAGAAACATATAATGGGAAACTCTATGCAACCACCATTGCTGCCAACTTCACCTGCTTGAAGCTGGGTTTTCCTTGCATGATTACATGTGAGTAATCCCCTTGATTTCCGGGCAAACCCTTCCCTGTGCAAGCATTTTGCCAACGTAAGCAAGACTGGATGCAAGGATGGGGCTTTGGCTCCTGCCATGCCTCTGCTGCTGCCAGGGAGGGTAGTGGCACAAATGATGACATCACTCCGCCCAGGAATATGTGGCAACAGAGCAAGTACCTATTTGAGGCCTTCTCCAAGATTTACAACCCTCAGGGCTGATGTCTGGTGAGAGAAAACAGTTGGCACTCAACCCCACTTTTATTTTTGACGCAGTTGTCACTCTATAGCCCCTACAGCAGCAGTTTTCCCTCTGCATGGCAGTGCCCTGTGTCCTGTGATGGGCAGGCTGTGAGATGAGACCTGCAGTCATTTCTGAGGCTGCAATGGCTCCTCTCCAGGATGCCCTAGTTTGATGCAGATTGGCAGCTGCGAGTGCCCTGCTTGGTTTGGGGTGATCCTCTGGTGGGTGTCTTTGTGCTGCTCTGCACCCTGCTCAGCATAGCACTCAAACATGTCTATCAGGAGCTGACTATTTTGGGAGAGTCAGGGACATGGCTGCTGCTTTCTTTGGTCCATCTAATATTCTATGTATTGTCCCTAAAGCAATTGAATAAATACTGAAAATAATTCTGGATTCAACAATTATTTTGAACATACAACAAGAACCAAATGAAGTGTTGCTATCACTTATACTCATTTATACTTCTTTCTTCACGAATTGTACCCTTCCAGCTGCAACTACGTACAGGATGGTGCAATCCAGATAGACAGCCAACCAGAGACATGCCACCAAGATTTCAGATGATTTAGAGTCCTAATGCTTGATAGCGAGCAATTCTTGAGTTACATAACTCCCTTGGGAAATGAGGAAGAATGGCTTTAGAAAGTTGTCAACTGCTCATAAACAATCTGAGATGAAAAGAAGCTATAGATTCATTCCCGCAATGAGTTTATGAGGGCTGCTGCTCCCCTCCCAGAAGGGCAACGGAACGGGCGAACAGTCTGGAAAATATGTCTTCTGAGGAGCAGTTGAGGGAGCTGATGTTGTTTAGCCTGGAGAAAAGGAGGCTCACAGGGGACCTTTTTGCTTTCTACAACTACCTGAAACGAGTTTGTAGCTAGGTGGGAATCAGTCGCTTCACACAGGTAACAAGTGGGCAAGAGGAAATGGCCTCAAGCTGTGCTAGGGAAGGTTGAGATTGGATATTCAGAAAAATTTCTTCATGGAAAGCATTGTCAAGCACTGGAACATGCTGCTGTGGAAAGTGGTGGAGTCACTATCCCAGGGGGTATTAAAAGATGTGTAAATGTGGCACTTATGGACATGATTTAGTGCTGGACTTGGCGCTGTTAGGTTAATTTTTTAACTCGATGATATTAAAGGTCTTTTCCAACTTAAATGATCCTGTGATTCTACAAAGGCATTTGCAAAACTGGTCCCACTGGGTGTATCTGGCTTTTTTGAAGTTCTTCTTTTGATGACATGTGTTTGTTAAGTCCATCTGTAATAACCCCATGGACTTTCACAAACTTAAATCCATAGCTGCTCTGGCATCTCACCTTTTGTTTGGTTTTTCTTTCTGATTTTCATTCTGTTTCCACAGCGAGGAGTGAGAAAAAAAGGTGGATTAAATTAGATTCATCTGCATCATTCCAACTATGCTGAATTTGAAGGTAATGTGTGAAATTCCTTTGGCGGTCTGAGGTTTAATCATCAAGGGATTAGATGGAAACTAAAGTGTTTGAGGTATGTGGCATGCTGCTAGTCTTTAAATTTCTTCCATAATAATGTGAGTTTCATAAGGCTATCACTAATCTTGAATTATTATCTGCCTTCCTGTGGTTTGCCATGATTAACTTGAGGAAGAGATTAAAGCGATGTTTACCTTTTTTGAGAAGCTTATCAACTTCACCTGGGCAGCTCAACACCAAAAAGCAAAGGAAGATCCTGCTGGCAAGGATTAAGGATTCAGCCCAATTTTTCCCTGTTGGTCTTCTGATGCCTGTCATGATTGTTGAGATGGAAAGTGCTGCTGGTGTCCTTGACAGCAGCCAATTGCTCCAGATGTGTTCAGACTGGGTGTCTGGCAGAAAGACTGTGTGGGTCAGACAGACTCTGATCTGCCTCTCCCAGAAGAGCCAGGACTTGCCTCCACTGCAAACAGTGACAGCAAAAACATGTCTTCTGTCTTTGAGCTGGGGACATGGTCATCCTGGTCACACTGTCATCCTGGAGGTGGATGGCACACACTTTCCCAGGGGAAGCTGCTGGTCAGCAGTTTAACCTGAGAAGTAGCTCCTGGCTGGGCTGTTTGCAGAACAAACTTGAAGGAGAGGTTGGAGAAGCACCCCTGGCACTCCCTCCACCATTGAGCTTCCTCACAATGTGCATTTATCAGAAGAAAGCAATGTTTCAAAAGACAATGTAATTATACTTTTTAAATCCTCTTTTAATCTTGCTTTTGGAAATCCCTCAAGTGTCAGGAATCACTTTAGAGAAATTCGAATGAGAACAGTAACAGAGAAATGAGCCAGTGTTATTTACCTGTGATAAAACTGGTTGGGAGGTACTTGGGGAAATAAGAGGGAAAATTGTTTCTATTTTCTTTGATAATTTTTGAATTCCAGTAATAAACCCCTAGATGCTCACCTATAAAGCCTCCTATTTTTGCCACCAGATGCTGGGGCTTGAATCTTTGACTGCATCAGCTTAACTGCTCTTTGTGCTCCTTTGCATTTCCAAGTCACACTTAACAGGCAAACATAACTTGGGAAATGCCAGCTGCACACATGGCTCTTGCCTGCAGTGTGGGCAAGCAGCGTGGCCTGATCAGAAAGACCTAGTATTTAGTGTAGTACCAAAACAAATGTGCCAAGTGGTTTTGGCAATCACCTGGATCACAGAGACTGGGAGTGGAAAAGAGCAGGTAGGTTTTTACAATGAATTTTCCTGCCAAAGCAGGATTGTTCCCTGCAGTATTTTCTAGTGTGCTCCCCTGGCCTGTTTTAAATGACCTTGTAGGATGGGGAGAAATGGGAGGGGCGGAATCATCTAGTTATCTCTGAAGTAGCTTTGTCTGGTTTGAATAATATAATGTGGAGCAAGGGCAAATGAGTGCTCGGAGAATTTAGCTATGACACAATAATAATGTAATTTTTTGCATGCTTTTTCATCTCCAACCTACTTGCTATGCCTGCTACTGTGCCAGTAACATCAGATAGATTAAAAAAAAGTAACAAAAATTGTGTCAATAATCCATCTTTGCATGATTGCTCTTCTTTCTTATAGCAGGAGATTGTCTTGGATGCTTTCTTCCCCTGCGAGTTAAAATAAATGATAAGAGCTGTGGTGATTGGCAGCAAGCCTGAGAACAGCAGATGTGAGCCTGCACAGCTGGACAAATAAAAAAATGCACTTTCTACCTACATTTTTATTAAGGTTGCCCCAGGGACACTCAGTGCCTACAGGGCCTTAGCATATGAACAGTCAAAGCCATCAGGCATATTTACATATATGAGAACACTCAGTGTTCTTTTCAAAGTCAAAGAGAGCAACAATTAGAGTAACATAAAGGAAAATTGGCTGCGTGGTTTTTCTCTCCGGTAATAGAAAGACTGAGGGTGGAAATATTTTAAAAAATTAGGTTTGACAGAGGTGAAGAATTTGTGAATTAAACTGGCACATTTTCATTTCATTTACTGTTAAGTACCAGTTTATTACATGGAAATCTAAAAAGGACCTCCCAGGCTGCAGTTGCTGTGTCAGACGCTAAAGTTAGATGGTTTAGATAAGACTTTTATACAAAAGTTTCTTACACAAAAAGGGAAAAATCTTGCTAAATAGGGAAAATTTAAAAGCCTCATTTCTCTCTATGGTGCTTTACTGCAGTTTTTCACTCTGGGATTTGCCACAGCGTTTGCTGGGATTTATCATCAAACAAAGTTTGGTGCCAGGGGCATTATAGCTGTATCTAATAACAAAAAAAAAAAAACGAAGGAATTTCCTACACTCCATAGCTTGCACATGCTTATTTCTAGTTGCATCTACCTAAATCCTGTTCTCCCACAAGGTCTCCACACAAGGATATCGCCATCAGGGCAGAGCAGCAGGGTCTTGAGTGTCTGCCCGTGATCTGTGGCATTCCCACCTGGGCTTGGCATTCCCACCCAGGCTATTTCCTCATGCTGGCAGCAGCAGCAATTTCAAAACAGAAAATGACGTCTAATTTGTCTGAGCAGAAAATAACGGGGAGCCATTGAAATGGATGAGGTCCCACAGAGTAAAGTAGCCATTGAAAAACTGTCATGTCTATGAGATCTAACAGAGTGAACTCTGATTTTGTTCTCCAACATGGCAAATTTATGCTGAGAGAGCTGGAACAGAGTAAGAAAACTCAAGTGTTTCTATGGAGCAAAAAATATCAATGCTGTTACTTGCTGCTATTCTGAACCATGACAGGAGAATGCAAAAGTCAGAAATTAAGTATGAAAAACATACTGGTGTGTCTAAATGAAAATCAGTGTTTGAGCTTGGCATTACAAAAGCTTTAAAAGGCAAAACAAAACAAAGTATTTTTCTTCCATCAGGGCAATGAAAAATAATACACTAAATCTGGTATTTCCCCATAGAAACTTTCAGTTTTGCTGAGACCGCTTGTTTTCATATGGCTGAACAAAAGAGGAAAAGAAAGAAACTTGACAATGCTTTCTGGGATGTTGGAGCCAACAAGATGTTAATGTAGTGCTCTTCCAGCCTGCATGGTCTGGAATGCCTTCCAGAGCCCTGCAAAAGCCAGGGAATTCTGCACACCGGCATCAGGATGCCACTGCCCCAGTACACTGGGGTTAATGATCCTTGCATCATATTTGCACTTCTCATCCAGGGCTCAAACCTTCCCGCTGGGACATCATGTCTTCATGCTGCTCTCATCTGCATAAATCCACCTTGAAATACTTAATACTGAAATTCATTTCCATACTTAAAGTGAACTTATAGAAAGATGAGGACAGACTTTTTAGCAGAGCCTGTTGCGATAGAACATGGGGTAATGATTTCAAACTAAAAGAGGGCATATCCAGACTAGATATAAGGAAGAAATGTTTTTCAGTGAGGGTGGTGAGACCCTGGAACAGGTTTCCCAGAAAGGTGGTCAATGCCTCATCCCTGGAAACTTTCAAGATCAGGTTGAATGGGGCTCTGAGCAACCTAGTCTGGTTGAAGATGTCCCTGCTCATTGTGGAGGGTTTGACTACATGACTTTCAAAGCTGCCTTTAAATCCAAATCATTCTGTGATTCTGTGAAAACAGAGGGCCTCATAGAGCAGCATTTCCTGTGGGATCAAGGTCTCCCTTTCAGTACCTGAAGGCACAGCCATGTGGATCATTCAGTGCAATTTGGAGGAAGTCAGTCTAATTTTGGCACTGGTGTTGGAGCGCTCTTATATTGCTCCTGTTGGTAATTAAGAGAAAGCAAATCTCAGGGGAGGACACTGAAAGTATTAATTAACAACACTTTCAATGAGAAAAAAGTTAGTAATTTTGAAAAGGTTGGTTTATGCCTGAAGAAAATACTTAAATAGGGTAATCACGTTGTTGAGCATTTGACAGATGCACGCTAATAAGTAAATGGGGATATTGATTACACATTTAGATAATCACCAGATCATCCATGCTGTTGCAGGAATGTCCCAATTCTCCTGCCTCAAGCTTTGATTCCAAGTAGTGAAAACCACACTTAATTCCAAGCATTCAGACAACTACATTTCACTCACTGGCCTGAAAAATCCATGTGTGTTTCCCATCAGCTGAAATGGCAGGACTTATTTCATGGGGAGGCTACTTGCTACCTTGCATCTACCACAGCACTATCAAAACATGCATTTTTTTAATAAAATCAATGGTGAGAGGAGCAGCAACTGCAACTAAAAAGACTCAGAGTTTTCATGGATGTTTGATCACCTTTTATCACAACAGAAACCATAAGGCATTTTGCTTCAAGCAGAGGATATTTTTCCCTCCAAACAGACAGTAATCCAATAAAAGAGCCCACTAGCAGGATCCTGCACAACATGTGACACTGTGTTCTCATCAGCATCCCACGGGTGTTCTGACGAGGTACCTGGTGCTGGAGGCACCCGCTGGTGTGGCTGCGCTCAGCTGATCTGCCTGACAGCATCCAAAGGCACAGCTTAGTGAAGCCACAGCAGCTCCTCTGAGCTCAGATTGCCATGCAAATACCACCAGATTCTTCATATTATCATGATGCCAGGTATCCTGTTCTATATAAAATGATATCCAGGCAAGTAAGAGAAACTGAGTTATTTACTTCAAGCTGAGGGTATCTGAACAACATTTATTCTGCCTGACAGAGACTTCAGAGACATCCCTTCACACTGACAGAGACTGAGAAATAATAAAGGGCACAGGATGATTTCCTAAACCAGATGAAATCCTAAAAAGCACTGGACTGGGCCACCTTTTGTATAAGAGTTTCAGCACTTAATAATTAATGTGCAGTTTGGCTTCAACCATACAAACAGCATGTTTCTGCCCTTGCACAGATGAACTCCCCAGAGTGACACAACTGCTGCTTTGCTTTGGGCTTTTGTCAGGAGCAACCACCCTTTAATGGCATACAGAATTTCATTTTTGTAACAAAAAGGTAGGTAAACAGGTTACAATAGCAGGGATAGAAAGCAAAAGTAGAGCCTCTGGAGCATTTGGGGTCTTCTGGTGTCTTTATGTCTGAGCCACTCCTCATTACATTTTTCTTTCACATCAAAAATGCATTTTTCCATTGCAAAAAAGGCTGTTTCTTTTGAGTCATCTCTGCATGGAATCTCCTGTAGTGGGGCTCTGTCTGCCAGGCAGCAGTGGCCACTGGCAGCCACTCCTTCCCCAAGGAAGGTCCTATCTCCTGGCAGTGGCACTGAAATAAAAACCCAGACATCCTATTAATAGCCAAACTGTAGGCAATTCCAGATGTGGAATTTGGTTTCTAAAATTACAGACTCACCCAAGCCAGACCTGAACCAGTAAAATTCAGCTGTGTTTCCTCTGACTCATAACTGGTTTTTCAGAGAGGTTTTTAGCAAAAATTTTTCAGCAATTCCTCTGTTGTTGCCTGACTCATACTAAAACACTAAAATCATTATTAAAGTGAAATCACAGCAAAGGGGGTGTGAATACATGTTATTTATCAGTTCAAAATGCTTTAAAAAACATATTTTGCTATGAAGCGTGCTTTGTCCAATAATTAAATACAGTATTATTTACAAAAGTAAACAAAAAATCTGTCATATAGGATATAGAGGAAGCACTTAAGAAACAGCAAATTTTAAATGTAAGGTTAATTTAGTCTTCAATAAATCTTCATTTATCCTTCTGACACATGTAATATTTGTGTTCAGCATCCCACCCTCTTTCAGTCTGAAGCCCCTGTCCATGCCAGCAGGAAGGAGGATGCTCACTGTCAAGTACGAGTTGTTCAGATGTCCCAGGATGGGCAGTGGTACAAAGTACACAGCTGTGAGCTTTGATTCCTGTTCAGAAATGTGTGCAGGGGTGGGGACAGAGGTGCCCCCACAGTCCTCCCAACAGTGCAACGTGATGGGAGAGAGAGTGGCTAGCAGGTCACTGAAGCCTCCACTCCTGAGGAAAGATTGCAAACCATTCTGTGGAGGGTTCTATTGTGGGTGATCTGCTGCAGGAGGGCCATGCAGGCATCAGTCCATGACGCTCCCCGTGGGTTTTCATCTAGGAAGCAATAACCCTTTGCCTGATGAAATGCCGTGCCTGGGAAGGACCTGGGCCCCAGCTGCAATGGAAGCCCAGCTAACCCCCCCTGGGCTTTGCAGTGGCATAAAGCTCAGGGGCCTGTGAAGGTGGACCTCAAAGGTGGGCTTTTTGGGGAAAAAAATTCTGAAACAATGATTTCTTTGATTTTTAAATTAAATCTCAAACTGTTGCTGCAGAAGAAGAGACTGAAAAAAATCCTCCAAGTCTGGGAGCTCATATTTACCTTCTCACCAGCTCTGCAGATACTTAATTTGAATGTTGCTTCATCTCCTGTCTCCCTCATGTATCATCACTAATTAAAGTACACACTCTGCACTTACCCAAAGGAGGATGTGGGAGGCAGAAGAGGCTCAATCTCATTTTCTGCTGCTCTGTTGCCTCTGCAGAGCCAAACGCAGGGGAACGGGGGTCCTGCTCAGAGACTGGTGGCTGCAGCACAGACCTTTTCCTGCTCTGTGGTGAAGGAAAATCCCCAGTGTGTGAATGGCAGGCTCCATGGGAAAGGGTTCAGAGAAAAAAGGGGCTGTGACTCCCTGGGTAGATGGGGTGGGCATGGTGAGGGCACAAGTGACACCCCAGTGTGAGAGTGCTTCTCCCCACACACCTGTCTCGGTGACTGCTCAGGCTCCAGCTGAGGAAGTCAGAGGAGCTGTGCCAGCAGCAGCTTCACAGGTCTGTGTTTTCGTGCCTCCATGCCCTCCACATATGCCTCCTAACTTCCAACTCAAGTGAAATTCATACAAAGCCTTACGGTTTTAGTTGAATACATCTTCCCCAGCCTGTATCCCAGAGAAACAGCCCTCTCACATGTCCCACAGAGTCTGGCCGTTCCCAAATGCACATCTACTTGCTCTCAGCAGCAAAATGAGATTGCTGACTTCTCCCCAGCTTCTGTTTCCAGGCTAGAAGTCTGTCTTTTTCAGTCTCTGCACTGCACACCTGCTGCACTTCACCCCCACCCAAGCCAAAATATAGGGGTGTTTTTGGCAGTGCTCAGCTCTGCAGCCACACTGGTCTCTGTGCTCACAGCAGCCCCAGCTGCTCCACGATGTTGCAGGTGGCATCAGCCTGTAAAGGGAGACTTTAAAGCCTATGAATGCCAGGGAGGAAATACAGACACTATTAGTCTCAGAAATTGTCCGTGTCTCAAAAGGTTCAGGATGGTGTCAGAGGAGGACACGCTGAACTCAGCGTGTTTAACATTTGGACAAAATCTTTCCCTTGTCCCCGTCTGGAGTTCTAGTCCATGCTCTGGCCTACATGAGTGAAATGCATCCGTGTCCATAAAGGCTGTGGAAAAGCACTGCTGAGAACTTCTACAGCTCTGAATAATTAATTCACAGAACTATAAAAAGCTACAAGGGAATGAAATTTAGAAAAATCTAGTTTTAGGATAATTATAGTTCAAATCAGGAGAGTACTTGGACCCAAGACAGATGCATTAGTAGGACAATCGAGTATAGTGGATCAAATTCAGACTCGACAGAAGTCTGCACAGTCTTCTAAAGAGCTCCTCTCAGAATGGATTCAGCCCAAGGAGAGAAACCAGCCCATGCAGATAATTTGATGAAGTGAAATCTAAAATAGCACCTCTTAGTAGAGAAAGCATAAAGGAAAGGAGTAAAATTGTTTCAGGTAGCATTCGTGACCCAGGTGTAAATAGGGAGTGATATTTTCTGAAATGTTTTATTTTAATGCTAGTTTAACGTGCTTCCCTCTCACCCTGCCTCTGCTGCCATGTCTACTGTGTTACCACTGGTTCTATAAAATCCCAGTTTGTTTGCAGACCTTATCACATTCAGGCTTTTTTCAAAGCTCCAGATGATGGAATTCACGTATTGCTTTCAGACACCAACCTTCAGTTTCCTAATCAGTTATATTTCTAATCCATATTTTTCATGGCAGGTTTGAAAACGTTTACCCTGAACCCTGAGACACCAGCAAGCAAACACAGAAGTTTTCTTCTGTTTTCCCAAGTTTTAAGCCAGTCATTACTGTGTCCAGTAAGATGTTGAATCCTTGGGACTGCCCATTTAACTTGCCACTTTCCGATAGGGAGGTGTGAGATTTTTACAATTTACCTGCTAACACATGTAGTCAGGCTGTGCACTGGACATGTTTTGACTGAGTACTAGAGGAGCCAGTGTTGTGTGACTGGTTTATGGAAGACATCAGGCAACCCTAGTGCCCTTTGTATCTCAGTGGGCTCCACAAGGCTCAGCACAGGACTCCCCCACACAAACTCTGCCTTTACTAGTGGCTTTCTGGTAAAAGAGCATACCATGCCCTTTTTTAGTAACAGCAACAGATCACCTGAGAATTCAGTTCTATGCAAGTCAGAAGTGGCAGGTTACTCAAAAACCAACGGGGAGATTATCACTGCTTCAGAGGAGCTGTTTTAATGTCCGATGTCCTGTTTCGGTGTGACTCTCAGTGGCACAGGACCAGACACTTCCAGACATTTCTGCTGACAAGAAACACATGTGAAATGGCAGAGGGGTCTGTCCTGTATCAGCTCATGTTTCCAGAAGCTCCCTGTTATGGCATCCTTCATTACCAGTACGAAGTTACTGGGTACAGCCATAGCATGCTTTCAAACAGGTGCTCTTTTTACATTGGTGAGCTACAATTTTCTACAGACCTCATTTATGAAGAACATTGGCATCCTTCAAAGCAAAAGGCTCTCCTATATGCCATTGCCATTCCCTGACCTTAAAATATGTGTGAAAGGAAGTATGTATTATAAGCAGATATCCTCTCCTTCTTTTGCAAGTGCAGTAGCTGTTTGACATGAAAAGAAGCAATTGGAGAGAGGAAGCAATCATTACTGTGTCAGTTGAAAATGCATCCAACTCTGCCAGGGTGGGGTTCTTGCTGCAAGGAGAACAAAAAGCCATTTCTCCAAGACTCGGTTCTTTAGAGCTCTTAAGTGGGTGGCAGGTAAAGGATCACATATTTCTCTTATGTCCAGAAACATTAGGGTCAATTGAAGAGAAGAGCATCTGCAGAGGGTGCAGGTGATGGAGAAATAGAGTGTATGCCTATTAGCTTACAGACAAGACAAAGCCAGTGGGAGCTGCGGGCTGGACGAGGGCAGGATGACAATTCAAAGCAATGTTGACAAGCTGGGGAAAAGGCCTGGGAAAAGGATGTGGTTCAGTAGAGACGCGTGTGAGGTAGGCAGGAACAATCAGCTGTGCAAACAGACTCAGTTCAGCTGCAGCAGCTCTGCCAAAAAAAGAGCTGAGAGGGTGGTTGTGGATTGCAGAATGAACATGAATCTACAGTGTCTGTTGTTGGGAGAAGGTAGATGTTTTTAGTCTGGATACAGGATGAGCAGAGCCCATACAGTGGGAAATTATCCTTCCACACCAGCCAGAGTAATGTGGCTTGAGGAGTGGAGCTTGAGGAAGCCTAGCTGGCAAACAGGGGTGGAAAACACCCTGAGAGCAGAGGCTGACTGAACTGTGGTTTAGCCTAAATATGTACAGCCTGAAGAGAAACATAATCCTCTATCTATGTAAAATGTTATCATAAATGGATGGGGATGTCTAAAGTAAACAGGAGCAATGAGCTTGAATTAAAGCAAGTGAAAATCAGAGTATGCATAGTCCTGCAGGTAAGGGCAGCAGTTGTGAGGATTGAAATTTCTGTCACACTACAAACAGGTCAGACAGGTTAGAGACGAATAACGTGGTACAACCTGCCTTGAGGCTGGAGAAAAAAATTAAATGAGCCCTTGTGAATCTTTCTAGCCCCGTTTTTTTGTGATTTATCAGAGGATTCACAGCTGCAGTTTTCCATATTTTCAGTGCTTAAAAATGTAGCTCTACTGGCCAACACCACAGAGGAGATGCTGGGAGAAAGTGGAAGCCCTCTTGTCTAAGCTCCAGCAAACTGTGCTCTGGTCTCCTCTGGAACTACAAAAGTACTGCTCATGGCTTTCCTCTCCGTTTTTTGTGGAGCTAAAACATCAGCAACAAATTACAGATGGGTCAAAATAGCATCAGTGTTTCAGTCCAGCTTCCAGGTTGTTTAACCCTTTTCTCTCTCATCATCTCTTGTTAATCCAATGCCAAGCTGTTGACTTTTCTCAATTCCTACTGCTTTTGTAGCAGAAATTATTCACAAATTGAAATTCATATGGCCTTTCAGGCCCCCAGAAGCTATTATGAAAGTATTGGCTCAGTTCTTCATTTGCTGTTTCTGAGGGAGTCAGTGATGCCACTTGCTGACTAATAGCATGGTGAGCATGAGAGGACAAAGCCTGACCCTTCACAGATAGACACCAGAGAAGGACAAGGGACAGTGGTCAGAGATGCAGCAAGGGAATCAAGGAAGACATTTCCATTGTGAGGGTAGATAGTCAAGCACAGGAAAAGTTCCCAAGGAAGCAGTGGTTTATCCATCATGGAGTTTCAAAACTCAATGGAATGAGGCCACGGATAATCTCAACTAACTTTGAAGTTGACCACACGGTGATCAGAAGTGGGACTAAGATCCCAGAGGGCTGTCCCATCATGCCCACAGAGGTAAACCAGAAATTTCCTAAGTGACAAAAGAATTTCCCATACTTCTTCATTCCTAGAACAGTTTTCCCCCATATTTAAGTTGCCAATGATGAGGGTGTGTCTCCAGGCTGCCCCAGTCATGCCTGGTGTCACCAACTCGCTGACCCAGGACTTGCTGCTGGGTCTGTTCCACACCATATCCCATGTCTCATTTCTCCTGCTGGACTCTGACTGGAGAATGGTTGATGAGGACAAATGTCTCATTTGCTTGCTTTGTTTCATTACAACAGAATAGGTAAATACACCAACATGGTCTTTAAAATAAAATGTAAAAAAAGAAAAATGAACACCCTTTCATTGCTGTGCCACAGAAACATAGGAAACAACAATTTATGATAACTCTTCTCCCTTTCTCATAGCACTTGTTGGGTTTTTAGGGTGTTAGTAAATCCACCAAATGTCAGCCAGAGAAGACACACCATAGCAGTAATGGCTATAATCAGCACAATCTCAAAATGCAAACACTGCAAAGCATTCTCTCTATCTGGAGAAGAAAAAAAAAAGTGAAAGTCATCAAGACTAATGTGTTACTCAGATCACATTGAATACCTTAAAGATCTGAAGGTAACTGATCTTCTCAAGTCTCACACATATTTTTACATAGGCTTTGCTCACAAATGCACCAAACAGTACTTGTCTTCTCTGTATCTGTTGGATATCTATCTGGGATTACAGGTCACCAGGAAGGACAGAAGCCTTTTTGACTTTCAGAGCCAGGATGATTTGGCAAAACAGGGCTATTAGGAGATGACTGTCTTGTAACCAAGCCAATTTTAGCACAGCTCTGGAAGCTCTATGCTGATGCAACCATGACAGTATACGTAAGGAAACTATCCTGTATTCTTGCAACACTTCTCTGCTTATTAGTTAGAAAATGAATGTTAAGGAGTGTCCTATTTCAGATATCGAAAGCCAAGACAGTGTTTAAAATCAGCACAGAAACTTCTTGGTTAAAATATTAAAAATATGAACATACCTCTACATCCACCATTATAAAGGGATATGCAAAGCTGACAGGGCTTCCATCCCTTCCGTGGTGTGGCTCTCCTGATAAGAGGGGTACTTAGTTGTAGGTGGTGCTAAAAGAGCCTTTCCGGGTGCTCGCATAGCGAAAGGATAGACGAGACAATCGATCTGCTTGGATTTAAAAAGACAGATTTATGAAGAATAATTGCCTTATAACTTGGCAAAGAATGTGTATTGCCTCTAAGGGACTCACAGCTGTGTTCTGTTCTCATGGAGTTAACAGGGCTTAGAAAAAGAACATTTGATCTATTCTCCCCTCCTTAATTCAACATAGCTGAGAATCTCCCAGGATATTTCTATTTGAATTGTAGCAGGCTTTCCATTTCAATGTGTTGGCAGTGAATATCTGTCACACTAATGGCATTTTCTACATGGAAAGTATCACCAACACTTACAGTAGACAGCAGCATATACATCACCCAAATGGCTGACTGTGTGTTGTAGGAAAAGCAAGATGGGTTACCTTTTTCTTTGACTGTGAATGCAGGTTGCCTTGAGCAACACGAGCTTTGCAGCCAGATTCCCAGATTTTGTACCATTTCTGAGCTAGATTGACAGCTCTGGCATTTAGCTTCATTTAAAGCTAAGCCACAATTAAGTACAAAACAAATAGATCAGGCAGCAGCAGCAGCACTCCTGTTCATAACAAGCTTCCAAACTTCATCCATCATTTCTTGCAACTCTGTGCAGAGATGTTGGGCTCTTACCTTTTAAAAAGACAGATCTTTCATTTTTAAAGTTCATATTTGCTCAGTTCTTGAACACAGCTGGAAAATCCCTGGATAACCTTCTTCCCAGGGAAGAGGAGGAGGTAAAATCCCCTGCAGGAGCTCCTGAAAAATGACCACAGAATTAAGAGTAATACAAAAACCATGAGCCTAAAAGAAGAGGGAAAAGTAAATTTCAACTCCAAACAGAGGTGGGGTTATTTCTTTTTTTTTTTTTCCCCTTCTGGAGACACAATGCTGCTTCAATAGGCCTATGCTGATGCTATCAGCACTGAAACCAGCATTTACAGAAATATGATGCAGCCACCAGCAGAACCAGTTTGCAAACCCTCTCAAGTGTTACCTGTCTGCCCTGACTCAGACTCTGAAGCTCATAATTTATGTTCTTTCACTTATATAAAAACCATCAGCCCAGTTATAGAATCATATTCTCAAGGCAGATCATTAATACTCACGGAAAAGTCTGTCCTATGGAAGCTGTGTCTTCAGTAAAGTGTTACTTAGGCATGAATTCTAAGTTCTCTGGCTGTGTTAAGCACATTATTTCTTCACTGAAAATATGTCTCAAAGCTAATTGTCTTATGCAGACCTTTGCAAGACAAGAAGAAGCCTGCTGTGTTACACACAATATCTATTAGGCTCTGTTGGATGTAGAGAGACCAAGACATTGTCCAAGTCTGTGTTAGGACCTGGGTACAAGCCAACTTCTCCCTTCGCTCTGCAGGAAGGAAACCCTGAGCTTGGTCCCAGCCTGAGGACTGAGGCTGCAGGGGACAGGGCCAAAGACATGTGCCTCATTTTAGTCTCAGTCCAAGTGCAGGTGAAGCAGTGCTCAGTATGAAATTTACTTTAATATATTGTTAATATTAGATTGCTTCTGCTAAATACAGTATTTGAGATTTTGAAACCTACCCAGTTTTAAAAGTAAGACCCTGACACATTTCTTTGTGTTGATGTTGTGATCAAAAAGGGCAGTTTAGCCATCTCTGCCAGAAAATTACTGCCCTAGAGGAACACTGTTCAGTCTTGGTTGAAATATCCCTGCATTTCCCTGTGAGGCCACCCAAAGGTCTGCTTCATGACCTGCATATCGAATTTTTCCTGGCACTTAAAGGATATACATATGCTAAAGGGATGCCGATCTCAAACAACGCTTCAGGAAAAATTTCCAAATGAGTAAATTCAATTAATTGAGTTGCTCTTGCAAATTCTTTTTTTTTTTCTAGCACCTCTACAAACAAGCATTCAGTGCCCATGGGATCGTTCCTATTGGATTCCATCAAGGTGGTCAAACTTGGGATGTAATGGGGAGCACAGGGGAAGACCCCTTCCCTGTACTAATATCATGACTACACTCATAAGATCTCTGGGAGCCAGCAGCCCCTTGCACTGCTGCTCAGGGGGCCTGCTGAGACTCCTGAGTGGTCTCCTGCACTGTGTGCCCCAACAAGAGCGCACCTGATCTCCCTGCAAGACAAATCATCTTTCACAAAAGCCTCCTCAGTTGGATTCAAGAGCATTGATTTCATACTGGAAATGTATTTCTCTTGCAAACATCACCTCCAAGAAATATTTTGTGGAGATTCAAGGCTGCTTGTTCAAACCAAGCCTGCATCAGTCATTCACAACTGAAATACTGCTGCTTTCATCTCCCTGGCACTGCATGGAAGTGCAAGGCACCACACACACACAGAGCCACCTTTCTTCATGACTTGGCTTCATCCCTCACTTTTTCAACAGCCTTTCCCTTTTTCTGCTTCCAGCCAAAGTATCACACTCAGTCTGTGCTCCAGCTGCAGGACTGTCACTTTGCTGTAATCAATGCCCTTGGCTACCTGCTAAGTCTGTTACCTACTTTGTCCTTTCACTGCATCTCTACATGGACCCTGCTCAAACACTGTCAAGCCTTCGCAGTCCTTTCCTTGAGGAGATTAGAAGACCCTTAGCCCAGATGTCAATAAGTGCTAGGGTTCACCACACACAGGTGAATGGATCACTTCAGGTTTGGCATAGAAACACACAGAGCTCTATTTTCTGCTGTTGATGTTAATACAAAACATATTAAGTTCACTGTCTCCTCTCTCTTGTACTTCTGTCCCTTGAAGTGTCATGCATCCTGGACTATGATGTGCTCTGCCAATCTGTCCCAGTTTTCTTGATGAAGCTTGGCAAAGCAATTCGATCATTGGCTGATATTATATAAGATATTAGAGTGTTCTGAAACATGTCTGCCAGCATTTTGATAGTATTGTTCAAAAGTAGAGACTTGTCTGTTGCAGCAGTGTTCCTCGGGGTAGCTTGTCCCACACAGTGACTGAGGAGGTTTTCCATTTACGTGTCTGCACTTTTCTGCTTCCCTCTGATGCACTGGTGTGTTGTCTCTTGTGTGTATAGGGCACCTCAGTTGCCTCTATGCTCCACCCCAAAGCATTCCTTACCCAATCAAGCTGCTTCAATCTGTTAATCCCTTCAAACTCAGCTAGTGGAGCACAGAACAAACCCTTGCCTTCTGTGTAGGAAGACTTTCACATTTTACTTGACATTATTTCTAGTCCATTTGCTAGGAAAGATGCTAAAGGAACTCACTCATCTTGAATTTGATGTTAGAAGATCATATGTTCTGTTCATTACAGACCCACCTGCCTCCCCACGATCTTCTCTTGCTTCATATCCCAGCTCTTCACTGTGCTTTTTACCCTGCTCCTATTTCTACTATCTAGATAACCCTGTCTATTTTTACATCTGTTCCTCATTCACTAGTCTGCAGCAGCTTCACCTGCTTTTCACAGCTTTGCCTTATGCATCCATATGCTTGAACTGCAACTGTAGCATTTCTTCATCCTTGGCTCCAATGCCCAATTACAAAGGAAGAGCTCGAGACTATGCTGGGCTGGAGCCTTAGGTCTGGAGATGAAATCATCCAAGAACTTATCCTCAGCACCATATATCTAAAGAGTATGTGAAATAGTGTTTTTGTTTTTTTTCAGAGGTTTATGTCTTGGCCAGATTTACGTGAGAGGGATAACTGAAAACTGACCCAGTTGCAAATCAAACCCTCCTACTGAGCTTCATTTCCTGCTCCAAACTGAGGGACTGCAGTTCAGGTTAAAGAGCTCCAAGAATTCTGACATAAGGAAATTAAACTGCTTGGTGTCAGACTTTTTCCAAATTCACCAGATCAGATTTGCTGAAGCTTGCAAAGCCACCAGGCCCTGGGAAAGGTAGTATAATATGTAATCCACTTGTATTCAATCTTATTTGACAAGGCAGAATCAACTAAGAACAACTGAGAATGGAAATTGTTTAGTAATTCTAAGTCTACAATGCTGTGCAACTTTAAATGGTTCTTCTCCTCCAAGAGTCTGGAGACACAGACAAAAGGTAACAAAATACAAGTTACCAGTAATAATCTTGATATTTAGTAGCATAAAAAAGTTAGAGACAAAACAAGATTTATCTCATGAAGTGACAGAAAAAAGTGAAATTTTGCTGCCAGCAGTCATCTTGAGCCCCTCCTAAACACCCAGTTTAATCTTCTGAAAGACAAAAAATACAAGATTGAATTAGAAGCTGACGAAAGGCCTTTCATGGTCATGTATTATAGCTCCAAAATCCTATGCTCAGTTACCAAAAAGAAGTAGTTCTCTGTATTACCCTGCACCATGCTTCAAAACATGATATTTCCAAGTAATTTGGGCCTGTCATGTCTTTAATTTACCCTCAATTAAAAGGGGGTTCTCACCTCAAATTAAAGCCAACTTTTGTTCTCATTTGTTGATGGCAGTCACGTTTACCCAGCACTCAATGCAGCAGACACCCTAAATTTGCTCTCTGAGTATTACAACAATATGAATCAACAATATTACTGCTCTATTACCAGCACAGCTTTTACCCAGCTCTTTCTTTCCATCTCCACAGTTCACAGGAGCAGGTGCCATTAGTCTCACTTCAGTGGCAGCAATAGCTGCAGTCTCTGGCTCCGTTCCCACCCCAACCCCAATGCCACAGGCTGCCCTTCCACACCAGTCCTCTTTCTGTTTGAACAGTCCACTGTCTTGTCCACTGGTCTGTGGACAAGAGTGGGAGCTCTGTCTTCCACTTAGTGAGTACCTGCAGTTCCTTTCAGAGGGGTCTGGGACACTAGTTTTTCTGTATTTGGGAATCTACCCATCCATCTATGGTAAAATGAGAAAAAAAAAACATTGCCTCTGCATTAGGTATCTATTAGACTGTTTCAGCTTTTCATGCAAACCTTTCTCCTTGCAGATCACGAGTTGCATCTCTAAATGCGTGTGCCCAAGCTAGCTCTGAACCTCTGCACAACACAGCCCCTAGGCAAGGCGGCTTTATCCCACCGCCTTATCCTTCAGCCACATGCACTTTCTCCAGATACTGTCACAGCCTTAGCCGAGGACTCCAGCACTGCAGAGGCTGCTTTCCCACTCCACCTCCAAGAGTTCATCTTTACCGACCTCACTGTAGCAAGTCAGGGTACTACTGCCTCTGAGAATAAACTCCTGCAAATATCCACCTTCAAATAGCCAAGCAGGCTCAGCTACAGATTGCCTCTTGCAGACCCTCACAGAGTTATAAAACTCGCACAGCATGACTGTAATAACTCTATGGCAGATTAGACAGACCTTCCACTGCGCAAAATTTTAACACAGTGAGCAGAAAAACATCTTCAGTCATTTACCACAAAGAACGACACAAACTTCAAAAAGAAAATACAGTGGCTAGTCTCAGTAACTCAGAAGAAGATATGCTTTTTCAAGACTCCATAAATATATCTTCTCACATTATGTAAAATTAATTTCCATATCAGACAAAGCCAAAGAATTATTAGGATGAAAGGTCACTTAAAGTGATCTGCGTTACTGATTTTATCACTCACTACTTACAGCTTTAAAAAAGTCAATGCCATCTAATAGCATCCATATTTCATCTGTTGAGAAATCTAATACTGTCAGAAAGGAAGCAATATCAGACTGCATGGTCAGTCTTACTTGGAAGAGAAAATACAATTCTGAGAAATTTAATCTTGAACAATAGAGAAAGAAAATGTTGGAGTCTGGGCAATATCTTGCATATACACATGGAAGGAGAAAAGAAGTAAAATTGTTGTGATGAATAGGCAGAACATCTCACAAATAATGCGGGTCCCAGCATAAGATGTTCTTTATTTCTGGAGTTGTCATCGGAAGAAACGAAGATTGCTGCAACGTCACTCTAATACTACAAGTGCACTGTCAGTTCAGTCAATAATCCCAGTTACAGAGTGGTGTGTGTATGCAGAAGGTATCAGTTTCTGAAAATCAGGAGTGCAATGGCAAATGTCTCATAATCATGTGAGCATCTCTTTTTCCCAAATTTCATGTAATGCACCTCTACCCATAAGCTGCTGTTGACCCTACAGTAGCATCCACATGCCCTGACTTGGGGTCTTGTTGTGTGGGAAGCTGCAGTTTCAACTGGCAAAGGCTGTGGCTGCTCCCGCTGTGGGTGAAGGGCAGGGAGAGGCACCCAGTACCCAGGCGGCAAGTGAATCCTGAAAAAGGAGAGTGTCTTTTCTTCATTCAAACATACACATAAATGCAGGCATGAGGAAGCATAACCAGATTTATCTAGTGGCAATGAAAATCTGTCTCCGAGGAATAATCTTACCTCTCAGTATGCAGCAGTTGTGTCAGAGCTTGCTTACTCCCTCACCTAATCCAAGACAAGGCCACGCACACTTCCATGAACTGTATGGAGTGGCAATAAAAGCAGAGTAAAAGAGGAGCTACTGTCTTCTTTAAAAATGAATGCAACTATGGCATATCAGGGCATCACACATGGAAAGACAGAGCATGTTTTTGCACTAAGACCAGGTGAGCTCAGTACTGGGAGCAAGTTGCCTTAGTTAGTTACTGACTCCCATCTGCTGTGGCAGATTGTCTTCTTTGGTGTGGACAGGGACACCTGAGGGCTTTATCCACCCTCGTAAAGCACTTCACCTTGTCATCACCAAGGGCCAAGTGCAATCTGGCCAGCCCAGCCCCTGTGCTGGCAGTCATCCCCTCCCTGCCGCCAACTGCCAGGGCTGGGGAAGCTGGTCACGGGAGTGATCAGTAGTCACTCACACTGGTCAGCAGTGGGAGCAATCCCCCCACTGCAGCTGGGATTCCACCCATCCTCACCTGCATTTACACACCCTCATGCAGCTGCAGTTATCCCCTCCTAGTCCCTGGGAAGTGTATGGTCCTTTCTGAACTGCTTCAAGTCACCCCAGGCTGGCAGAACCTAGGCAGGAGTCTAATCCTTTCCTCTTATTTTACCCCAAGTCATTACTTGTTCCTGCTCTAAATTAAGAGATGGTTTTTTTTCTCCTCCTCATTTTGTGTTTTAAAGAATCAGCTTTGTCAGTGTTCTGGCTGCCTGAGCTACCCCAGGAGCCCTGCATTAGCTCAGGGGGCAAAGTTACCAATATGAGCCTTGTTTTGAAGTTGTTAACCACATTACAGCTATTTTGCTTAGGCAAGTTAAGTACATGAGATTTCAGCATTTAATGCCCTCCCTTATAGTTCTATTCATATTTTCTTTGCTAAAAAGTGAGTTTTTTCTCTTTATACATTTTTAATCTGCTTTTCAAGAGAAGCTGCATCTCCTTGATCTGGTCCATCCACAAAAATATTGCAGTCAAAAGAAATCTGCCTGATTGTACTCAATTACTGATTTGGAGTGAGAGCATCCATTCTTCAGTTCTGCCTCAAATCAGCAACTGAGATACTATCTCTCCAATCAGGCAGACTGTTACAATTTGCTTTCAAAAGCTACATGTGATAAAAACAAGTCAGCGGACTCCCCAAAACTTTTAAATACCATTATCTATATGTGCATCCTATGATCAAATCTAATATGGTGTCTTTCTGTGCCGCAATGCCTTGTTATCCTAACAAATCTAGTGATGGCTAGTTATCCTCACAAATCTAGTTATTCACAATTGTTATTTTAATAGGAACCCATTCCTGAATTACCAGTGTGATCAGGACTCCTGCTCAGTGCATGAATTTCATGGTCTTGCAGAATTAGGCCTTACATTATCACAATTATGTGCAGAAATTACATGACCTTGTTTTGTATTTCCCTGACAAGAAATTGTGTGTTTCTATTAGTTCCAGATTTTTATCTGATAGCACAGTGATAATTTCTTCCTGAACACCAAGTATAATGTACTTGGCAATTACAGCCTCAGAAAAGAAGCAATTTATTTTGCTTACAATGCTTTATGAATTAAGTTCAAAAAGGTCGAGACAGAGGTGTCAGCTATTTTCCATACAATCTGATATTTGCATGTTAATTGAAACCTCCTCCGAGAAGGCCACCCTGTTTAGCTCATCAGAGAAGAAGCAAGAGAGCTAATTTATACCTCAGATGGGTAGATGAAGAAGGGCAGCCATTACCAAGCAATTACCATGTTTCTTTTATATTAGATTTAATACACACACATATGCATATACCAGGCTCAGTCCATGGTTTCTGTCAATGGGCCTCCTCTGCAGTCAGTGGGGCTACATGGATTTGTGCTGGCTGGGACTCAGGCCAGTGGTGAAAGGATCCAGGAGCAGCCTATGGAAATTATGGAAGCTCTTAGTGCCAGATCTCGCTCAGAGGAAGCTGCAGCATTCAATGGCCACTCATGTGTCACTACCAAGGTCTCTGAAAACGAAAACTCGCTCAAGTTCAGGGTGTCAGAGACATTACCAGGAAGTGAATACCTGGTTTGTTCCAAATCAGGAGACCTCTGTTATCAATGCCAAGGTTTAGCTAAAATAGCGTTAAATTGCATTAAGATTAAGCCAGAATACGTTACTCAGGTCACCCAAACATTCACCTTCATTTTAACCTATTGCCATGCATGAATACCATGCGTGTCTCTCTAGCTCTGGTGGTATCTTGCTTACAGACTTGGAAGCAAGATTACAAGGTTGTTTTGGTTCTACTCTTCGCTGAGCTGATCAGAGGATGCTGAAGGACATATGGAATAGCAGCTCTCACCTAAAGAGTGGACTCTAACCACTTGCAATTTTCACCAGTTTCAGCAAGTTCTGCCAACTGCAGACAGAAGCAAATGAATTGTATTCATACCTTTTATACTTTGCTTTAACTTAAAAAAAAAAAAATTCTTATTTCCTGGCATCCGAAAGGATGCAACAGTTTAAAACTTAATAAAACATTGAGAGATATGAGGTACTAAATGAGGATGGGGAGATAAACTGTATCTGTACATCTGGCTCATAAATCTTTATTGTAGCTCATAATTTCCTATTTTAAAATAATTGATTTGTTAGTTGTCTGTGTCTTTTTTTGCTAGGTAATTGGTGTCAAGACTTGTTTGTCTAAAAATACAGGTACAAAGCACAATAGCAACTTTAAAAAAATGCAAACAATTACTTCAGTTGTATATTTTTTTAAATTCTTAACAAAATGTGATTGCCAGTGCTGAAAAATCACACTCGGCTGTTCTTGTTTTGAAACAGTTTTTCAGCTTTCAATTAACTTGTCTCTGAGCTCAACTAGATAAACATGCTGAAACAAAAACCCCACTGAATTCCTGCTGAGATGAAATAGCTGTAAAACTGTCTTATTATTTTGACAAAAAAACCTTGTTTAAGATGCTTGTGTGGTGACTTTTATGAGCTTTATGCTCTTCCTTTTTCTAGCTATAGAAATAAGCCATGTCATTCTTGAATAGTCTATTTCATTTATATCAGCTTAGATTCTCAGATATTGTAGAATACACTTGTCATAATTTCATGTCTAAAAACAGATCATCTGTTTCATTATTTGCTTCTTACTGAAATCTGGTTTAAATAAATATCTTCTGGTTTTTAAAGCAACATAATTTTCTATAATGGCAAATTAAATTCACTGTGGATAAATAAACAAGCAAAAAACAGTTCTTGCTTTACTTCCATTATAGTGGTTTCTGAACAATCCATTACCACTCAGGAAAAGGATGCTGAAGTTATAATAGATGTAATGAGCTGTAAAAAGCTTGAATAAAGACACCAAAAAAGGTTGCTGATGATACAGAGTTATTTAGAACAAAAAAACACCTGAAGAATTTCAGAAGGACCTCACTGGGCAACATTTAGACAGCAAGATGGTAGGTAATTTATGGATAAATACCAAGTGACACACAAAGTAAAAAATTCTAATCTTGCCAAAGAAGAATTTTAAATTATTTTTTTCCATATGGTTAATGGATGGGATAACTTTTGAAAAATTTAACACAGGCACTGTTAGAAGCAGGGATCATAAAAATGAGGAGGGAAGCAATGAACAGAAAAGAAATCGTCCTAGTGAGACTGGGATCATGCGGGAAACATCTCCATCTGGCACATGGTGTGGGGGTTGGGTGCCCTCCACCTCCAGCAGCATTGACTGGAGCTGGGAGAGACACAGGGAAGGGCAGTGAAGGCTCAACACACTGGATGTCTTCAGGTCAGTAGAGACAATAGATCAGAGGCACCACAGAGAGCTCCAAAGTCCAAGTGAGGGCAGGCAGGGTGAAAATTACTCAACCTGGTCCTATCAGTTTTTTTGAATGCTCTCCAACTGGACGAAATGGAAAGCATGCAGAAAATACCTGATTATGAAACATCTCTAGAGTTACAAAAAGCTTGTAGGTGCAAAATGGAGTTACACAAATATGAAGAGTATCAACCCGGAGAAATACCACCTGTGCCTCTCAACAGATGGGAGATGCAGATGGAAAGAAGGTGTGAACATGCTGCCACATGCTCACTCTGTTCCTTCACTCTTCTGTAACTTTGAAAATCACCATGTTTCTGGGAAGGGCTGGATCACCATCACTGTTTAGGCAGGATTATGCACTCGAGCAATTCCTTGTGCCTAAAACCATAACCTAAAGTGTGCTGATAGTTGTCATGTTTTACCAGGTAAATCTGTTCTCTAAGTATGATACCATGCAGATACTGTCAACATCTCAGAAATTAAATAGGAAATACTTCCAATGGAGAAGGAAACAATGTTCATTTTCGTTTCTATTTAGTATGTTTAATTCTGGTATTGCAGGTAACAAAACATATGAAGGTGCTTAAGCATTTGGAATTGCTGAATGATGTCAGAAAGCAACCAGAAAACTCAATCTATTAGGCTGATTGCTGCAATAGGAAAAAAGTATTCAGTTATCAAATAAGTCATAAAAGATTCAAGTATCCATGACCACTACCTGCTTCCATTGCACAAAACACATTTTAGCATCTCTACAAATCAGAATATAACTGTGACACTCAGCATCAAAATGGGACATCTACAGCTTGACTGGAACTCTACCCACATATGGTATTTAAATTTCCAAATTGACAGCAACTTAGAAGGAACATAAAACAACAGAAACCCAACACTGCCTTTCACCTACCAAGGCATTCATAGTAACTGAATGGGCAATGGTGCGTAAGAAGATTCAGACATAGGAGTGCAACCCAGCAAGGTTATCACCGGTTTGCATCTTCAAATTAGTGAGCTACTTCTACACTTTACCACAGCAAGCACTGGGACACTTTTCTGCTTAAGGATTTGTAGGGATGTAAGTGCAGCTGAAGACATAATAAGATCTTTGCAAAATCCCATTATTCTCAAAGATTGTTATAACCTTGTCCTTGATTGATGAAAGTGTCTTCACTCAGCCTCTCGGGGTAGTGTGGTCAGCAGCAGAAATTGCTGTCTACAACTGTGGTGGCCAGACCATGAAGGAGGGCTGGGAAACCCGCCAAAGCCTGCAGCTGATTGCTGCCTGTGAGATGAGGGCATGATGAGCAGAGGCTAGCTAAAGATGGCAAATAAAGAGGTAAGGGACAAAAAGGAATGCCTCAGTCTCTCAATTTTTTTCTGGCTTAACATCTCATTCATAACTTTAACATCACCAAGCTCATATTTAGCCCTTCATTTCAGCAATTCTCAAGCACTTAGTGAAGAGAGGCAGAGCCACCTCTCCTCCAGCTCATTTTCTTCCAGCACACTGCACCACTCAGCACCACCCATGCATCTGGAAGCCCAACTTCACATCTCACTTTCTTCAAAAGTCGTGCTAATTAGATCTGCCAGGAACAAAACAAGAGTTTATCTATCAGATATCAAGAACAAAAATGTTCGTGATTTAAATCTGTTCAAGTTTACCCCTCCCCACAAAATTAGTGTTATGCTGTCATGGAAATACCTTGGTCTGAAAAATAAGAAGCGCTTGCCTGAAACCAATTCAGATTAACTAGACTGTCCACCACTGGACACAGTTCAGCTGTTAACAGTGTGGCTGTTGATAGACGGGAGACACAAGAAAATAAAGCATCTACTTTGCCATGACCTTGCTTTCCTAGTGGTTTGGGAATTTCTTGATACCATAAAACCATTTTTCTGATTTTTTTCTCCTGCAATTTTAAGCTTCTTGTTTTGTATCCTATCCACCAAAGGCACAAAGAACTTATTTCTCCTTTCCTCTCTGTCTCTCCCAGTAGCCCCATGGGGCGGTCACCATGAGCTTGTCACTTCTGCCATCCCTCCCCCAGAGAGGGTCTGCCACCCACCCTCATCTTCTCTATCTTTCTCCCAACATCTCAGCACCCTGTGTTTGCTATCGTTGGCTCACCTCCTACATTTCTTCAAGGTTATTTTGAGTTCTCACTCTGCCCACTAGTGCACTTGCAGATAGTCCTGGTTGCATGTTGTCTGCAGATTAACATGTTTGGACGGCTTTGGTCCATCATCCAGGTAATTCTTGACAAACTCAGAGCAAAAGTGCATCCAGGACAGCTGCAGCAATGCCCAATGGCAACCAAATTCTGTTTGAAATAAACCATTACCACATTTTGTACACAGTTATCAACTAACCACCCACATATGTTGCAGTAGGTTCAGCCAGACTGTTTCCCTTTCTGGTCAGATGGCCCATTCCACGTATAACATCCAAAGCCTGAGGACACGATTTCTGATACCTGTTTCTCCCTTGAGCACACTGGCTTTTATCTAACTTGAAAGGGAAAATAAGTGGGAATTTAAAAGACTGGTCTGTATTTGCTGGTACCTGTCTTACTTGGTTGTTCCAGGTGCTTTCCAACAGCCCACCGGCTTTCATCTAGGCGGGTGATACCTTCAGCTGACTCATCTGTGTGTCTTTTCCCTCACTTTCTCTCCAGTATGCTTGCATGCTCTGGACTTCCAAATACCTTATCCATCCATCATGGTCCTCACATTGCATTATCTTAAATGTGAAAGCAAGGATAAGCTCTTAACTTCAGAGCTACCTTCTAACTTCTTCCTTTCCTCTTCTGGGTTGAAATCTTCAGTTGTTGATAGGAATTGTGTTTGCAATGAAGTACAGGCTGAAAGGGGAACCTGGAACAGTTGCAATGTGTGTGAGCTGGAGTATGTGGCCCCCCAGGGAAGGCAGGGAGGGGTTGTTCACCGCATGCCCAGTCCCAGAGCAGAAGTCAAACCTCTGGAAGTGGCAGAGTAGCCAAAAAGAGGGGGCATTTCCCAGGTAGCCCAGGAAAGAGTCATTTAGAGAAACATTTGCATGAAACCAGATGGCCCTAGAGAGTCCCCATCCATGGGACCATGCCATGAGAGCTGATCCAAACACACAGACAGATAACCCCAGCCCAGGGAAACTGCTTCCTGGGTCCAGACCAAGACAATCCCCCCCTATAATTTCTTAGTTAAATGAAAGCTGAGTTAGGTGGAAGAATAATATCAAACCAAACCGTTAATCAGAAAAGATCACTTGTCTCCCAAGGGTACTGTGCATATACTACTAGTGAAAACCAATGCTGTTTATACCTTTATTAAAAACTATCAACAAGCCTGATGAGCAAAAAGACCCAAGCGACTCAATTATTACAGGTAGAAGAAATGTTTTTCTGGGGATCTTTTTGGTGAAAATGCTGACGCTGTAGCAACAAGGCCCTGATGCATGAGCCTTAAGCATCTTTACTGTTGCCAGTGAAACATTCCCACCTTTGAAAGAATTTTAAGCAGCCAAGATCAACCCCACCACCAGCCATGGCTGAGAATGGATATTTAGTAACCCATCTTCAAACCTGGCTGAAAAGCAGTGTAGGGTGCGGCAGAGCCGGTGGATTTGACTGTTCTTCATCTTGCAGAATCGGAGTCCCACTGACAACATATTTGATAGATTGCCAACAGAAGTGGAGTCAGCCCAGTAAACGATGCTCTCTGCATCTCATTTGAATTCCAAAAGGCCTGCTTCTTCCTGGTAATGAGAGTCAGCAATAGCAGGGTACTTCTGAAGTATTGAATGATTACAAATAACATTCACAAAATATCTTTCATCAAAAGGGACCATTATAATTAAAATTACCATGAAGTGACAACCTAGCCTATAGCACTGTAGTCTTGTTTTGCTCCCCACTTTAAAGCTTCAATAAAGTTGTTGAACAGATAGCGACTCTCAACTCTCATTTACTACTTCTGTGCCAAAATTTTACTAGCAATTAATAGTATTACTGTAGTAGCATTCTCTTATACAAACTATTTCACATTCTCAGAGGAACAGACGTACCAGCTTTGGCAAATGAGAAACATAGGATCCACATCTCTTAAACAGAGAAAATCTAGATCCAACTGCTTAAGTCACACTGAAGTTAACCAGAAATAAATAACATTCCAAGTGGAGTCAAGCTTATAAAGTTATCTTCAGTGACCTGACTGAGAAACAAAAAAAAAAAAAAGCTATGGCAAAGGTTCAAACTGATTCCTCTGATTTTAGTCCAAGGTTGTAAGGACCTGGCAGAACAAATCCACAGTGCAAGAGGCACTTATCAGACAAGCTCACCCTTTTGTTTCTGGGGGAGAAGCCTCAGTGTTAGTCCCTGATGGTCCCACCTGCTGCTAGAGCAGCCAAACCCAGGAGCTTTAACCACGTCATAGAAGCAGACGGGATGCCCAGGAGCCAGCCCAGGTTGGCCATTCCCTCCAAAGGCAGTGCTAGGGATCAAGCCAACACAGCCTGACTTTCTAAATAACACAAAGAAGCTGTTGCTTATCCAGAGAATAAGGATATGGGAAAAGTCTGATTTACTTCCACTGAGATTATTCTTGTCTGCCAGGTCCAACCTAAAGAGAAACCCTGTCACTTTGCAGGGATGGAAAATAAATAGCAACAGAGAGAGCAACAGAGAGGAATGCAAGCATAGATAAGATGGGGTAGGAAGTAAAGACACCTCCAGGGAGGCACAAGGGCTGGAGAACTCTGAGAAGGTCTGTCGGGGGCCGGCTCAAAAGCGGCACACAAAGCCCCCTCGGCTATAGCGCCGAGACCCTTGTGGACCACTTCGT
>JAWWES010000115.1:100535252-100593434 GCA_035583135.1 Lophotriccus pileatus | reverse complement strand
ATGTATTCACATTCTTCTCCATCTTTTTTCAATCCTCTCCAATGATTGTATGCATCTGTGGGTCCACTCCCGACAAAGGTCAGTGAGGGTTTTAGGGGGGAGCATCACAGGACCACCACTGACGGACTCCTACAGGGCACAGGAAAAGCCACTGAAGTTGCTGCAATGACTGACAGTGCTTTAGTGGAAGTGCTGCACGTATGAATAGCAGTGGATATATGAAAAGATATGCCCAGGATTTAGCTGTATTGGGAAGAACTGAGGTTGAATATGGATAATTTTCATTAATTTAAGGATCTTCTATCTCTTGTTATACAAATGTATATGGTAGTAAACCATTCACTGTGAATAAAACTTATTTAATTCAAATGAAAAATAAAAAATAAAATCTTGAAAATCTTTCATAGTTTGCTATATGGAAACTTGTGTATTTTATGATCCAGGCTTTATTTTGGAAAGTGCTGAATTCAACAGTTATGCTGATGTAGAAACCATAACCAGCTTAATCTCCCTGTCAGTCTGAGGATCTTTGATAGAGCATGTCTGTGTGAAAAAGACTGTTATTATATTTTGCTTCTCAACTTAATTAAAGTCTCTTTTATGAGATGCTGTATTTGTAACTACTTTCCCCATGCTGAAATGAGCCATCTTGTCTGGTACTGTAATTACAACAACATCATTGAATCTGTATTCTCAGCCTGTTTTTAAAATAGTTCCTCTTTCTGAGTAAATGTTGGTGGATAGAAATGCTAATAAGATGAGTCTCTGGCTACATTCAGTCAGAAACACACGGATGGCACAGCACACCCTGTAATAGGAACATTATTGCAAGCCACCAAAGGATGACACCTCCAAAATTTTGCATTGTCATGACACTGCCCTCAGCCCTGCCAAGCTGCCACCATCCCAAGAAGCACAACAGGATATAGCAAACCACTTTTTTCCAGCTGAAAGTTATAGTTAAAATCCATCAATTCAAGCTGGGAGCAGGACTGAGCTGTATTGGTGAGACCCTCCAGAGGCAAGCGCTCACCCCAGCACTGCAAGTGACTGATAGCACAACCACAAGTGACTCAGTTCATCTCCTTGTGCAAGAGTTTCCTCTCCAATATTTGCCTCACATTTCATTACATGAGGAAACTGAAGACATTTTTTTGTGGAAGAGAGTGAGCTACTTTTCCAAAAATTGTGAGCTACACCCACAAACAACTGTTGACGTTAAGACAGCATTGTGCATTTAAAATGTCATTCTGAAAGTCTGAAGATTTCCATTTCAATGTTTTAGACAATTTAACAAAGGGAAAATGAGCTAAAAAAAGGAGCAGCACATTTTAGGCCTAAACTTTTGACCCCATTCTTCTCTAAGCAAATTTAAGTTTCTGGTCTTCATCAGCTCTTCAAATTTAGGCTGGTTACAAAAAACCTCAGAATATCAAAGAGACCAATAGAACATGTTACAAGAACTTTGGTGTAAAGAAGCAAGATCTTGCCTTACACAAAACAATCTGCAGTTATCAGATTCAACTGACATGGATAGAAAAACATGATCCATGCTTGAAAAAGTTGTTTTAAAAATAATTTAAAATTCCCTAACAACTCCAAATAGTTGAGGAAGAAAATGTAATTATTTTCTGCAAAAGCTGTTTTCAGCCTGCAGTTACTGAATCCTGAATTATCTTTAATTGGCTTAGCATTATCAGGCCTTTAGTGGAATGTTAACTGCTCACTCCTCAGTCACAGCTATATATACATATTCAGAAGATTTTTCATTATCTTTGATGCAATATTGCACATAGGGAGAGTAGAAATGGCTGGCATTTCAACCCTGCCAGCTTGGATCATCACCAGACTGTAACACCATACCAATGTGGAAGAAAAAACGAACATTTATAACAGAATCACAAAATGTCAAAATCAGAACAGGAGTCAACTCAAGCCATGAACGGGGTTAGTATGATTTCCAATTATCATTTTAATTATTCTTCTATATCTCTTTTCCATATTTCCAAGGCTTCAGTTGCTCTGTTCTTTAAGAACAATGTTTTCAAAAGGAGCCCAGATGACCACAGTAACCACTCATACACAGGAATGTCAGCTCAGATTTGTACAGGAATGCCAACTTATATTAAGTGCAGTACATTTAAGGGCTGAATTCCTGCTCAAGATGTCTAAAAGAGGAGGTTTACTGAGCAGGATGTGGTCCCAGAAGGTTTCAGTAACTGCATAGAAATGGATATTCAGCAAAAGCAGTGGAGAAAGCCTAAAATGTGGTGTTCCATTGGGAGATTTTTTCTGGGTTTTGATTCCCTTTCTTTTCACATTATTAAATAGCTCAGGGAAGACCCTCCCCAGGTTTTGCAGAAAATACCTTTCATTCAGACCCAAGTAGAGTCTTGTCCACTGAACTGACAACATGTATCTTCAACAGATAATCATTGTCACTCTGCTTAGTGATCCAGTGCATGCCTCTTAGTGTGAGGGAGAAGTTGAGGTGCTTGATGGTGTACTGTGCTTGGCATGGAGAAATAATGTGGGAGGATCTGGGGGGAAAAGTTTCTCCATAATGCCACAGCATTCTGCCTGGCACAACATGATAACTTGGACACTGCAATATAATTTTCTGCAAAAATACATTGAAGAAATATGCGAGTTTGGCACAAAATTTTAGAAACCTTGTTCATTCTGGCAAACTTCTACCTGGTGTCACTCAATAAACTGTGAAAAAAGTCCCCAGATTCCAAGTGACAGGGCTTAATGGCTACAGGACATCCATGCAAAATATGTATACTAGGAAGAGAAAGTCCTTGTCACCAAAGCACAGTGAAACCATTCCTTCTCTCAGCTCAAAGCTGCTGTGCTCTGCTGCTGTGCAGTGTTATGCTTCAGCAAAGCAACAAAAAAACCCCGCAGTGAAACCCTGCAATGGCAAATCACTGAGCCTGTGGCAGCTGGTTCACCACAAACCAGTCCAAACTAAAAGGTGAATCTAACACAAACACTCAAAACCATCAAGAGAGTCTCAACTCTAAGGCTTTGTTTTACTTGCAAAATAAGATTGTATGTACCAAAACTCAACTGTGTCAGATAAGATGTAATCCAGTATTTTCGTTGCCATCCATGACCTTGCAGGGCAGATGATTAGAGGGATGGAGCACCTCTCCTATAAGGAGAAATGCTGAAAGAGTTGTGATTGTTCAGCCTGAGGAAGAGAAGATCCTGGTGCGACCTTATTGTGGCCTTCCAGTACTTGAAGAGGGCCTAAAAGGAAGATGGAGAGGGACGTTTTACAAGAGCAGGTAGTGACAGGACAAGGAAGAATGGCTTCAAACTGAAAGAAAGTAGGTTTGGGTTGGATGTTGAGAAGAAATTCTTCACTAGGAGGGTGATGAGGAACAAGCACAGGTTACCCAGAGAAGTTGTGGGTGCCCTATCCCTGGAAGTGTTCAAGGCCAAGTTAGCTGGGGCTTTGAGCAACCTGGTCTAGCGGAAGGTGTCCCTGCCCATGTCAGGGAGTTGGAACTAGATAGTGTTTAAAGTCCCTTCCTAATCCAAGCCATTCTATGATTCTATGATTCTATCCCAGCCTCTGAGCTAAACTTTAGTCAGCTTGGAGGGGCTCCTAGTTTGCAGCAAGTCCTGTTGCAGTCCCTCTGAGCACTAAGGAAAAGTCTTTCTTCTCTGAATCCAGCTGGAAGTATGCTTATCTCAGCAGCTTCATGATCTCTTTGCCCACTGCCTGGCTAATTGGGAGACTGTGCTGAAAACACACCTTCCTTCCCTGGGTGCAGGCATGCAGTCCCTTTTTCAAAATAGGGTCTCCACCTCACCCAGGATCAGCCAAAAGAAGGCAGTCAGGGGCAGTCTTCCTGGTACCTGGCTGACAGCACAAAGAAATGAGCCTATGAAGATAAAAATCAGGCAGCAACTGCGTGTCCCTCTGTCCCCAGCTGAGCTCTCAGGAACAGTGAGCTGGCTCTCCCTTCCTGCCATCTGACAATGAATATGCTTTTTAGATAGGTTTCTATGGGAACAAGGGTTCCCACAGAACACTTTCCTCTTGTCTCCTCCTAATAACTTCTGAACCCTTTGGTGCATCCCAGCCAGAATTAGAAAGAAGAGAAAAAGTTCAGAGACTAGTTCCTCAAGTATCATGAGCACAAGGACTGAGCAAGTAGTGAAGAGAAAAAACACTCTCTAAGTGCCTTGACAAATGGAAAAGCTGTAATCCAAGCCCACGCCTCAACACCAGCTACGTGAGCCTTTTTGTGAGGTTCCTCTCTTCCGTAGGAGTAAGAATCCACTGGGCCAGCGCTCAGCAAACAACTCCACTGGAAAGTAGGCTTCATCAGTACCCATGCAGACAAAATTGCCTGCTCTTTCTTGTCATCTGCTAGGTAGAAATATAAGTAGTACTTGATTCTGGAAATCCCGAGGGGTGAAAGATCAGGCTGATTGTCATGTTTGCTGCTGCTGGATGGAGTTCCTTCTCTGCTTTTAACTCCTTCTCCTGAAGAATTTTATTTGATTTTTTAAATTCTATTTTCTATATCAGTACAAATATTTGCAAGCAAATAATGCATACACACACCTTTTCTTTTGCTCTAGTGATATGATCAGATAGTTAAAACTGGGAATGTCTGGATGAAAACCTGTCTGTTGCAACCCTGGCTCCGGCTGCTCCCCAGGGAAGGGATCAAAACACCAAGCCTGAGAGAGTTCAAGAAGCATTTGGACAGTGCTCTCAGGCACATGGTGTGACCCTTGGGGGTGGTCCTGTGCGGGGCTAAAAGTTGGACTCAACGATCCTTGTGGGTCCCCTGAAACTCAGCATATTATGTGATTCTGTGATTTGGGAGTTTTAATGTAGCCTGCAATGGGCTCAGAATTGCCCATTCTACTGCATAAGGTTCAGCAGTATTCAGGTTAACACTTCCAAAATTGCAGAATTTAATTCCAAATGAAATATGTATAGTTACAAATTTCTATAGAAACAAGTTGGACTTCAATAAAAACAAAGGTTTCTGATTTTACCAACAGATGAGATTGTATTTTCAGGTGAGTGAGCCGTGTCATAAAGAAGATAGAAGGTCATACTGAGGGCTTTTTTAAACTGTGTTGTTCACCTGGGGATGCTATGAAAGAATAAGGACAGGGCATAAGTGGTGTTTTCCCCTATGGAAAATTCTCAGCTGACAGAACAACTGGAGCACAACTGAACAAAGGCATAGAAGCTGCTCTAAGACCACTGGATATTCTGCCTGTCAGTAATTTAGTATGTTTTAAATGGAGGATCCTTTATACATCAAGAAAAAAGACTACCAGCTTGCAAGATTTGAGGCTCAACTGTACTGTGAACTCCTCTTGGGATGGCTGAATGAGAGGAGAGATGCTCAGAGCCATGGAAACTGCAGCAGGGACTGGCTGCAGCCCCCTCCATTAGCAGCCTCAGGCAAAAGGCTTGTCTTTGGCTAGCAAGAGCCAAAGCTGATGGCTTGCATTTTGCACTGCTTCACTTTCTGATTCTTGACTGCTGTTTGCACCATGTGAGCCTCTATATCAAGACACTGCTGCTGAAGCTGCAGGTACAGTGCTCAGAGCAGCCTTAGCCCAAATGCCACAATTCATGTTCCTCATTCCTCTTGTGCTATGATTCACTCCTGTCCTTCACCCTCCCAAGATACTGTGTTAACTCCTGTTGTGATCTTGCCTAACTGTGGCATTCCAGTAAGGTCAGGCTTTTATTTTTGCACATTGATATCAACAATAACAGTTTAGCAGGGATGCACACTGTGCACAATGAAAGCAAAGACCCCAAAAGGTTTTCCTACATCCAGTCATGGAAAACAAAACCCAGTCTTTCTCATAAATTTTGCTATAACATTGTTATACTGTATCACAGCTGTTAGTCTCCTCCTGGCATCCTCTCTTCCCACACTTCTGATACGAATGATTCACTGAGGTCTTAAGAAATCAGCACAACATGAAACAGTATATATGAAACACGATTTTTTTTCCCTTTGGATTTACTCATTTCTACAATATTATCAGAGGAATGCTTCACAATAGTCCCAGATCTGTTTTTCCTTACTAGCTCATTTAAATTGTCTCTTGGGTACCCTAACCTACTTTTTGAGACTATACAACTGCCTTTCCTTGTAGCACGCTTGCTCTGCAAATCTCCCCTCTATAATAAGGTTGAGTATTTTGCTCTCAGCTACTTTGGCTTTTGTTATCTCCTTAAATAGTACTACAGTCATTGAAATACACAATCTCTATCCTGCCTTATGTCACAACCTAAATAAGAGAAGCAGTAGGCTGGGATAGAAACAGAAGTGTATTCCAGTGCAACACTGCCATTAGAGGGAGAGAAACTCAGTTCTCCTGCAGTAATATGGAAATGTTTTCTAGTACATAACCTTCCACAATGTCTCCACTGAAGGAAAAATAAAACAGTACATTTTAACTTGAGAGTATGAAAGAGTTTTTGTATTATTCTTACTTGGGAGATGGTTGAAAACATCTAAATAGCTGTAATTCAGAAACAACCATCCTGTAGCAGTGTTTTTCTGGGCTGATCTTCTTCCCCATACTTTCGTGACCTATTGCTCAAGTTTTTGTTCTGTCTACCCCCTAAGAAGGCCTTTTCACTAGGCTAAAGTTGGCTTTCCCCTCAACTGTCTTTTCACCCTTGGCCACTTTCTACTTTGCTTCCTCTGGAAAACAAAATCAAGTGTTACATAGCTATTATCAAAGATCAGGTAGAGAAATTTTCCCCTCCTGTAAGTCTCATTACCTATGATCCAGATAGTCAGCATATTTTTAATTCTGTGGCAAATGAAGTAACTAGAAAGAATCTTTCTTGAAGTTTAGTTGTTAGTTGCTTTACTCAATCAGGTCACTCCACCACAGGAATGAGACAGTGTTGAGTAGCCAATGACATGCAAAACAACATAGGATTTTTAGTAACTGAACTTCAGTAACTTGTGCATTAAGGATACAACCACCAGTAGAGTTTGTAGAGGTTTTTTGCATTCTACACACACTGAAAACATTCCCTAACAGTGAACAAACCAAGGTCAAGATTTGCCTTACCCAAATTAAACTAGGTAACTAAAACTAGGTTGTTGACAGGCAGGTAGAATTTACTATTTAGGATCCACTCATTGTTTAAAAGGTTTTGCCAAGACTGGGAAAGCAAATTGACCACTTCCATGATATGGCACAAATGCATGTTCGAGCCACCCCTGCAGCTACAGGAAAAAAAAAAATAACTGGTGTGAGGATCAAGCAGAAAAGGGCAAAGAGGAGAAAGGAGACATATCACCCAGGACCCTACTAAGAGGTGAGTAGTGGGATGGGCTGCAAGACAATCAGCATTCAGACAGCGGGGATGAGCCCTCTCATGTTGCAGAGGTACCTGACACATGAAGGATTTCAGGATTTACAAAACAAAAGTGTCAGTTAACTTTGTGGGAGAATTTTGTTTTCCACAGTTCAGTGAAAGTGAACCAGGGACCCAAGGGCTTGGACCACCAGTTTTTAAGTAAGCATGGATGTGGACAGCCATGATTCTCACTGCAGAGAGGATCTGAGAACAGGGCTGTAAGGGAGAAAAAATTTTTAAACTGTTCCAACTCTTTCAAACCTTGCCTGAAGCCACTCCCTGGCTGAAGTACCACATATGGCTCTCAGCTGCCTGTTTCACAGTGAAGCTGTGTACTTTTGCATAGATATGACATATCTGTACCTGCTGACAATTTCCTACTGCAATGCACCATTGCAAGGCTCTTCCAAGACCATGTCTGAGGAGGCTTCAGCATCGGGACTGGGGTAGTGTCCGACCTGCGTTTCTGTGGATGCCTAATCCAAACCCTGCAGGACATACTCTGAGGAACTGGGAACAAACTTACTTCAACTGGATGGCTGGAACTAGAACTTCTGCAAGAAAGCCCACCTCCCCCTCATAATTCCCTCTCCAGTAAATGACAATATGATTTCTCTGCTCATGGACTAGACAGCTCATTGGTTTTCAGCACCTTGGAGGACCTCATTCTCCCTCTGTAGCTCTCAAATACCTTGAGATTTTATCTGACCTTTTCATTTAGCAGCTACCCAAGCAATAGGCTTATTTTTCCCTTACTGTCGTCTACAAGGAAATGTCTCTTCAAATCTGCCAGCCAGAGGATCCAGGAAGCAGGACAGAGAAACAAGCACCAAAGGAAGGGAAGCCAATGCCATCTTTGAGAACAGTTGAAAAAAATGGACAAGTGCATGCACTAAAGGAAAGGCCACTCAAAAAGGAGGCATCAGGATCCCAAAATCTTCAGGACCTACTGCCAGAAAGAGGGCTGACTGGTCAGCAGAGCAATGCAAGCCATGCCTTGATAAGACATGGATAGCCTGGGCCAGGGGGAGCATTCACAAGTCTCTCTCAAACACCTTTACAAGTCTCATGAGCCATGGCTCATTCTCCATACTTGTGAGAAACACAGGCAGGTGTGAGGAGTGAGAGCTAACACATGGAGCTGACACAGTAGATGCCCCACTCCTGGAGGTGCTTAAGGCCAGGCTGGATGGTGCTCAGAGCAGCCTGGTCTAGGGGAAGGTGTCCCTGCCTGTGACAGGGGAGTTGATCTTTAGGGTCTCTCACAAGCCAAACTATTTTATGGCATCATGCACCCACAAGGTTTGCAGCCCCAGCTTCTGGTTTGTCTCCATCTGTAAATTGTAGTAGTACATTGCTTTGGGTTTTTTTTCAGACTGCCTCAGCCAGCAGACAGAGAGGGATACTCCTCTCATGGCAAAAGGGTCTTTCGTAGTTGGTGACCAACTAAATCCTTTCTCTCCAACTTTGAGTAAACTACCAGTTTAATCCCTGACACTGACTGGAAACCTACTCCAATACTTAAACAAATTTAAAAATCACATCCTAAAATCCAGGCCTTCATTATCATGAAGTGGAAAGTTAATCAAAGGATGTTTTACATTTTCCAGGAAAGGAAACTCTGAAGCATTTCCACTTAACTTGCTGGAATTTAAGGAGCAAGCTAATTAATTTGTGGTTTGTGGAAGAACTCAAGGGCTTACTGCAAATTCTTAAAGACCTTTTAAAATTATTAAAATGTTGCAAAAAGTACTGAGGCACCACCTTTGGAGACTGAAAATACTTTCTTTTGTACAGAGGGGCTCAAGCTTAACCACGTTTCTTAGCCTCACTAAACCAGCATGCCTTGGACCAGTTAATCTGGGGTGGGAAGTCAGGTGTTCACCCTACACTGGTTTGTGACTGAACAGACACTTAAATGGACCCTTTCTCACACACATATATTTGTCTTGGGGCTTGGCAAACTTCATTGGAAGACAAACTTTGCACTAAACTGCCATGCTGAATTAGGTCCTTGTACTGGGTTTCTCTGAGGAGAAGAGTAAACGTCAGCAGTTACAGCTGTGATTCTCTGCCTGGTTAATCGGAATGAGACTGGAATTAAACCAGAATGTCATTTGCAAGAGATGGCAGAAAGGAAATAAAAACTTTGTCCCTCACCTTCAGAAGAGATGTAACTACTCAGTGTTTTGAGGAGCAGCTGAGGTCACTTGGTCTGTTCAGCCTGGAGGAGACTGACAGGAGATCTCATTGCAGCCTGCAACTTCCTTGTGAAGGGTCATCCCCTGGTCAAGGGATCTGAGGGAATGGCCTGAAGTTGTGTCAGGGGAGGTTTAGGTTGGATATTAAGAAAAGGTTCTTCAGCCTTTGGTTGGGCATTGGAACAGGCTCCCCAGGGAAGTGGTCACCGCCTGACAGAGTTTAAGAAGCTTTTGGACAATACACTCAGGCACTTGATGTGATTCTTGGGGCTGTCCTGTGCAGTGTTAAGAGTTGGACTTGATGATCCTTGTGGGTTCCTTCCCACTCAGAATATTCTCAGAATATATGGCTCTTCTGATCAAGTTGAAGGATGTCCCTTTACTCTTTAGCAAGAATAAGCAAAGGTAAGTGACTATAACACAGTAAAACTGAAGCAGTTCCTACTGTGTCTGTGCTTTAACTTTGAGATTCTACTTCAACCCTCACATCCTACAGAATTTCTAAACCAGTTTCCCTGGAATTTTATGGGAGAGTCCTAGTTTTTCCCCTACCACAAGCTCTAATTAGGGACTGGTAAATGTTCAGTCCTTGCCAGCCACTTGTGCACCATTCCTGACATTGTCTCTGCTAGACATCTGGCAAAAGAGACCTGTTTCCCTACCTTGAATTTCCTTCAAACCTGGACTTCAAGGAGGTGATGTCCACTTACCAGAGGTGTCCCCACCTATACTATGAGAAGCAGACTTAATTTTTTCTGCTCCCAAAGCAAAGTCCCTGCTTCCAAATCTTGGGGAAGAAGCAAAGACAGCTTTAGGAAGAACGAGCGTGCCTCTTTGAGAGTCCTTCCCCCTCTCTGGAGTGGGCAAATGGGTATTAAACACACAGTCCCCACAGTCTACAAGAGTCAAGAACCTAAATGGTCCTTAAAGTGCTTGGTAGGCACTTTAGTGCACGCAATGCTCTACTTCCAGCCTTGCATGCAGCGTTTTATTGCCAATCAGTGTACATTATATGCAACATTGAACACAGGGAGGAACAACGAGGTGATTTTATGAGAGAAAGGCTGGCAGCAGAACTTCTGACTGCTACTACACTTCAGAGCTCTGAGCTTACTCACTTGCGTGAGCAAATCTGAACCACACTAAATAATTTAATTTTTCCCCTTTATTTCACTCCAGTATTGACTCAGAGGGTCATGTAACATACCATGAACTTGGTATTGTTACAACATATTGTATGTGAAGAAGAACAATATTTGTCCTGATAATACTGTTTCCATAAGAAAATTTCAATGGGGTGTCAAAAGGAAAGGAACTACTCTGAGATAGCACTCCATTAAATCTTTATATTTACTTAAGGAACGATGTTGTAGTGGACAGACAGAAAACCAGACATTGGCTGGAGATGAAGGTTAGAAATGGGAGAATCTACTTTAGTAAAAAACAAGTGAAAACTAGAAAATGTTTAACACAAAAAAAAAAAAAAAAAGAGGTGTATTTTTGTGATGATTTCCATATAATCTAAACCCATCCCCTCTACTTCATGTTGACATGGCATTCTATACCAGCACGTTGGTTCAGACCAGAGCATCACTGCCAGACCAGTTTGCCAGACCAGCCAGTGACCTAATATCCCAGCAGCTCTGTACAAGGCAGAAAAGCCAGTGGTTAAACTCCAGCGGCAGAAACATATTGCAGCCATTCTTCTCCTGACTCACCAATGCAGCTGACAAGACAAGGCAGGGGAACATTTGACATTTGTTGCCACTTCAGAAAGACCCACTCAGTAACTTCAAAGAGCAAAGATCTTAGTATCAAAGAGGAACCACAGTACACATGCACTTCATGATCTTGAAAGAGGAACAGCTCTTCAGAGAGACAATGATAGGAAGAGGACTTAGCCTCATCAGCTCGAATAAATGTCCTTCACATGGCATTCATGCTTATGCCTTGCACTGTGCTTTATTATAGAGCTACCAAGAAGGTAATTGAGACTGCTGCCTGTGCTTTCCTCCTACAATATCACTGGCTAAGAACTGTCAGGTCTCTTGTACAGAGCACAAGAGGAGTATTAGGGTCTGACCTGCACAGCTGATGTAGGGCCAGCCAGAGCCAGGACCCGCTGAGACCTGCCAGCTGATGCAGTCCCCATCACACTAGTGTTACACCATCTGTGCCAGCTGGGGAAATACCGACCCTTGGGCAGTTCTAGCCAATTTTACCTGCTGATGCAGACAAGTGCCAGCACATGCAAACAGTGTGCTGTGCTTTCAAGTGTGTCACACACACCCCTGCACTGGACAGCAAAGCCTAACCTCCCCCCAAAAGGTGCTGTCCAGCTCAGCTCTGTCATAAGGTGCATCCCAGAGATTCTGGAGTGCTGGAGCAGCCAGCTCCAGTGGCTCACATCCAGGGCTGACTGGGTATACACCAGCCCAGCTACCCAAGGTATTTTTACAGAGCTGTTCATCAAAATGTAGATTTTTACATCAAAAATTTAAAGTGTTCCCTACTGTTTTATAGAAAGGACCCTGTCTTTCAAAGGAGTGCAGCTGAGCAACTCTCTACAGCAGTGAGGATTTCATGGATAGGGGCCAAGGCAGAGGTGGGGAGAGCTGAGTGAGGATTTGAGATTCCTAACCCTCTTCAGCGCAAAATGTTACATGGATCATTCATCTGTAACTTTAATTCTCTAGGGTGGAAATGAGGAACACCTCTTAAAATTAAAAGCTGAACCAGTGCTCTTAACAGAATGTGCATTTTTATAGCCATGCATGCTTTTTTACCACTATAAAGTATGAAAGAGTATTAACATAAATAGTTGTACAAAGCTTCCATTTATTATTTAAATGACATTTAGTATATTTAATCAGTGCCTAAGCTCTTTAAAGGGATAATTCAAATTAATTTGACACTCTTCATTTGCAAAATCAATATTTAGCAGGTTTATATAGTCTGTCCAAGACTGTTAACACACACACACAAACACCTCTCCATTGTCGAATATCAAGCAGAAATGAAAGCAACAACTTCCATTAGTTCTAAGAAGTAGGGACAGCCAGGAGCTGAAGATAAAAATACCAAATTTTTTCTAATGCAAAGATTCCTGAAACATATGAACACTGTTGAAAAGAAAATGTGAAGTCAGAATTGGAGAGCTAATATATGCCTCATTAAATGAATATTTTTCTAATTTTTTTTCATTCAATGTTATTTTCATGTCAAATTTAAACACATACTTTCAGGTTTTTTACTAAATTTAACATGATAACAGGAAAGCACTCAGGATATTGTGAAAAAGCTAATAGTACTCAGTAATAAACTACCTGTCCATCATCCCTATTGTTTTGTATGTGCTTAGGGAAGGAAGAAAATCTTTGAAGAATTTATTATTGTGAGTGATTATTATTATTTAGGTGAGTAAGCTTCACCTAAACCCATGCCTTTCAGCTGGACATCCCTTAACATTTCCACAAATTCAAGTACTGGCAAAATGAATTCCCTTCTGTAATTCCAAGAGTTTTGTCCTTGGGCAAAAATCAAGATGTATGACTTGACCTGTGGTGAACACAGGAAGACCAATTTTAAATTTACTGCCACAATCAAGTGATACATAGATAAAAAAGCAGAAAAATCTGTAGCATCCTTTCATTGTTTCTGCAAGTTATGGTGTTTTGTATCATTGTATCATTTATACATTTTGTATCATTGTTTGGCAAAAAGATTCAAGAGTTTAGGTCTTAGGTGATAATAGAATTATCATCTGTCTATTTGGGGTACTCAGACTTGACAGTTCATAATGAGCAAATTAGTAGGCAAAATTTGCATAAATTACATTATTCCTGTTTTTATAGGTCTGTACAAGATTTCTCAACTCACTGAAAAGTGTAAGTCTCATCTCCTTTCAGAAGGTGTATCTTCAAATGCTGAGACAACCACCAGTGTCATGGTCATCATTTAGGTGGAGCTGTAAATTCAATGACTAGGAATATATAAATAACACTAAACTTCAAGCCTAGATTGTGACTGCTCTCTCAGTTCAGCACCTTCGTCATTCCGGGCCAGAAGATCCTGAAGACTGTCCCCTCCAGAGCCAATATCCAGGATGTGGTACTAGGGTATGAAACAATAACACCTTCAGCTGACAAATGGTAATGTTGTCATGGGCATCCTGCTGTAGCCTTACAGGTGGTTGACTCAGCCTGTAAAAACATTTTAGCTCTATATCATTCCCTTTTGGTAGCTGTTAAAACAATTTCTGCCTAAAGCTTATTTTAAATGCACTGGATAAATGCAAAGTGTTGTTTCAGGAAACAGAGCAGCCATGGGCAACAATACTACAGACTGAGTCATTCAGAAATTAGTATTTTCTCTCCCAGGGGTATCAGTCATCTCAGATCTTTGCCTCAGTCTCATCACATTCCTCATCCTTCTAGCAGCAGCTCTGGTGGACATTTGCCCAAACCTCTTCCCTAGTGCGTATTGGTTTTCATTATATGCCAGAGACTTTTACCTCCCTTCTCCTCTAGTCCTCTCCCCAGGCTCGTGGGGAACTGTGTTGCCATCCTGTTGCAATCCCCTTGGCTGTGATGGAGGCACTGGTGGCTCAGCCATCTCCATGTCCATGGGCTGCTCAGCTGGGATGAAAGTTTATTGCAGCTCCGTTTGTGTCTTCAACAAAAGGCCTGGCCCTGCCAGGAGGACCTGGCTGGCTGCCATTACTCAAGATCCCGTCCAGTGCAGCCACCACTAAATCTTTGCAATGAAAACACAAACATCTCCTGGTAGCAAGATTTTGCTGTTTGCACAGCCATGAACGGACCTCTTAGGTCCTTCCTTCTGATGCAGGTAATCAAGCCACGTGCATATACCAGAAAAAAGCTCCCCCCCCAAGTCAAATTTCCCATCTGAAACTATACCCTGAAGTTTTTGTGGATGTGCAGTGAGGGACGATCTGAGGGAAGGTCAAAATGAGAATATTTTTTTATACGCTCTTTGTCAAGCTCTCCTGTCCTTTATTAAAGGCCTAGGTTTGCTCAGGATGACATCAGAGTGTGAATAAAATTTCATCTAGTTACATAGCTTAGTTGTAGATTGCAGAAAGTAGTTTGGTTGATCCTGCACTCCTGAGAATGGCTTAAGATATGGACTGGATTCTACCTTACTGGCAAATATTAGCAAGCAAGAATACTCTCCCAAGAGAAATATTTTAAAGACGGGAAAAGTGAGGGACCTAAGTAACGCATTTGTGAAAGTAATGCTGAAATGCATGAATGGGTAAGCCTGGCAAAAACAGTGGTTTACATCCCAGTCTTCTATCTCCTTGAGGATAACCAGATGCTTCCTGGCCGCTGCAGGTACCATGAAGCCACTTGCTGGTGATACTGGGGTGACAGATCTTGGTGGAGACCAGGGGCTCTGTGTGGAAATGGGCTTTTCTGCCTGCCCAGAGCCCCACAGGAACCCGTGGAGCCCAGCCAGATGCAGATCACATAACAAGGACATAGTATTCAGTTTCCTCAGAGCAAAAGAGCTACTAATAGGAGCATGAGAAAAAACTATTGTACAACACACTGGGCAGCACACACAGCTTGGTAGCTGACTCTGAGGCTGTCTGAGACTTCTGTTTGGTTTCCAGTTACCTTAAATACTCTGTGGAGTTAGACTTCCATAATAGTTCCAGGCTCTGCTATTTTCCATTAATATTTCCAAAGCTTATACCATGATCATGACCTTTTTATGGGTCCTGTTTCATCCATTCACCTTATTTTTTCTGAAGATCTGTCCTTCGATGGTGTTCCATTTTTATTTATTGGTGACACCAAAAACCAGTTCATTAGCACACTGCATTTTATGAGAAGGCCATTATTGAGAACATTGCAGAGAGATTTCCAACAGGGTCAGATCTAGGGAAACTCCTTTAGCAAATTCCTGCTGCCAAAGCTTTCATCCTCACTGCATCTCCCTCCCTGTAAGCAGTTCCTTGCAGACAGTGCAGTCCTTGAAGCAGCAGTAGTCTTCTCTATTTGCTTGACATTCCTCCCTGCAGTACCACTTCATGTATGCACAGTGCAGTGGCACTTTTTCTCATTTACCTGGATAGGTTGGATTAATCTAAAATAATCCACTCTTAGTTTATATCTTATCCTATTAATTTAATTCTCCTTTTCTTCAAAACTTTTTTTCAAGTCTTTTACATTATTCAAGTCAGACTAATGAAACCTGTTCCACTTGCACTCACCAGCTTCAACAAATTGTCTAATGAATGCTCAGGAGACCATCAGACATTTCCAGAAAGGATGAGGAAGCTGTATTAACAGAAAATTAGTCTTAATCTGCAACTATATGTTTTGTTCTGCCCAGTGCACACACAAGAGAGGGGTTAAAAACTGGGCAGTTGTAGAGGAAGATTAACTAGTAAAAGCAGGAGATTACAGCTTGCCACAAAGAGTGAAAAAGGATGGCTTATTTTGCTCACCCTGCGCTGAGAAGGAATATAATTGAACTTTCTAAACAAATACATCACAGGACATGTCATAAACAGAAGGAAAGTATTTCACAGCCCAAGGCTGGCACAAAAACAGATGATTACCAGCCCTGGAGATGAGGTAGTGGAGCTAAGGAATATCCATCTCCATTTAAAGACATCAGCGTATTTAGCAATTAGACATGATTGCCTGCTATTGAGGGAAACCAAACTCAGCGCTACTGAAGTTGCAAACAAGCTTTCAGAAAACGTAAACCCAAACTTATAAAATGGAATTGCTGCTTGCCGACCTCCCAAGGAGCACTCTGACTACCTGTCTCTGAACTCTCCAAGCCCCTCCATTGGAGCATGGGACACTGGGAAGTCAGGAAAAGCAGCATTACATTCTGTATCCAGTGCTGCCCACTCATGCCCAGCTCTGCTACAAGCATGAGCAGCCTTGGTGTTTCCACTTAGTAAAGCAAGTTCAGCCCTCAGACCACCGCAATGGGCACACACACCGAGGAATCATCCTATTCCTGGGCTGTCCAGCTCCCTCCATTCACCTCCCTTGGCTGTCCTTTCTAATCAATACCTCCTCTCTTCTATCCTTCTGATAGTCCTGCCTCTTTCCCCTCACTGTTCTTCTTCCCACAGCCTGGGCAGTTTACCTCTGTCTGCACCCCTGTGATGTGCTGATCTGGGGGACAGGACATTCCCTCTTTCCTGAGCCATCCCAGGTTTCTGCTCCCTCACTACATCGTGCCTTCTTGCAGCTCCAGTCTACCAGCAAAAGCAGAGAAGTTCCCCTGCAAAGAGAGTCTTGGCTGCAAATACATCCTCACAACCCAGAAATCGAGGCTGCATGAGCTCACTGTTAAAGCCTGTGCTGTGGTTTGCCTGGGAAAATCATTCAAACATCACAAACAACAGAGACCGCCTGGATACAGAGCCATTTTTGCCGTCACTTTTTGAGTGCAGGTGCACACTGAGCCCATTATTTCTTGTCTGTCCTCACTCATTAATGACGATACTCCATCCCTGACCTCTTCACTGTTTCCTGTTGTGTACCCATAGCCATCACATCTCCGCTCAGACAATCTTGTTTAAGCTCAGGCTGTTGTGATCAATCCTGGAATTCTCAGCCCTTCCACCCAGGTTTAATTTTCAGACAATTTTGTGGGCTTGCTGCATGCTGAATTTTCTCCAGCCTCGTCTGTTGGAGACAACAGTATCGTTTATCAAGGTGGACGGGAGTACTGTGCTTTCATGCATGCTAAATCCACCTCCGCTTAAAACAAACAATTTGGCAGCATGTGTGGCATAGGTTTGCTTTGGAGCCTTCCTTCTTTCACAATCTCTTGGGCTCTGATGCCTCCCTGACTTCCCCATCTCTGTCTTAATTTCTCCTTATTAGTAGTCCTCGTGCATCAGATTTCCTCAAAATAATTATTTGCACGAGTTGTTTGAAGATATTATTTGAAGGCTTGTTTTGATGGCCTGTCAGATGCATCAAGGTTGAGATGACTTCTAATGAGGTCAAAAGTGTGAAAATGCAGAAATTACCATTGCAACGGGGTGTAGGGGTTAGTGCTCCTGCTAGCTCAGCAATAAAGCCTAACAGCCAAGGCCCACTGTAGATGTGGGTGCCCCCCTCTTGCACTGCACTCCAGCAGCAGTACTTCCCCAGCTAAAGCAAATGCAGCAGGCACAGTGGCTTAGCTGAGGCAAAGAAAGACGAGTTCTACAAGTAAAGAAGGCAGAGTTCCTTAAACATTTCCAAATCACCCTCTCAGAGGGTCTACCTTCCACATTCCCCCAACCCCAGTGTTGTACAAGCAACATCTGGCCTGGGAACAGTCTGGTGAGGCTGCTGAACACAGCAGTGCCACAGATCAGAGCAGAAGCTGTGAACCCACAAAGGAAGCACCAGCAAGTGCTGTTTCTGTAGCCTTCCTTTTTTCTGTCAGACCGATTAAACTTTACCCTGCCACCTGTAAAACCATCATAAAGCCTGTAACAAAGGTATAGAAAGGGCACTTCAAAACAAAACGTCTCCACATATATACAGCAACTTACCTTCCCTAAAAGGCAGAGTAACTAGCAAAAGAGCACTTCAGTGAGCTTATATCTTTCATACAAGATTTCACAGTATGCATTTGCACTACATCTCAGCAGCTGGATCACAAAGAACATTCAAAGGAACATAATCCTAATGTAATAAATTAGCTGCCTCTGTAAACCTAAAGGTTTCAAGCTGTCACACAAGGAATGTCAATCCATAATTCTGATATAACCTCTGTAGGTTCTTTCAACAGCTTTAGTCTTCACAGATGAAGGGTTTGACCTGGTAATTCGTAACAGGAAGAGGCTTCCCTCTGCTTTCATTGATTACTGCAGGAGACGATAACTCACAGTAAAGCTTTGCAGCCCAGCGAGATTTCCCCCTTCCCTCCTTGCTTTTATATTTCTGCAATCAGACATAAGCTCTGCAAGTGTAAAGGTCTATATACTGTGTATTCCAAAGGAAGAAAGTTTTCATGGACATGGGAAAGGAGACTCACAGGTAAATTTCTCTTTAGGGATGCTGAAATGCACCATCCCTTTCAATATGTTGATGCATCTGCAAGGTACATGCAGCTTCTGGAGCCAGTAGGAAATTCCAGACTCCCAAAATTAATGAGGCTGGAAGGGTCCTCAGCCCCTTACAACTGGGTTTCCTCTGGAGGCCATCTCCTTCAGCCTCACCTTTTCAGAGCAGATTGCCCAGGAGCATATCCAGTCAGGTTTTGAGTTTCCATCAGTGGAGGTTCCACAGCCCCTTTGAGCAACTGTGCCACAGTTTGACCATCCCCACAAGGAAACAAAGTGTTTTCAGATGGAATTCCATGTGGTTTGACACTTGTGCCCACTGTCTCTTGCACTGTCAATGAACACTTTGGAGAAATGTCTGGCTCCCTCTTTCTTATTCCCCTCTGGCTTCCTTCACAGCAGGTATTTATATACGTGAAAATCCAACAGAAACTCCAGCAATTTTATTCCCCAAATTAAGGATCAGGTAACTGTTTTCTCCACTGAGTGTTTGAGGGCATAAAAGGCTCACAGACGATTTCATGGTGAGTGACAATGTCACAAACCCTTCGGTCTGGAAGCCTGGAGAAGATTAGCTTCTGAGTTTCTGAAGGCGTATAACTTGGCAATAGTGGTGGTGTGTAATATCAGTCTCAAACACTTCTTTGGGAACATCTGAAAAGGACATATCTGAAAATGAATTTAACTCTGGCTTCTAACCTGTGCTTATTTTTAGCAAAGAGTAGGCGTGACAATAATAAAGATAGCAGTGTCTTGAAAGAAATTATGAGGCATGACATTTATTTTCACCCTTCTTCAAAATCCTTTTTTATTGATCTGACTTGTACAATTTATAACCATGGCTCTATAAAGATAAGAAAAACGACTGGGCATGCTTAGAAGAAGTGAACTGTGAAAATCCTTTAGATGCTGCAGAACTGAAAGGTAGCTTGAACCACTGAAGTGATCTGAGATGATATATTATCTGCTGAACAATTTCCAGCTAATCCCATACTAATAACATTTGTTGATCATCTGTGAGCCAGAGATACAGTTCAGGACAGAAGTCTTCAAGCAAGAAAATTAGAAACTTCCATATGATGTTATTCAATGCAGTAGATTCACAGTAATGCAAACAAAATCAATATAACAAGATACAAGTGCTGTACTGAGGTCAAATGTGTGTTAGAGAGTTTGAATATTTGACTAAAAGGAGAAACATTGTCTCGTTCACACTGGGAAGGGGAGTGGGCTCTAAAACATACAGATTATGTTTCCAATTTGAAGTTTACTTTATTTTACATTTGCTTTGTGATGATGGAATCTGTCTGCACAGAAAGGAAGTGCAAATCCTGCAGTTTGGAATTAACTCTAAATTTGCAATGTTCAACTGAGATTCAATGGTAAGAAATGCCTTTACCTAGAACACTTATAGTTCTAGCTTGGAGCCATATTATGACCATGCTTGTTGTCAAGCCAAATGACTTGTTACCACCTACACAACTTTCCGTTTTCTACCCAAGAAAAATTCAGATTAGACTAGGCTTGTTCTAACTACACTACTAATATCTTTCTGTCTCTTCCCAGTACAGGGCTTCATAATATTGGTGCAAGGCAAGTTCTTCATAAACACCTTTCCTTGTCTATTTTCACAAAAATGTCGTCAATTTATTCATGACACCATCATCCCAGACATTCCATAGTGTAACAGTTTATATGGGTATATGCAACAGCATAGGAAAGCTGCAAGATCATAAAGAGTTGAGACAACCCAAAAAAAGAGGAATGATGTTGAAGGATCACAATAAACCTCTTTCTGATGCTCTCAGTACCTCAGTAGATAAACTGGATAGATTTATTCAGGTCTTTTATAGAAGTCAGGCCAAGGAAGGCTTTCAACGGTGTCTACAGCACAGTTCATTTTTGCAGTAGCCACAATTGAGACAGAATTTCATTCTGCAATATTTTCTGGATGGAGAACAAATCAAACAAACAAACACCAAACCCTAATCACTAATGCTGCAGGTGATTAATCTGGGCTGCAGACCTCTATTAGCCTTCTTCCTTTAACCCAGAGATCTTCCAGCCAGGGCAGCTTCACTGGCGACAGCCTCATCTCTCGGAGAAAAAGAAATGTCTGGGACTACTTTAGGACAAAATGAAGCCTTTATCAAACCATCAACTCCACAGACTGTACTGCCTGTGAAAGGCTTTCCAACAGCCTCATGCTATGTATGCAACACACATATGCAAAATCTCCTCCTCTCCAAGTATCTTGCCGTAGAAAAGAACAGAAGAACCACTGATGTGTGATCTGTAAAAGTCACATCACTTAACAGAATCCCAAATAGCACATGGTTATTATAAGAAGCTGCAGCATATGAACATGTCTAGAGCAGAATGAAAATGTGTGCAATGGCTAGTAATGTATACAGCATAAATGTTTTTAGAAAGAACCATCTGGGTGGCACATTGGCACCACCACCACTATTCCTTTTGAAAATCTGGGGGTCTTGATAGCATTTGGGAGGGATGGGAGGAAATTTTCTAGTTTTCTACCATGCACCAATTGTACAAGTTGGATCAACAGAATTTTCAGAAAACTTAATTGTAACAAAAATAATTTTCATGCAAGGTATTGCTGCATTTTTCTGCTCATTTACTAATTCTCACTATGGTTGCTTTCAGAACAAAAAAAATAACCCAACCAAAACCAAGCCAACAAAGAAAACCCCACAGCTTGTTTCTTCCTACCTTTAGACAGTTACAGCCAAATTTTCACAAGCTTGGAAACTCTGCCCCCATGCTTGCACTGCATTTTCCCAGTGTCCTCATCAAATTCCTTGATCGCTTTCTTCCCTTTCCTCTCTTCTCTCTCTTTCTATTGATTAAGTCATGTTTAATTAAGAAAGCTATTTTTTCCTCTTTACAATTTCCCGGAAAGAAAAACAAAGAAGTTTTAGGGTTTCACAAGAAAGAAGATTTTCAGAAAATTATTTGTTTCAAGGGGAACTTCTTCATTCCTGACACCACCTGGACTACTGCATTTTCAGCTTTCCTTTCCTAATCCAAATGACAAGGTTGCACTTTTTCAGAGCTCATGGTCCTTGCTTATTGATTGTTCAGATTTCTTAGAACATAACAAGAAAATTTGCAGTTAATGGAGTCATGCTAACAACAGTGTCTTAAAACAAACAGCAGGGTTGATTAGTGTTTGAAGACCAATCAAGTTTACTGAATCACAAATATTTCTTTACTTATGCTTTCCGACACTTGTTGCAACCTCTCAGAGTGAAACATAAGAGGCACCGAATGCTGCAACAACCTATGCTGCAGAGGTGATGAAAAATTCTAGCCAATATATGAAGCAGAACTGAGCAGACAAGAATCTAGATGAAGTTTGTATAATACCTCTGGGGAAAAAATTGTAAAATGCCCACTGCATTTTAATCTAATTAATATGAAGAGAAATCAATAATCCTACATTCTAAATACACTTCATAGAAAAAAAATTAAAAGGGGCAGCAGGAGAGTTTTAATTAGCCTTATATCTTTTGTCTACCTAGGCACAGTTTTGTTTGGAGAGCACTTCATCAAGTGCCAAAGCTCACACAAACAAGCAGTGCGCCATGGCTGCTGTTTTTTTAGTCATAGGTCAAAGAGCTAACGGGAATGGCAGGGCAATTTTTCAGCAAGAAGGAAATATCGGCCCAAAATAAAGTCACAATGAGTTACAGCTGGTGGGAGGGATTTGGAGACACGCCAGATCGATTTTTGTCACTCTCTGTTAATTTACTGTTATCTTTAGCTTTTGGAAAACAAGATGAATTGTGACAGAAACAAACAATCTGCAGTAGCGACACCCACACATCCCCACCGCGCGCTCTCCCTTATCGTACCTCACCGATCCATGAGCAGGCACTAGACACAGCAGAAGGCAAGGGTTTGGATGTGTAGGTCAAAGCAAATTTTATTGCTTAATACAGTTTGATCTCCCAGCGCAAACTTCAATTTCACCTCTGTTTACTTGGAAGCTCCTAGGGAATTACCCTTCTCAAAATCTGTCAGTCAAAGAGCACATCCCACCCCTGTGCAACTCCCCTTTGATTGAAACATCTACACCCAGCATATTGCAGGTTTAGTTTCTTCTCTTGACAACAGCAATACTGGAGTTATTACTCCAGTGGCAACCCAACATTTCCCCTCCTTTGCCTTACTTTTCAAGCCTGTCAGCTCTGGTGGTCTTCAACATCACACAATTAATTTATACTAGTCCCTCCTTATGCATCAAAGAAAATTAGTGTGAGATTACTTTTTTATTATTATTTCTATATCAGTAAACCACAGTCCTGATTTTTGATAACTTGCTTTGCACAAGTCCAGTCATCCCAGACAGCAGATACACCTGCTCTGTTTTGATAATCTGGACTCAGCCAGCACAGTAGCTCGACATATTTATGCAGCCTTTTTTAGTACTTTGACTGCAGTCTTCAATTCCTGAGAACCCCAATGCTATGTGGAGGTAGATGGTGATACTGGGGCAATCTGATACTGTCACAGTTTTAATAGTTGTGAGGATAAGATGGTTGTGCTTCATGGGCTCAAGACCTTCCCTTCAGCTGGAGGCAAACTACATCTTAGCTATGCCCCTTGTTCAGCTTGCTCTGCACATCTCTCTCTACTTCCCCATGACAATTAACAGGGAAGGGAACAGAACCTTGCTTCCCATCAGGGTCAGTTTGTCACTACTTCATGATACAAAAGAATGTTCTTCTGTTGGCATAGGTAAGGTGTTACTGCTTCATAAGCATTTCTCTTACCTGCTTGTTCTTATTAGTAGTATTATTACTCATTATGCAGTTTCTCAGGAATTACTTTCATTTCTCTCTGCAAAGGAAACGTCACAAGTTTGCCATTCCCTTGACTTTGCCAGATCTCCCATGAGGGAAACTCCATACCTGGACAGGGATGCTCCTCTCTGCATGTCTGTGTCCTGTCTTCGGAGTGGCAGCAGTGGCAGAACAGAGCGCAGTCATCCATGGAGTGGTAGGACCCTCTCCACATGGACATGCCCTGGTGGGACAGCTGTGATTTCAGTGGGCAGAACAAGTAGCTGATGGGTATATAGGGTCATGAGGAAGACATAGCTCATCATGAGCTGAGTTTGTACAAGTTTTACAGACTTCAGGAGAAGGAGTGGCTGAAGTTCTCAGCACAGGTGAAGACTTGATGGGGCAACCAACAGGAGAAAGCTGTCACTGCCATCACAACAGTCAGACAGATTATTTCTATGTACCATCAAAGTCAGTTGCTTAACTGGTTCAGTTACAGCTGTATATAAGTTGCCATTTAGGAGACTGAAACTGGGTATCAGACAAAAATTGTCACCTATCTTCAGCATGTCGGAATTCCCTCCCTTATTGCTAGTATCATATCACAGAACTATTTCCAAAAGCTCAGTATTTTCTAAAGTTGACTTCAGCTCAGCTGGCAGTATCAGCTCTGAGGCCAACATTTATAACACAGAGCCATATCCATGTCCACAGGTATCAGTATTTAGTTGGCTCGGTTTACTGTCAACAGTTCCAATCCCTTCTGGCTGGTAATTACAGCATGTGTGATACAATCCCGGGTGTGCTGTAGTGTGCTGATTAGCAGTTAGACTCACTTTGGCCTCATCCACACCAAGTTTACCGTGTTTACAGTGACTAACACACCGAGACTACTCCGTGATTCCAGCTGCAGGAGCTGTAGCAACTCTGTTAGAGCTCCATATGTTGTCTCCATCTTGTGCAGTGTCAGCACTGACCACATTCAAAGTTAACTGAAGCAATCTCTAAGGAAACCTTCAGAAAAACAACTATGTCTTGAAAAATATTGCACAGCTCCTTATCTGTACATACACAACTCAGAAATTAATGTCAATCAATGCAACCCAGATTGCCACTTCGAGAGAAGTCAGCTAAATAATATGCACTCTAAAATGATGTGGAAGTAGGGACCCTCACAAAGCAGTTTGGTGCAGCACAAAACCATATGCACATTGACAGAAGGGCTCCCTGCTCATCCTTACTAGAAAGGACAAAAATAAACTCAAGAAGAGCCAGAAGGGAAAAAAAAGTGGCACAAGTATAAAATTTCTGTGGTACAATCCAAACAAATGAATGAAGACAAGAATGTCTTACATCTCATGAAATAAAAGCCAACATTAGCTGCTTGTCCTCATGGTTTCTTATCTGAAAAAGTCATAACACAATAAGGCATTATGAAAAGGAAAAGGTGAAGTCAGGTAAAGCATACTTTCTAATGAGAGGCAGGGCAGGCAAGAGAAGGAACAAAGTAAAACCACATCTACCTCCTTGGACTGCCTGGACAGCATCTGATAAGTTGAGCTAGGATTCAAGATGTAGCAATATGGCATCAACGAGGATCTATGAGGATATTTTCACAGGACATTGTCTCGCAAAATGAGCATCTGGGAATTCCAGAATAGCAAACTCCCACCAGCTCAAGTGCTGGCACTTGCTGGATTTCACACTTTATTTCACAGCGACCTACAGACCATCCTTTCCAAACGGCTCATATGTGCTAAGCACATCTGCCTGAATCCAGGACCCCAGGTATCCAACATTATGGGTATAGACTTAGCAGCAACCGGACTATCATGTGTCTTTACATGAAGAAACAAGACTGAAGCCAAATATGAGGAATTTGTTAATATGCTCCCATTCATATCACACACACAACTAATCTGAGCGTCCCATCTTTTTGGTAAGTCACATCAACACAAGCAATTTCACTTACGTGTTACACTGTTCCCCATACCAGTTAGTTCAGAAGACGTAGGGACAATCTTTTAAACTGGACTAGTAAAATCAATTGGGTAAACATGAGCCTGTTTGCAGCTTGCTTTTTAATTCCTTGGAGATGCACTATTTAATGCATGGTAAGGTTGAGCACACACTGAATTGCAGGCTCCTTAACTAGGAGAAGACCAGCAGCTTGCTGATAGGGCAACAGAAGAAATCCTTTGCCATAGTCAGGGTTTTAACATGCTACCACCAAACCAAACAAAAATCTAGCTGGATTGCCATGACCATCAGCTTATCACCGTAGGAAAACCTGATATGTCCCTCAGAGGAGATCTTCTGCTGACACCAGGAAAGATGCTGTATGTTTTCTGGATTGGCTTATCCTACTGTTAGAGAGTCCCTGCAGCTTTTCTAAAGCTAAACACCATAAATGTAAGGCCCTTGGCAAGATCAGAGTCATTAATTTATGCTTCTATGCTTATTTTTATGGATGGTATTTAGTTTTCATCTTTCCCACACCATCTTACCAAGAGTTGCAAAATTTTGCCCATTCTCTTCATTCTTCCAGCACAAAGAGGGTGCCATTTGTTCCCCTTTTCCATGCCATTATTTCCTGGGTTTGCATGATCTGCAGATCTCCACAGTATCTCTGGAGAAGGTCCGTACGAAGAGAATTTTGTGGAGCAGTTCTGCAGTTACCAAAAGGCAGTAGGCAAGGCTACTCCTTTCAAGAAGGAGTTAAAACTAGAGCTTAGTTTTGATTGTTCCTGCTTGTCTTCAGTCAAACACCACTACCTGATGAGAAAACAGCCTCTCTTCCCTCTGGCCAGCTTGATTTGGAGTGACGGCAGATTGGGGAAGCAATCAATCCTTCCCTCAGAGTAATTGCCAATAAGTCTCAGCTGGCCCTGCTCTGGCTAATTCCAAGGGTCTTCGGGAAAGCATAAAATAGGAAACAATGACAGAAGCAGGAGGTTTCACATCAGTCTTTTTAAAAATCTGCAGCAGTAGCTTAACACTTATTCAAAGGAAGAACAGCAGGAAGAGTAGGTTGGAGCAGGGGGAGGAGGGAGCCCTCTGAAAGCCCCAGGAGCTGATATAAACACACACAACCACAAGCCACTGCTTTCTATTAAAGGATTGATTTCTTGGGTATATCTCTCCCTCATCTTCCTCTGAATAATTTTTATAAGCTTACCTGAAAAAGGAGGCAGGTAATGCAACATGAAGTGGGATACATAGTCAGCTTCCAGATAGTTGCTTATCCAATCTGTCCATTGCACCTGCAGGACTTCTAGCAGAAGTGGATTTCTGCAGCAGGATTTCCACGCTTAAAGTCACTTTAATGTGGTTATCCTGAGGACTGGAGGCAGGCAGGGCAAGTTGTCATCCTTATCTGATTGACAGATTTTGTTTATTGTTTTGTTTTGGGTTTTTTTTACTATTTAACTGTGATGTAGGATGCCTTCAGGAAAAAAACTTCTTTATATTTAAAAGAGTATAAATAAAATTAACTTATCCAAACTCAGTTTTGTCCCTTCCAGCTCAGCATATTCTGTGATTCTGTAATTCTTTTCTTACTCTTCTTATTCATTCTTCATTTGCATTTATTTTTTTCTGCATTTGATTTGTGCAATCCATCTCTGCTCTTTCCTATACTTATGGCCTTACTCAGGGTTATTTACTGGCTCTTTCTTGTTTTCAAAAGGCAGTCTTTCTCTTTTTCTTATTCTAGCATTCACACCCACACTTTCACTTCCACCCCCTAACTGTCACCCATGTCTCCTCATTGTTTTGTTAGCTCTCTTCCTTTTCTTATTTGAATTGATTTCTATAACTCTACCGAAAAAAAAAAAAAAAAAAAGCAGAAAGTGCTGACCAGACCAGCTGGGCAGGGAGGTCTGGTGGCATGCTGACAACCCAGGATGGGAAGAAGTTATTTTTCTGCTGTTAGCAACACTGCTTTCCCTTTTCATTTGTGACCACTGTTGTTCTGTGTCTTTCAGCTTCTTCTAAAGGACAGAATTAGCACTGTAACAGAGCGAAATCTTTTGTTTCTCAGAGGTGACAAATGTTGTATCCAGAGAATGGAAGTCAAGTTTAAATGTACACAATGTAATGTTTAGGTACCTAAACTAGGACTGCAGTTGTTGTAGGCCCACAGCAGAGACAATGGAGTTATAAGAAATTTCAAAAAGGAGACAAGTCTTCTCTTATTTCACTATGTAAAAAAATTTGGAAATCCACTTCTTACTAGACTACAGATTGGCAGAGAGATATTGAAACTCAAAGATATGGAAGTCAGAGAAGTTCCAACAGAAGTTAAAGATCAAATGCCTATTAAACTCATCCTTCTGCATTAGATTATGTGGCCTTGAATGTTCAGAGGTCTTGTTCTAATACACATGTGTGTAGACCTCAGGTGTCCCTGTTGGAGCTGGGTACAATGTTTGATCCTTAGACTTCAACCCAGCTGAATGCAGGCAAAGCTGTTGAGATGGAGCTTGTGCTCATGAAGACCAAAGAAATCCCACCACAGAGCCTTTCCTCACCGAGGCTCAACAATGGACCAGATGAATGCTGTAAGAAAAATGCTTCTGTGATGCACCTGAGATTCCCTTCATCAATATGCTAAATCTGTGCAACAGATTCATCAGTGGGTTATTTAATTTGCATTTTTAAGAGACTACAATACATCTGCAGCTGTAGAAGAGAAAGTGATTAGATACATGATGATAAATGTACTTGGAAGGGATATTGTTACACATACTAATTGTACGTATTTTGCTACTCTGTCTCTCACAACATAGTGGGAATGTAGAACTCCATTTCCCAATAAAGAGGTCCTCTAAAGAACAGTAAGGAATTCCTGTTACAGTCCTGAAGTACTTGAAAATCAGGTCAGAGGTAGAGAGGGATTGTTTTCCACAAAAGCTGGGTGGAAGTCTTAAATGGCTTTAATAGGTGTCTAACTATAATGAACATGATCATTTTAAAGCCATCAGATGCCATCCTCCCTGGCAGAAGTGCTGCTTTTTCATAGCTCTGTGAGATTAAGGAAAGGAAGCCGACTCAGTGACCCCACCAGAGGCAGCTTTGAAGCTGCCTTCTCAGTACAACCTTTGTTGTACTGAGTAGAGCATTCAGCAAGTGCATGCTTCTTGCTCAAACCACATATGCAGCTCTGGAACAGCCAGGGTACATGTTACCTCCACCCCCAGCACAACAGGGGTAGGCTCTGCCCCTGGCCTGACCAGTGGCTGGGGCCGAGAAAGGGAAAAAACATACTGTAGAGAGAAATCAGTGTTTCTTTAGCAGTAAAAGGAGGGATGGTAAGGATAGGGGGGGAACATTTGGGGAAAAGATAGTTGTATGGGCTTCAAATCTGTATGAATCTAAGCTTCATTAACTGCACAACTCTCAAAACGCCCCATTTGTCCTTATTCTGGCAGCCAGTGGGGCAGTGATGGTGTCCTAGTACCTGTATGAAGACAACATGACAGAGCGAGGCCCTTAGCAGCTTTGTGAACCTGGAGGCACTATTACAACACAAATAACCATTTGGGCTGTATGCTCAGGGACAGTTCAGAGCAGCAGTGATAAATACCTTTCAACCTAAGCAAACCTGCTCAAGCAGCTCTGTCATACTCCAGCAGCCCACTCCACTGGCCCAGGGCTGATACCAGAGCTGTGGCTGGAGACTCTCCTGACCAATTTGTGCCACAGAGAAAACCCTTGATGAGAGTCTTGATGTTCATAAAATTATCCTGATGGCTCTAGCAGGGATCTCTCCAAGAGTCAGTGAGCATGAGCTAATACTGTGCTTGCATCACCTGCATCCCAGGTGCTTTTAGGTAACATGGGTGAGATCATCCACTGGTGGAAGAAAAGTTCCATTATTACAAGCAGAGCTGATTTGGCTGATACCACCTGATCTCCTGTTGTGGAAGTACTTTGTTAATCCACTACTGAAACTCAGCCACCTCAGGAGAGAGCTACCAGAATGAAAGAGTCTATATGGCAAATTTTGAGATGGCAGGGAGAAAAACTTATTTATTTGAAAGCACCAAGGTGTTGCTTTGTGTTGTAATTTGGCCAAGAAACCAGAGACAGTACAACCTATTCATGAGGAGAGTGTCTGCTAAGGATGAGCAAAGGTAGCAGCCAGATTTACAGCGGTGTCTGAACAGGCAGCGATGCCCAGTGTGCAGGAGTGGCTGAAAGCCCTACCAGGTCTCCTGATGAAACCTTCACCTGTCAGGTGTCAGGTGTCCCATGCTTGGAAATGTACACATGTAATCTGAGCAGAAATATCCCATTAAACAGGTACTAATATTGCATTTTTGCAGCTAACTATTCTCCTTTCCAGTTGTTTGCTACAGACCATTAAATATATATTCACAGAAAAGTACTGTGAGAAAAGCGTTTCATGAAAAATTTGGTTCAGCCCTCAGACTGCCTGTTTTACATATGGTGAGCAGATGGGAATGGGCTGTCCTTGATGTCCAAGATGTTACTGGGGATTCTTCCTCCAGGGCTGTGAGACAGATCATGAGGTCATGAACCTTGTTCTAGAGCAGAAGGAAGGTGAGGAGTAGGATCAAAATCCCTAAAACCAACAGATCCCTTAAATCACAGAGAGTGCCCACAAAATCCTCTGATGCCTCTTTCAGCCCACCACTCCCAAATTGCATCAATATTCTTAATTTTTATTCTAGATACTAAGTTAAATGCTATCACAAAATTCATTCTCACCACTACATCTGTCTCTGAATTCTGCTACCGTGACTGAGGCAGCCTAAGCCTCCTCTGTGGGCTGCTTCCACTCCCACCCTGCCAGGCAATGGGAGAGTTGTGATTCTTGTCCATGCTCTATATTGCACTGATGACAACTCCAGTAAAATGGGAAGACACAAGAAAAGATGCTCATCTTGTCCGAACCAAACCATCGAAAAGGAGAGAGGGTTTTGGACTGATATATGTGGCATTAACACAGCATCCATTTCAATATTTCTCAGCTACAAAAACCCCACATGGCATTTCAAAAAAGCCTCACCACATTTGTTTGCCACAATTTTCAGTACTAGTATCGCAGTGTAGAAAAAAAATCTACCACTCACCAAAAAAAAAAAAAAAATTATATGGAAGGAAGTGGAGGAAGTTGGGGGATGATCTTCAGGGATTAGTTTTGTTTTGAAGATCTGGCCCCAGCTGGTGAAAGCAGGACTCCTCTCATCACCTACCATTCCACCATTAGGAATGCAGCTCCAGTGGACCTTCAGTCCACACTGCAGAGATACATAAGGCCAATTCTGGGGAGATTACCTGGACCAGGCAGCAGTCTTTAGGACCACTAATGTTAGGGAACATGCCATCTCAGCATCATGATGAAGCCATTGGGAATCTACCCATTTCCTCCATCAAGTCTAGTACTTCCCCTAGAGTTTTTCAAGTACTTCCTACTGACATTCTTCCAGAAAAATGGGGAAAACACAGATGTTGTAAATACAGTCTCATTGATCAATAATTATGGGATTTTTTGCTTTGCTTTGAACATTTAGGTTGTACATGGTAATATTCAGAGGACTTACAAACCTTCAAAACTCAGAGCTACCAGTTTCCCCCACAGGTCCTTCCAGAGCTATCTTTCCTCTCCAGCAGCTCCAGGTGAACGCAGATCCAAACATGTTTGCTGTCCCACAGTGTTGACTTATGAACACCTAACTTGAATGCCACTAATAAACAAAGATAATGCTCTAAAAAACTCTACAGAGCTGGCCTAATGCTACTCCTTATTATTCAAACAAACCTTTTCCTTGTGCTTGATAACTGAAAGTCTCTACTACATTGCCAGACATGGGATGAGGCCAAGTTACATTCTGGGACCCATGAAACCAGCAACATTAACTGGTTTGCCATTAACCCAGCAATATACATGAATGTATTTGAATCTTTCATGGAGCTAAGAAAATATCTCCACTGCTAAGGGTTTTTTGGGGAGAAAAAAAAGGTAAATTGTATTACTACATTTTCTCTGAATTATTTTGGTCTGAACAGATACTGAGATATTTCTCATTCTGCTTTTCCTTTAGAGAAGCATCTCCAGGAAATAAATATATATCCTTTGTCCCATACTGCTCTGTGCTGAAGTTCTCTGAGGGTTTCCAATGTCTCTCCTCTTGCCTGTTATTGCCATGATGCTGGTGCTCCTTCTCACTTTCAGTTGTAAAATGCCATAAAGAGGCAACAAAAAATATTAATGGTACTTGTGGCCTTTCCACATCAGCAATTGCAGTGACTGGTCAGAAAAAATCTACCTGTGTCAGAAGGTGGTGAGTAGGTGCACTGTGTGATGAAGTGATGGTAGCTGCAAGCCACTTAATGAGGACAATTTTGAGACCTGAGCTCTTGGAAAGGAGAGGTAGAGAAGTGCCATGCAAACTCTGCCTAGGAACTGATCATTTGGTTACTTTCAAGAACAAGTGAAGATTCACAGAAGAAACATTTTTCTCCAGAGAGCTAAAAAATTTGCACTAAAAAATGGCCAAAGCTAAGGCCACATGAAACACATCAGAGATATATTTGCACTGCAGGTTGGAACTGCTCATGAAGCAGGTCAGGAAAATAAATTTGTTTAAGCACCCAAGTCCTTTGATATAATCTGATCACATGGTGTTTATGGGCACAAAATTCACAAAGTCATATAATGATAAAATCTTTGATTCTAGGATTGTTTGTCCACTGCTGTGACCCACAGGGAAGAAAGTACTGCAAGCCGTTATTTCATACAGCAGATAATGTCCAAATTAGTCACAGCAAGAGGACTCAGCAGTGAACAGGAGAGAGATGGATGAGATTTGGAGTAATTTCTAGTGCATCAAGCAGCTGAAGCAGCTAAGTACCTCATGACACAGATCTCTGATGAAAGGAGTGAGAAGAAGGGATAGTGAAAAACCTGTAGAGGCACGGAAAGGTGACAGACTAAGTCCAAGGCAGGAGCACCAGAAACAGGAATTAGAAGTGGGGGAAATATAAGACTTAGAGCTAAGGTTTAGAACTTGTGAGAAGTCTGTACATCATAAGGACCCACTGCAATGAGGATTTGGAGGCAGACAGTAAACTGGAGAATTGAAGTGTGAGGCACAGAACAAATGTAGTTCTCTCTTAATAAAATCCAAGTCAGGTCTTATTTTTGTTAACAGAACAAAGCGATTTCAAGCAAGTTTTTCCTAGTTATGTATTATCAGCAAGATCAAAACCCAGACCCACAAGAAGCCAGGATACAATATAATCAACTCTTTGAAGTTCAGGGAACAAAACACAGGCTGATTGCGAACAAGAGAAGGAGCTCTCTAATCAGTGTACCTGTTCAGATTAAGATGCATTTAAAGATTTCCAAAGAAGTGGAGTCATCAGGTGAGTAGAAAGAAATACATTCAGACCTGGAGAAAAATAAAATCCTGGTTTTCCTTCTCCTTGGTTAGAAAAATCCTTTTTTGGCTTAAGGAAGAAAGGTCAAGTGATAGCAGAGACACAGGATAGGAAGGAATTATTTGATTAATTGCTTGGAGTATTTATTTAATATTTTTTCTTTCAGAAGGAAACAGCAGGCTTTAAAGATTTCAATATGAATGTAAGCATGACAATCTATTATAAAAGCATAAGTAGAACTTGAAACAGTTCCTAGTAAAGAATTTGCTGAAATCTATTTGCCGGTACAACTCATCCTTAAAAATTAGGAGATAAGAAGGAAATTATTTGAAAAGAGCAATTAAAATTTACTGTGAAAAGCAGAGATTAATAGGCAGTAACTAGAACAAGTGAAATAGGGGAAAAGTATTGACACTGTCTTTCAATTGTAGAATTAGAAATTATATTTTTAAATTCATTTTCTGCCAAACTATGGAAGCAGTCAGAATAACAACAATCATGTAATTTTGGGTCAGATTCTGACCCAAGCACAATCTTGAACAGCAAAAAAGAGATGATTGTCTAATATCTTTCCAGCAAATAAACTTTAAATCCACTCCCATGCCTGCTATAGAAGTTCCCTGCAATAGATCTTGGCTTGCATTTATGTGAGTTGAATGAAAGTGCCTGAATACTACATTATTCCCTGAATACTACATTAATCAGTCTCTACATGCTGTATAGAGATGAGGATTCAGACAGCAATTAATAATAACTTTTGGCATCAAGTAGAAGAGATAATATCTAATGCTGACACTGGTATGGAAATTAAATGTTATATTTGGCAAGAAGTCTCTGAATAGACCATAAGGGCTCAGGTGTTTTAATGCACATTTGTTTAAATGACTGTTCATTTTTTCTCCCTCTGTTTTGTTGTTGTCCCTGTAGTTTGTAGGTTTGGTTCATTCAAAATGTCTTGGCATGGTTTTTTTCCCTGGAAACACATCTCTGGGTAGCTCCCATTGCACACCTTTTCTCCTCCCAACCAGATGACAGTGAGTTGTTATGTCTTCTTGCTTTGGAGGATGTCTGGAAAGCAGGGGAGGGAGAAGGTCATTTTTGCTTAAGAAAAAAAGGAAAAGGGGAAGACAATTACGGCAGTGTATCTCACTGTGGATCCTAAGGGACTAAGAAGCGTGCAAATAATGCAAAACATTAATCATTACATTAGCTTATACCAAGATGGTATTAATAGAATCCATTGTCTAAATGCAATTTGCTTTCAGAGCTTTTGCTGAGCACAAGAGCATGGGGAAGTTAACTTTCCAAACAGTCTGCTTTTTAGCTTATCAATTTGAATTTCTCTTATACATCTATTTTATAACAAAGAATAACAACTGAAAATTAAATCCTTGAGAAATTCCCTCTGGGAGTTCTCTATTATTATCCATTTACCTCTCATAAATTTCACTGTCCTTCCTTTCACTCTCTCTTACACCCCGGGCTTGTTTTTTTCTCAAGACAAATCCCAGTGAAATTCTGGGACCACTGAAGTCACCAGGATGTTGTGCCATTATTTTCCCTCATCATATTTCTGCCTGTATCAGTGCATTCAGCTGTAATGTTTTAGTTTGGATCACGAGTGAGCTTTTGAAAGGAGTCTCACAGTCCCTCTGCTTACTCTACTGAAAGAGTCATTAAGTGCACAGGACCAGGACAGGGTAAGATTCATAAGCACACATCAAAATGCATTTAGTGTGAACCCAGGGTCATCACCATAACTTGCAGTACAACCCACTCCTGTCACCCCAAATTGCTTCCCAAGACAGATATAACCTGCATGAAGTCAGGGCACACCAGTATGAGTCAGTGGAATCCCAACCTGATGGGTACAATGTGGGGCATGTTGGCAGGGCAAAGTCCTGGGTGTCAAATATCAGTGTGAATATCTGGGCTTGAATAGGAGAGCTGGAAGCCATCACAGCCTGCAGGGAGGAGGAACAGGAGTGATCAGCTGTGTCTTTCCTCCAGGGAGCTCCTACTCCATCCCTACCGGACTGATTAGCCTTCAGTTTGGAAAAGAAAACACTGTCTGGCGTGCCACTTTTGGAGACTGCCCAGAGAACCACTGATGTACCAAGCCCAATAGAAGCATCATTGCAAAAATCTACTCCTTTTTCCCTATTTAACTGGATGAAAATTTTTGTTTCTTGATTGAAATTTGGCATAGAAGATGGGACTATCAGAATAATTCTACTAACTGCAGAGCTTTGGGAAGTCATTATCTCTGGTGAAAAGCAGGAGGGAAAAAAAACCACTTCCATGTAGATCCAGCAGCATTTGGCACCACTTTTCACACAGGTTTAAAGGGTTAAACTGAAAAGCATGGGAAGAAGAGCTCTGTCTTTTACTCCTTTAAAAAGCACTTGAAAACATTTGGATCTATCTTTTCAAGAACCAAAATGTGGGTTTACAGAAGATTTTAAAATGCTCTTAGAGGCTCACCTCTCTAAAAATGTAGAGAATCTTTTGTCTGTTTTCTTTAATAAGCAGGACTCTGATTATCAGTTTATGCATAGCAGCAGTATTTTGATGAATCAAGAGAATTCCTACCAAAGCTTCTTTGACTGAAGGCACCTGATTATTAAACTTATATCAGCCATGGTGGTGCCAGTGAAGGCCAGGAAGGTATTTCTGTCTGTAGCACCTGAGGACAATGACCCAAGTATTTTCATGCTCTATTTCAGTGCAGTGACACATGTATGAATTTTGAATGAAATCATGTTACAAATGTGTAACCTCTCTAGTCCTATGCAAACTGAATAAATAAATGAACAAAATTTTAAAAAGAAGCAGAAAAAATATCAACCTAATCATGAAATAGGTTGGAGGTACTCTAGAGAAAAATAAATCTTTTTCTGCTTTCAAATTTTGCTACTAAATGCGAGGATGCTCTCTTTCTTACTGAATAGTTTCAAAAACAAACTCTATTACTAAATAACGTGGCTGTTATAAGAATATACTTAAATAACCACAATTTTTGCTTTTATTTTGTACTGTAAAGCAATTATTCAGTCATGATGAATATTTTCCAAGAATGACTGTGACCCAAAATTAATCTTTCTGCAGCGTTGTTTTACCCATCAGTTCAGTGAATTTTAATAAAAGCAATGCACTATATTTTCAGAACATGGCTGTGTGCTTCAGCTGTTCAGTACTTTGTAAATCAAAAATGCCTCTGAGGTGATAATCACTCCTTTACACATGGTTCCTTCTTTCGCCTGCTGGTGCATGGGCCATGTGTAGACCATGAGCTCTGTCCATTCAAGTCCCAGAGCATATCAAGCAGTCATCATCACTCTTCTTGTTCACTGTAGTAACTTGTGCCACTGAGGTGGGCTGACCTTAAACCTTGCCTGTGGCTGAGACAGATGAGAGGTCTGGGGAGGATCCTGGCAGAGCGTGGTCAGACCCTGCCCAGGCTGGGCTGCCCCAGAGGTAAGAAATGCTCCATTATCTGCACATCTGAGAAGCACAGCGGGATAAAGGGTTTCTGGACCTGCAGCCTAAACCTTTCCTGAATGTTCAGTGCTACCAAGAGATTCTCCATCTGCCTCTGTCTCACTATAACTGAGCTACCTGGTAAAGATATTAGGTGTTGACAAGGGTGCTGCAGATCAGGCTCCCCTGAGCATGATAGCACAGATAACATTTTCTTGCTGCAGCTGCAGCAACGAGCACTGCAGGGCACAGGTGTTGCAACACAGGGACAGCCTCACGTCCTGCAGCAGGGTCCAGGGAGGTAAAGACCACCTCTCCTCACACCCTCAGCATTTCATGGGCCTCCCAGTCCCCAAGAGTTGCTGAGACATTTGCACATGGAGAATTTTATCTCAGCAGCTGTACTTGGTCTGAAGCAAACAGCTGCTCTAGTTCCCTTGGCAGAGGTCAAATATGTTTTAAAAGAGGCTCCCTGCCCATGAACTCTGAAACATGAGGTCAGCCAGCGATCCCTTTATTTTCAGAGTAAGATGAGCCATTGTAGGGGTGAATAAACCTGACTAGTTGATATGAAGCTCATTATGATGTCCATACCCATTTTCGTTCAGGAAAGTAAACCTGATCTGTTAGAAACAATATCTCAGGCTTTTATACAGTAATTATAGAGAACTAAGATCAGTATTTTTAAATGAAAGTGATGACAATGCTTTATGGAATGAGTAGCAACAGAGCTGATTTAGATCCTTTATACTGCTAATGAAATGTGAATAAGTAGGAGTCTCATTATCTGCACTTTAATGTGTGTCTTAGATTGTTCATTATCCTACCACATTGTGAATTGGTACTTGTGCATGTATATGATCCTAATGGTTTTTACACAAAAAGTTTCAAGCTTTGTTTAGAAAGTGGTGTTTTAATTATTATGTATTATATATATAATATATAATATAATTATTATATATTATATATCTATAATCCTAATATCTGTATACTATCTATATACAGTGCCTAATGGTTTGCAGCTTCAAAGGAAAAGAAGGATGATTTCAACAAAAGGTAGATCTTCTCTGAGAGGAAAACAATTACATAATTGATACAAACCCTTTCTATTATGCAATAATTAGAATTTTCCAAGCATTCCTGGTGCGGCTCTTCGAAACTGAGGCTTTTAAACAATCTGAATTTCTTGCATTCATATTGCAGAGAAAGGAGAACAGAGACAGTAACCTCTTGACCACATATGGTTGCAGAAAAAGGACAGGAAGAAAGGAAGAAAATAATCAGAGGATGGTCTAAACCATGGGCTATTGCAGAAGGCATTCTGCTATTCTGTATGTCACAGCTTAGTATCTTCCTTCTGCCTCCTGTACTCTTCACATTGATTCCAGCTGCTACTGGTAGGACTTCCTATTCTGAGGGGGAGCTGGCACAGATGAACATGTATTGGAGTGGATAACCCACTTGTCAACACAATTAAAATAAATAATAATAACACATAATTTTTTCCCGAAGCTCTCAAAGCAACCTTAACAGAACTTCTTCCAAGTGTGACAGGGCTGGACTTAAGTACATTTCCTTCATAGTTAATGTGATGCCTCATGGTTTAATTAGATGTGCTGGATGTTTCTTTGCCATCTGCTCCCTTCAAAAGCCAGCACCTGTCAGCATAAGCTCCAAAACTGACTCTCCAATGACTGGCAGAATATATTTCCTCCTGTCTAAGAGGATATATATTGTTGTTTCCTAAGAAACCATCACCTGGGGGTGTCTTCAACAGCAGAAAATAGAGCACCCTAACTTCGATATTTTAATTGTATTCTTCTTTCTATACAGTATCAGAGAAGTCTCACAGCAGAAATGGTGAAAAAGGATAGGAGAGACTAAGTACAAATATTTTAAGGCTTGGGGAATACATTAAAAATTAAAAGAAAATAAACACTCTTAGGAATAAAGCACACTCCTATTGGTATTTAATAGGGCTTGGTATCTTCAAGTGCTTTGGTCACAGCCTAGACATGAAGCTGAAAGAACCATCATGCACAGTGTCACTTTACCTCCCAAGTCACTCATCCACTTGGAGGGACTCTCCTTGGCCACCTTTCTCTCATGATTAGGATGTGGATGGCAGTGCTGCCGGGGCACGTATCTGGAGTCTGGCACCGTGGGCTCCTTCCACACCAGATCACAAGACACAGGTCCCTGTTGAGGGCCCTTCCTACCATTAATCCCATCAAACCTGAGGGCATTTCTCCGTTTCACATCTGCTGGTAAACAGACCTGTCCCAGTCAGGCCTTACAACACTGTAGTCCCTAGGTAAGCTGGGGCCACTGTGCATTTCTCTTAGATGTCACACAGGACACAGAAACTCCATAGTTTCTATGTCTCACATATATATCTCTCCAAGCTTCCAGATGTTGGGAAAGCTCCTTGTATGAAGGATTGCACGAAGAGAGGATGTTTTCCTAATACCAAAAGCTAATTTGGAACCAGGAGGTAATAAGGCTCATTTTAAGAGGACAGATGACTTCCACTTTGCGTTTATTTACTGGAAACAAACCATTAATCTAAAATGCTCTGGGGCCAGAACTTCTTGGTTGAAATCCTGGCCCCACCAAAGTCAGTGGGCATTTTGCCACTGCCTACGCATCCACCACATCATTTATTGTGCAGAGGAACTGGAAACTACCAGTGTTTTCACACACAACAGAGAGAAGAAAAGCTCTATAACAAAGGAGAAAGCAAATGCAAGTTCTATCAAAACGTGCTTCTTCTATAGATGAAACTTAGAAAAGCATTTGGACATCATGGTGATAGCTGCTGTTCTGACTAAATATTGCCTTAGAGATTATCCCTCACAGAAAAAAAGAGCCAACAGATACCAGTTTTTCAGACAGTTGGTACTTAGATGAAAATCTGCACAAAATTTGAGGGTTAAATAACGTAAATGAGGAATTTGATCCATGATTGCTGGTTCCTCAAGAGAATTTACTATTCCTTCCTCATATAGCATGAAACCACTTCCCCTTTTGTTCCTTTGAAAAAAGTGCATTATTTTGCCTCTACTTTTTTTGTATCAGTTGAGCTTTATGCTACTTTTTCTCTTTTTTAATATTTCTCTCTTTTTACTAAACATTTGTTTAACCCACAATTTTTAATGTTATAGCAAGAGCATACTGATCAGTCATTTCATCTCTGTTCATCTGGTAGACCACTCTTATGTGAGGGGGCTCCAGGCTAAAAAGTTAAACCTTCTAAATTTTCTAAAAATTAAAGAAATTAAACCAAACAGAACATATTTTTTTCCCCAAATCTGTGCTTTCTTGGAAAAGTCAGTAAAACCACACAGCTCTATCTTGTTGCATGTATTTGCATTAATGAGTAACAGAACTGAATTCAGGTGTTGCTACGTGTCATTGCATTGTTGGGCACTTATCCATCCTTAGAGGTATGTTGGAACCAAACCAAAACTTTGATCTTTCCCGAATGCTTAAAGTAACAGCCTAATTTTACGAAAGGGAACAGGAAATGTGCCCTCAGCTTCAGCAGGCACTGTGCTATGTCAACAGCAAAGGCCAAGGTTGGAATATACACAGGTGTCCAAAGGTATCTAGCAGATTTTCAAAGAATCTAGGAGTCTAGACACCTCTAAAATAAATGTTGGAGTGGGAACAGGGCGTTTCTCAAGGGTCACGGCAGACACCTGAAAGCAGCTGGCTGTCCAAACGCTCAAATCGATAATAGGAGTTTTGTGGTTTTGGAAATTCCTCTCCTACAGGATTATAATCTCCAGCAGTTGCTGAAGTTCCTGGAGAGAAGAGCTTCAGGATTCTTCCTCCATCATGTCACAACTAGAAACTTGAAACACAAACGTTGCATTTATGGAAGCCACTATCTTTTGAAAAATTAATGACATATCTTTTCAATCAATTTTATTTTTAATCAAATTGTTTGATGTTTTGTTCTTATCAAATACAATGTGAGCATATGTCAAGACATGTTTTTGGTCCACATTCCATTATAATGACTTTTCTCCTGCTGGGTCATTAGTGTCCTATAGACAGCAGAACGTTGGGAAGAGCAAACATCAAATAGAGAGGAAATAATTACATCAATTCTGTAAAATTTACATTGACATATCGTATATGTAAGAACTAAGCATACAGAGATGTTGGCATTCCCATTCCAGTTCTAATTCATTGGTACCATAAGACACTGGCAAACCATGTGCTGTGAGAGGTGAGTAATGTTTTAGATCTATTTGAGAGATCAGATTCATTATCTGGCAACAGGATATTAGAAGTAACAAAACTTCATAGTCTTGTTAAATATGCAATAATAATAATAAAATTAAAAATATCAGGGCTTTTTGTCTACCAGCTTAATAAAAAGTTCCTTAATTTTCAGGCCTCCATCAAATTCCCTTGCTACTTTTGTTAGTGGCATTCCTAATTTACTGTCTTATCCTACTTTTTTAGGATGAGATGCCTTCTGATATTTAGCTCATCCTTATTTAATAGACTAATCAGGACTGGTTAAAGGAAAAAAATCTCAACTTTTCAAAAAAAATATTTCCATTTTAAAATAATTGATCACAAAAATCTTACTTCTTTTATGTTTTGAGTTTTCATTAGAAACATTATCCCAACAGCTCCAAACTTCAAAATACTGTGTTTGTTTTCTTTAATGAAAAACTCAAGCTTTTCTAGATATTCAGACCATTGCCAAACATCTCTAGCAATATTTGGCACTAAAATGAGCTACATTAGGAATAAACATGCCAACATGCAGAATCAGTTCCAGAGAATTTTACCAATATTAATTGGCTCGCTAACTGGGAAGCAAGTAGGTAACTCCTTAGTCATTGGACAAGAGAGTAACTTCTTTTGAAAGCTAAATATGCAGAGCTGAAATATTGGTGTTTGACATTTTTCCACAACATCCAAAGCTGGGGCTTTTCTGTGCAATGCGTGGGGAGAGCTAGGAGCAGGAGAACAAGGTTAAAGAAGCTTACAGGTAGAGTAGGAACTACTTAAAATACCATTAGAAGATGTGAAGGGGAGACCCAAGTTCTCCTCCCACTAGCCAGGCATATTCATTTGATCCATGTCCAAAAGCAAAAATCCTGGTTTTGGAGTTTGGGGTCAGTTTAGGTCTTCTCAGTGGGAAGATCTTCCCTTGACCAACTCTGTGCCTTGTTGAGCATCTACTAGGCCAATTACCAGGGATATGTGATACTTAGTTTCAGCTTTCTCCTTCATCTGTCTTGTTTACATAACCTTAGGTCATATGCATTTTAAGATGGGACTTTCACATGCTTCTCTTGCACAAGATACTTCCATTTAAGTTGGAGGTGGGTATCCATCTTTCCCATGTAAAGACAATACCCAGGTTTGTGCTTGTTGATAAAATATACAGGTTCCCTCAGCTCTATTTTATCCTTCTGTAGAAATGCACTAGTCATCTTGGAACTGGGGATTTGCATGGTGCCAGGCAGTCAAGAGGGTGCTCATGGGTCTTCCATGCCTTGATTGAGAATGTCATTCAGTGGACTGTTGGGTAGGAAGCCTTCCACCCATGCTCTGCAGCTGATTTAAGTGCCTCACTTGAAGTTAACCAAGACACAAATAATTCAGATAAAAAATATTAGTTTGACACTATTATGGCCCCATAATAACTGCTCTTTTGAAACTCTCTTTTCAGCTGTCTCAAGTGGCAGGTCTCTGCATATCACACTTGTAGGGATTTCACTCTCCTAACACCTAGGGAGAAGCTAGAGTCTGCACATTCCTTGAGTTACTGAAAGTTAGGCACAGCTTTCCTTGCAGTAACTTGTCTGAAAGATGTTGATCCACATCCAGGGTTGGGATATACATTTTGACTTGTGACCATAGAATTGTTAATTAGACACCTAAAGCTTATCCTTCTACTGTTAACATTATTTGCCATTTGCACTAAGCTGATGGGAAAAGAAAAAAAGATGTCATATGGCAGCAGGTTGATAGAAGGTGGGTATGCACCTCACTACACAAATATTTGTCCACAAATACAGATGATTTCCATGAGGGATCAAACCTCCAGCTCCCTCCAGCTACTTTCTGGGGGTTACTATCACTATCCAGATCCTGGCAGGACACACTACAGCAAATAAATTAGAATTGAATTTTCTTCCTGATCTCCAATTCTGGATGTTTTTCTTACATCACAAAGTCTCATCTCCCAGACCTGTGGAGTTATTAAGACTTATTTGAGCTAATAGCTATGTTTTATTATTCACAGATATGTTTTGACTCCATTTAAGCCCAGTTGCAGAGGTAGTAGGTTCCACAGTACACTCTGTATTTGAAGAAGAACATTTTAAGCACCTTTTATAATTTCTTCTACTTCAAGACTTAAGATAAACATTATTTGATGCTTTCATCTACAGCAATTTTAGTTGTATCATGACTTGTTGGATCTCACTGGGCCAAAAAATATCAGATTCCAGAGCAATCAGCTCCAAACAAAATGATCTTGCCCTGAAGCACTCCATAGAATCCTTGTGTGCTGACCCCTATCTCTAATTTTCCTCAGCCAGGCACAGGATGGCTCCTCCAGTGCTCTGCAATCAGTTCCTATTCTGCTTTTACTGTAGAAGAGAGGGTACTGAAAACCTGCCCTCCCTCCATCCCCTAGAAAGCCCCTGCAAAGAGAGGTGTTAGGGGCTGCTACTCACCAGTGGAAATCATAGAACCATAGAAAGGCTTGGGTTGAAAGGAATCCTAGAGATCATGTAGTTACAACCCCCCTTGCCACAGGCAGGGATGTCACTCACTAGATTAGGTTGCTCAGAGCCCCATCCAACCTGGCCTTGAACACTTCCAGAGATGGGGTACCACAACTCCTCTGAAATGGCTCTACAGCATTTGTTTTTCTTTCAGTAAAAACTTCAGCAGCAAAAAAAAACCCAACCCAAACCAAAATAAAACAAAAACCAAACAAAAACCCAACATTTTTCTCTGAGTCATGGACCAGTTTTCATTAACTGAGGGTTTTGATGGAAAATTTTCAACCAGCTTTAATCATACCTATCAACAGATCTATAAGGATCTCCCCGAGATTTTGTGCCAGACTATCATTTTAATACCAGGAAACTGGCTGAAATGCTAACTAAAAATAGAACAATAAAATGTTCAAGTACAAATGCCATAAGGATTAAACAGAAAGGCTATTGCAAAGAAAATGAAGGTTTAGCAATCTATCTGAAATTCTATCAGCATATTAATAAAATGAGGGATGAAACAGATCTAGGTGATGTCATTTGATTGGAGTTTCAGAAATTATTTCACAAAAGACTTCATTATTTTATAATTAAAATAACAAGCAATTAAAATAACAACAGAAATTTGAATAGAATCATAGAACATTAAGATTGTAAAGTATCTCCAAGATCATCGAGTCCAACCTTTGACTGAATGCCACCATGCCAGCTAAACCACAGCACCAAGTGCTGCATCCAGCTGTTTCTGAAACACTTCCAGGGTAGTGACTCCACCACCTCCCTGGGCAGGCTCTTCCAATGCTTAACCCTTTCCATGAAAAAATTCTTCCTGATGTCCAACCTGAACCTCCCCTCGTGCATCCTGAGGCTGTGTCCTCCTGTCCTGTCTCTTGTTGCCTGGGAGAAGAGGCCAAAACCCACCCTTGCTGCAACCTCCTTTCAGGGAGTTGCAGAGAGTGATGAGGTCTCCCCTGAGACTCCTTTTCTCCAGACTAAACAACCCCAACTCCCTCAGTCACTCCTCACAGGACTTACTCTTCAGACCCTTCACCAGCTCCACTGCCCTGCTCTGGACATGCTCAAGCACCTCAATGTCTTTATTGTACTGAGGGGCCCAAAACTTGACCCAGGATTTGAGATGAGGCCTCACCAGTGCCCAGTACAGGGGGATGACCAGTGCTCTGGTCCTGCTGCCTGGTGTACCACTGGCCTTTTTGGTCACCTGGACACACTGCTGGCTCCTGTTCAACCGGCTGTTGACCAGCACCCCCAGGTCCTTTTCCACCAGGCAGCTTTCCAACCTCTCTTTCACCATCCTGTAGCAATACATGAGATTTTTGTGACCAGAGTGCAGGAATAGGAGGAATAAGGGACTGAATGCTCTTGTGCTACAGAAAAAAAAAATCAAACCAAAAGCAAACAAAAAACAGTAAAAGGCAGTTAAAAATGCATTTCAGGCTGTGATATGCTTCTGGCCAAAGAAATAGTATCTGAGTAGTGCTTTTACAACCTTCAGATTTCAATACCCAGGCCATAAAGTTCTAGAGATACAGATGCAGATATAGGGATACAAGGGCAACTTGATGACCCTATAGACACTATACCTTGAGTGACTCCTCTCCTGGTCCCTCAGTAGCATTTCCCCTGCACCTCACTGCAGGTGTTAGAAGAGAAAGGAAAGCATAGGCATGATGACCAAAAGCAGATTTATTCTTTCAAGGAAAGGATTAAGACGCCAAATGGAAAATTTACCTGCCTCTGAAACCTGGCATAAAAGAACTGAGTATTAAAGGTTGAGAGTTTGTGTTTCATTAGCAGTGTTCCCACAAGATATCAGGCCCTGTAATGCCGAGGTTTCCATGGTTATCCCTATTGATTAGTAAACAGTGCTATTAAGTCCCATGTAAATAGTTAAAAACTGACAGTTCTGAAAGAGATGTGGACATTTTAGGTAATAGGCTTTTTTTTTTTTTAATTAAATAGGGGCTAGTTGAACATTTGAACTTCTGCTTAAGTTTTCTTCCCTGCTTTTCTTTTTTGTGTTTTGCTAAGCAAGAATATCCCAATAGTTGATGTACTCAATAAAAGAGGGAACAAAATTTAAAACATAAATTAAAACTGAGACTGGTCCAGAGTCCAGGCTCATCTGGTCAAAAGTCAAAGAAAGAAACGTATAACTGGTAAACAATAAGAGAAATACTGGATTATTCCAGAAAATCCTTCTAAAGATAGCAGCTCCAGGTCTCTAGGAATAAACTTGTCCCACCAACAAGAACAGATTTGTCTCACAACAGCACTACAAGTTTCACTGCTCAACATCATCATGTAAAAGCTCTGAAAATGTTTTTTGACATAAATTGAGCAGCACGTTTTTGTGAGATGATGGGGAACTGGGCTTGTGATCGCATCAAGAGAAGCTAAACATTAAATTTGCCTGATACCACAGTGTCCCTGTAGGAGAAGCAGGGTCAGAGTCAAGGCTCTTCCCCTTCACAAAATGTGAACTCCACAGGTTACAAGATGAAACCAGCAGTGGACTCAGATCTTGAGGACATCAGGTGATTGATTTTAATTGCCAGGTGACCTGGCATAGTCTGTGCTGCAGTGCTTCCCTAGTTTCTACATGCAAACAAATATGATGGGACTATTGGCTACAGCAACTGGATGTAAATGCAGAAAAATCCTGACTGATTTTTCTGCAATATTTGTCTGTTTGTTCCATAAAAGTTATTGCAAGTGAGATGGTGTTGGCATGAACATGTTATCCAGTGGTTATCAACACTCAGACTGGAATATGCATACTTGTACATGCAAACAGCATGCATATATCATTCTTACACCAGAGGTGTCAACCACAGACGCTCAGCCAGGAGCAGAAACAGCACTGTGTGATTTAGGTGACCATCCACAAGTACTATGAGCAAGTAAAGAGCAATCACAGCTCAAAATCATTAATGGAAAGACTAGGTGCTAACCAGCTAATAGGTGCAAATACTTCATTTCGTGCATAGTGAACTTTTCAAGGTAATTCACATCTTAGTGATAGACAGAATGTTTGGTGTAGATGAGATAAATCTGTATGGCTACAGCAGCGGCTACAGCAGCAGCAACAGCAGCATAGCAGCAGTTCACATCAACTGAAAATCAGAACCAAGCCCGTAAAAAAGGAATCTGAAAATAGAAAAAAAAAAAAAATTAAATCGATGAATTTCATACTGCTAATTTTTTGCTCAGCTCTGTTTAGGAAAAAAAGGCTAAAGAAAAAGAAATTATCAGCAGTCAGTTCTGGCTTGCCCAAGGTAACAAACATTCTTCTCAGCTTTTTACTTAAGCCTATAAGGCAAAGTTAAACACAGACTAAATTAATCCAAATGAAAAGATTTTAGTAGTACCACATGAAGAAGATGGCAATGCAAATTCTCAGACAAAGGTGTTGTGTTAGTTGTCTTCAATGTACCATCCTATCTCTACCTATAATCCTAACAGAAACAAGATCCGGTTGGTTTTATCTTACTGTAACTAGACAAGATAAGCCTTTAGCTGGTGATTTAAGACTGGCCTTCACTAATTGCATGATGACAGCTGTCTCAGTATCTCATCTTTTCTCATTGTGGAGCAAATATGGCAGAAGACTGGGTTTCAATGGAAGAGAATCAACCCCCAGAGCAGGGGTTTTTTAAGGATCTGAGTTTACAGCACATATTTTAGAAGTTCTCAACCCCTGCCAGGACTATTGCTGCTATGGCGACACAAACACAGAGAGCTGCCTAGAATTTTTTACATTATTGGACTATCAGACATACAATTACTTTGGTTATACAAAGAAATCAACAAAATTTTGTTTTCCAAAAGCTGTAAATGGAAATATTCTGCATTGCACAGAAAAAGGTTAAGGTCTTCAGAAAGAAAAAAGCTACAACATTTTCAAGAGGCATTTGTACATTTTCCATTAAAGCCTTTCTTCAAATTGAATTGCTTTTGAAATAATGTCAAGGGAATATTTTTCGATCTATCCTGTATGTAGAAGAATCATATACTAAAGAACTGACTCTTTGAATAGGGCCTGAGCTGCAGATGCATGGTCCTATTAGACAGGGTTTTTTTTTCATAAAGCTTTGGAATAATTTCTCAGTAAGAAAACCCTGAAAACTGTGGATGCACTTCTAAAAGATGATTCTTACCAACCAGGAGGCTCATTGGTACTGTTCTGCTCTTGCAGATAGGTAGTAGGAGTGTTCCAAGCAAATGTAGAAGGGCTGCAGTATAATAGAAACTGGGCTCTTGGTCAGGGTCAGCTCAGAGCTCTGAGCAAGAGAAGGCAAAACTGAACTCCACTGCCCTAGGACAGAGATGGTAAGCAGGAGAATGCACTATTTCCACTGTAGGAAGAGGAACACAGAGGGGACAGCAAAGGTGGGTGTGAAGCAGGAGTGCCCTGGAATGGTAGGATCTGGCTTGCGCTGCAAATGAGCATGGTACAACTCTGTCACAGCGAAGACAACTTTGACCCATATCTATCTTTTGCTCCACATGTGTAGTCCCCAGTCTTCAGCTTTCTTTATCAGGGCTTCGCCATAGGAGGTGGAAAGGCTTTAGGTACCTACCTCTCCCATACCAAAAGCTGACAATACCTCTGGAATTTAGAAATATTTAGGGAAAGCATGGCAAAACATATTAATCTTTCCCCCACTGGCAGCTGCAGTAGCTTGCAGTATTGCTACTTGACAAAATCACTTGACAAAAAATAAATGTCACACAGTTATCGTTAATGCTCAGTTAGATTATCTTAAAGAAGCATGAAGGGCTAGAGCAATGTTGGGATGTATCAAATAGCTGCCCACTTGATTTATTTTCCAGAGGATTCCATCATGGTGCATTTATTGCATTAAACTCCACTGTGCTGGGTATTTCATCCTTACCTTGCAGAAGAGCAAAGTTAAATAGGAGGTTGTGATGGAATTGCAAGTTTAAGGCTTGAAGATTAATTTAATCCAGGTCTCCAGCCATGTTAGCTCATTTGTGCTGTCATGACCTCCAGCAGCCATGGCACAATGCTCAAAGCCACTATGGCAAACTGAAAAGGTTCAGCTCATTAGGAATTCTCATTTCTTGTCTGAACTCCTTCAAGAGCATGCCATTTCACTTTAATGAATTAATTTCACATCATAACGTGGTGATTTTATGAATATGGATTTATTTTCTGATTACTGTAGTGGTTAGAGAAAGGGTGAGAGGGAAGACAGAGACTTTTAAGGGTGTCACTATGCAGTTCTACACCTGCTGCAAAGGTCAGTTCTCGCTTTTCCCTCCTCTATTTCACAATGGTTTGTTTACTCACAGTTGTTGCTCTTTTCAGTGCAAGCACTACCCTGCTCAAGTAGTTTTCAAGAGACAGTTTATTGATGATTGCATTATGAAGAGGACATAAGGACAACAGAATAGGCATTGGCTTCTACATGAGACACTAAAAGAAAGACAAAAAAAAGGTGGGAGTATATGTATATAGCATGGGCAACATCCAGGTCTTCAGCTTCGTGTGCCTAGTGTAAGCACCACATTGACTTCTCTTCACTGATTAGGTAATGGTCTGGTAGTTCTGCAACTAAAATTATCTGAATGGCTCATTGCACTCAAAACTTCACTATCCTACCAGCTGTGGTCACTCAGCCAGGCTCTGAGAGGACTTGAATGTGGCTCTTGATTTTTCTGAGTAGCAAGGGGAATAACACAAAAGTACATGTGATGCTGGCAGTCGGAAACAGAAAGGATAACCTCTGCCTTTGTACTTGGACACAAATGATGTTAGGAAGCTCTCAGTGTGGCCAGAAGCCACCTCTGGTTTGATGTCTCTGTGGGATCTCGAGGAAGAGCTGGCCACCTGCTACTTCCCACTGTTCTATGTGCAACGAAGGAAAAGGCAGAACAGGTGAGCTTCTTAACAAATAAACAGCCAATCAGCTGAAGCTCGGAGTATTACATAAATTGATGGCATTTTACTAAACCATAAGGCTCCTTTTTCTCAGAGCACCAGCATTGTAGATCCTCCTTACATTTGCATTAGACAAACACTTAAAATATCTCAGCAATTATTTCATGTTGGCACAATAATAGCTTAACTAGAATGGATCTTCTTATGCATGAGAACACAGCAAATGATTGTCTTACTAAGAAAAGCCTAACCCTTAAGAGGGTTCGTGTTCTTCTTCTAATGACTCACTTTAGGAGAGGTAGATAGGCAGGAAGGATGATTCATCGCGGGACACCTACTGTACACTATTCTGGAATGTATTTTTCTTCATCTCTCTCCCACTCTACCTATCAGAAAGGGATAAACAAAACCATAAGGGCTTGAGGATTGAAAGAGACAGGAAAATTGGCTAAAAGTCAGTTCTGGCAATGGGGTGTCTTTACAAATGAGTAAAAGAGTGGTGACGACAGCACAGTAATGTATTGGCCTCACAGGTCAGATTGACCTTAGCAGATATAACCAATAAATCTGTAAGCCTCAAGATGCAATATTGAATCAAAAGTTCAGCCACATTCTGAGGCTTTGCCTCCAAGCTTTTGCAAGCTGCAACTTCTGTTCCAAGCCCTGTTTCCTCAAACAACCCAGGAGTGAAATATCAGGGAAAACAAGAGCAACAGATACAAGTAATTCAGTCACAGGCTTGATGTAGCAAAAGGAAAATTACACTGTTACAGTGTCATGCTTTTCTGAAACTTACCTTTGAAAAGAGGTCGAGAGAACCAACTCGACAATATACTTTAGTGTCAGAGAAAATTTGTTAGAGGTTAAGCCATGCATTAAGTGGCATTCAGCCACTACCAAGCTTTGTACAGTCCACCGACTATTACCCGCTTCATAAAATAAGAGAATTGTGGAATGTTTGTTTTGGAAAAGACCATAACATGCAGTTCCGAAGCCCTGCCATGAGCAGGGATGCCATTTACTAGATCAGGTTGCCCAGGGCCTCATCCAACCTGGCCTTGAATATTTCCGGATGTTTCATCTGGAAACCAGTGATACAGACAGAAACTATCTGATTAGTATCAAAAATGATTACAGTGCGGTGCAGTTGACATGCTGGAGGGGTGGGATGTCATCCAGAGGAACCTGGACAGGCAAACTTCATGAAATTCAGTAGCAAAAAATGCAAAGTCCTGCACCTTGGTGAGGGCAACCTTAAGCACAAACATAGTGGAGAATGGATTCAGTGAACAAAGGACTAAGAAAAGACCTCAGGAGGACTTTGGGAGTGTTGGCTTGATGACAAGATCAACATGACCCAGCAATATCCTTGGCTGCATCAAAACCAGTGTGGCAAGCAGGCCAAGAGAGGTGATTCTCCTGCTTTGCTCTAGTGAGACTCCACTTGGAGCACTGCATCCAGCCCTGAAATTCTCAGCACTGGAAGGACATCAAGCTGTTGGAGTGAGTCTAGAGTAGAGTCACCAAGATGCTCAGAGGTCTGGAGCACCTCTCCTATGAAGACAGGTTGAGAGAGACGGATTTGTTCAACCTGGAGAAGTGAAGGCTCTGGGGAGATTTTAGAGCACCTTCCAGTACTTGAAGGTGACTACCAGAGAGGTGGAGAGGAAATTTTTATGAAGGCATGTATTGATAGGGCAAGAGGGAATGGGTCTAAACTGGGTGTAGGTTTGGGTTGGATGTTAGGAAGAAGTTCTCTGCTCTGAGGGTGGAGAGGCACTGGAATAGGTTGTTCAGAGAAGCTGTGGATGTTCCATCACTGGAATTGTTTGAGATGAGGTTGGGTGGAGCTTTGAGAAACCTGGTCTAGTGGAAGCTGGCCCTGACCATGGCAAGGGCATTGGAGATAGATGATCTTTAAGGTCCCTTTCAACACAAACCGTCCCATGATTCATTCCAGCATGCTGGGTTCCAGTACAAAAGGTCATATCAGAAAATGAATTTTAGGATGTTGTTCACATGCCCAGGCCACAGATGCACAACTGATTTTTAAAGACAGCTAGAAAAGGAAAAAATCATCTTGTAAAAGCCCAGAGCATTAGTAAAGATGATTGCTGAAGCCTGTGCAGAAATTATGCAGCAGCAGTTGGCTTAAACATGCACTTAGAAACACTAAGTGGTGATTTAACAGGACTGATAACCCTGGTAACCTTATATAGTCAGTGAGAACAGTGACTCAATAACCTCTACACCTGCAATTGTAAGTGCTGAAGATGTCAGGATAGGATTCACAGGCTGCAACTTGAGCAGAAAGCTGCATTAACAGAGGGAGGGTGTTTGTAAGAATGTCATGGGATCATTTAGGACCACATTTAGTGACATTTTAGTTCTCTAGCTCATCAGAAATGCACAAGCTGCAGCAAAACATTCCACCCTAATAAAGCATAATGTCTGTGCTAGAAGATTCGCATGCTGAAGTAACACTGTTCCATCCTACAACACTCCAGGTTCCCTTTGTCCTCTGAACTCAGGCCCATCACAGATATGTATCCTATGGCAACTAATCTGCAGTGACAGAGAGAGATGAAAGTAAATGGAAGTCAAGGGAGAAAATTATATGTGAAATATAAATGTTGCTGTCTACTGGAAGTTTACGTGCCCTCAGTTATGTCTAGCAATTTCACTCAGCCAGTCTAGTTCTGTGACTATTGCAGGTGATTTTAAATCAGCAGGAGTTTGTAGGAACAAATGTTCTTAAAAATATGACTGCTGTTCCATTGCTTCCCTTGGAGGCCTTACTATCCAGGGATGTAATAATAATAATGATAACAATGTAATAGCCTTGTGTCATTTGAATAAAGAGACCATGTGGAATTTAAATCCTCTTTAGATAGGTAACTAATCAGTTTGGGGTTCTTAAAGAACCAAGTCCTTGAATAGTGTAGCTAGCTGACTCACAAATACAAACACATTAAATTTTTCCACACAAACAAGTTAGCCATTATTGGAAAACTCCAGAAATCCAAACTCAGCGGCTTGCTTTACTGAATATGTTCTTCCAGGCCTGTGGTGCCATTGAGGGTATGGAAAAAATCCCCATGTTCAGTACAGACTATTGCTGAATTAAGAATAATAAGTTGGAGCACATTTTCATGATTATATATCTAGAATACTCTGGGGTAGTTTTTCAAAGGAACATTTGCTTGGTGAACACAGAAACTCTGCTCAGTACTGACTGCAATGAGAACACAAATATCTGCAAGAAACTTATCTGTAGCTTCTGAAAGAGACACATTTACCAGGCAACTCCAGCTGCTCATCCTAGGACTTTTCACAGCCAGACACATGCCTGGCAGGAAATGATGGATTTCCCTTTTGTTACTCATCCATGAGAGCTGTCTACATAAGCTCTGTCCCAGCACCAATTTCTGAGTTAAGTACTTTTGACCAGGACATTTATAAATGGCAATGCTTTAAGAAAGGCTTCCATAATTCAGGTTTTTAAGTTGGATTCAGGCTCTAAATTCACTCAAACAGCTTCTATACCAAGAAATTAAGCAACACACAGACTCTGGGAGTCAATAGTTTGCACTTTCAAACTACTAGAAGAACCTGGGCATGGTTGCAGGCTGTGCAAATGCTATTGCACCCACCAGAACCCTTCTCAAGCACAGACCAGTCAGGTCTGTTAGCACAGACCAGTCAGGCCCTCTGGATTCAGCCTTCTTGTTTTGATGGTGTGTGCCAGTTGGCCTCCATGGCTGAATACAATTTAATATGTGTTTAATTTCCTAATGGAAATTTATAACAGAGGCTTCTGAAAATTTCATCCTGCATCTAACAGTTAAGAGTCCAGAGCATCATGGAGAGATTTAGTGCCCGTGAGAGACCACCAGAACAACAGTGAGCACTGTGCTTTGATTTGGCCGGTTGGGATCCTGAAGGATGTTGTGTAGCACAGCTCTACCAGTTGATCAAGGGATTTCTAACCTCAGTATTAACAAAGGTCTCAGGCAGCGAAAGGCTCAGAGCCTTGGACTGGTGCTGGACCTGCAGATGCTCCAGTCTCAGTGAATGCTTTTTCCATCTCTGACTGTCTGACAGAATGGGACGTTCTTCCTTTTTGCCTGTCACTCCATGCAATAGTTAGGCTTTTGCCAGTCTGGCAGAACACCTGAGAGCCAAGGCAGGCAACGATGGTAGCGCTGAGCATGCACCTGCCTTTCGCCAGCCAAAGAAACCAAATACATCAACCTCCGTGACAGCTCTGGCTCTCTGCAGCACAGAAATGAGACCTGCTGCTGATTGATAACCCCCTCGGCAGACTGAGCCCAGATAAACAAAACAAGTAGGGCTTTCCAACAACCCTCGTCAAGCCACAGGGCACCTTGCCAGGAAAGATATGGCAGAGCATAAAACATGACTATGTTGAAAGATGTCCTGGACTCCCTTTCAGCTTCTCTGCTCTGGGGACTGGCTTGGGTTAGGCAGGATGACTAGAGAAGGTTAAAAAATCCTGCCCTGTGCTGGACCAGATATTTCTGTCCTGCTTGCTCGCTCTGCACCTTGTGCTGTTTCACAAAGGAGCTGCTGTGCTTCATCTCCATCTGCCCAGAGTCAGGCTTCCCACTGCCAGGAGGTGATGCTGTTCCCTGTCTATGCTGCCCGTGGGTGGATTTGATGGATTTGGGCCAGAGACACGTGTTCTTTGGGCTCCCTACCCATAAAAGACTGCGAATAAAAAGAATGAAGCTGTCATGAATGGAGAAGGTTGTAATAGTGGTTGTGTCATCCTGCTCTCCTCTGCAAGGCGGAATTGAGATGTTGGCAATTAGTGATCACTTGTGGGAGTAGGTTTGAGCACTAAACTTAGTATTTGTGACATGTCTGTAAGTGTCATTCTACTGAGGTGCATAGTCTGCAACTGAGTCAGGCTCTTTCCTTCTGATAACTGAAGTGTTAATTATTAATCCTCGAAACACAATTACTAGAACTCTGTTCCCAGAGGAGACAGAGGTTTGGCTTGCAGTGGTATCCTCCAACAAGATAAATCTTTACACTAATTCTTCTGTTTAATAACAATTGCCTTTTACCAAAGATGCAAGTGTGGCTGCAAATATGAGTACATGTGCATATAATTTGTGCTATTTGATTAACTGCAGGTCCACAGGCTATGTATAAACTTCTCATTGTATCAGAATAAACAGTCATTTTCGACAGCTGGCTCCATGCTATCTTTGTTTGTTCTGTATCTGCTGTAGGATAACATGCTCTTAACACTGATCAGAGCAACTAGTCTCCCTGTAAAAAGTAACTCCTGCACTGTAAGGTATTCAGAATTACCATGAACTCCCAGCCTAACTTCCCTCTGCTTTGTCTACAGTCTTCTATTAATACTAGGTCCCCTTTTTTAAAGAAAGAGCCCTGTAATTCTGTTCCATGAAAGCAAATTGTCTTCAGCATTATTTTGTTCTCACTTACACACTGGTTTTCTTACTAAAGATTGTATTCACACACAACCAAAAAGATGCTCGAAATGATGCTGGGCAGACTTCTGAAACAAGTCTATTTCAAGTGGAATACAGTATTTTGGGGTTCTGGTGTTAGAATACGAAAGCACATATTTGTACACGAGCTCATGCCAGAAGTGTCTCTCATGTTTCCAGCAGGATTGAGTCATCTCAGCAGCATGTAACTGAGTTCATATCACTGTCTGTTTGCGTTTGCTGCCCCTCGTTAAGAGCCCATATCTGACCACAGGTCTTCCATCATTTCTCCGAGATAACTCTGTTCAGCTGTTGACAGCTCTTGATATTTCTTCCATGCCCACTGGGAATAACATCTAGCTTTTATTTCCCAGTCCCAGAAATAAGATTAAGCTTACTGTCCTAAAAAAATCAAAACATTGAAATCAGTAAGGAAATGTTCATGCTTTTTATAAAAATGAATTTCCCATAACGTCCACAGTCATATTTTAGGTTTGGACTGATCTTGTTTTCTTGGAAGTCCCCTCCTCAAGATGACAGTAAAGCCCATTTCAGGCTGTCAGCTCAGATGTACCACAGTGATAAAGGTGATGCCTTCAGGCAAGCTGACAATCCCACACACGTCTGTATTTTCATATACTGCCTGTTCTTTGATGAGTCTCAAACTGTTCCACAGAAAGAAATAAGAGAATGGGGATATGACTTTCTTTGGAGAGGAAGGCAAAGCAACATGCAGAACCCTACTGGCGAAGGTCAAGGGAATTTATTCTAGATGTTGACCTACACGTGGCAGCAAATAAAACAGTGAAGGCAGGAGCATTTTCTTCCACCACTCCCTTCCTGAGTCCCCCAGCAGGGTCAATACACTGCACAAAAATAAACTGACGTGGGTGTAAGGTTAATTTAACTTCCCATTAGCTGCAGTCATTTGTGAGCTGCTGAACAGCCCAGCCCAGTGTCCTTGTGATGACTTCCAGGGCACAAACATGACCCACTCCTGTTGTTCCAGTTTAATCTGCTGCCACAAATGTGCCAACACTGCCTTGTGTGCTGAGCCTCTTGCAACAGCTTGGATGTAAAAGACACAACACTAACTGCAAATAATGATCCCATACAGAGAGGCCAACACAGACCATTACCTGCTGTGAGACTGTACAAACATAAGATGTTGGCAAGTGGCAGAGGTGGGACTATGTGTTACATAAAGTAACAGTGAAGGGTGATGGTGGCAAGAGTTTCTGGAAATATGAAGATCTGAGATCTTAGTGAGTTCTTGTAAGAAAAAAAAACCAACCAACCAACCAAACAAACAAACAAACAAAAAACACACACATTTTGTTTGCAAATGGAAAACTGTCATCCAAACTCAGAGAATCTCACTGGAATGAATCTTGTGATTGAATTCCTGGCTCAATATCTAGGTGAAAGAGTAGCTGTCAGTCAGGACAGGATATTCTTAGCATGCATTTTAAGCAAACTCTTGATCTATTGGTATCCCCAAAGCTACTCACGTACTTTGATCCTTGGACTTGATTACAAAGGCAGCTGGGACTTACCCTGCCCAATGAAGAAATACCCCAACCAGTTTATCTACTCCACTACACAACTAGCCTTGCAAATGCTTATCCTTCAGTGAAGGATCTGGGGTTCTTTTTTGAAACATTGCTCCAAGCTTATGTCTTGGTTCTCCATCTGCACTCATTCTCATGTTCAGAAGAGATTTACACCCTTTGGAGCCGACACTGCTTTGACTCTTCACAACAGGCCATACAGGCAGTCTGAGAACTGCAGTGCTGTGTGGAGGTATCAGCAAGCTCTGAACAAATTGCTGCCAGACCCAGCCATGGAGAGCTGATGTGTGCTGTTCTGCCTTGTTCCTTCACGAGATATGACTGTGCATCCTCTGGGCCAGGTCCTAAGTTGATACAACTGGGAGGACTGTGCTGACCCTAGCAGATGTACTGCCAGTCACTCACCGCTTGACCTTCTCTACTGTCTATATTTATCCGGCTTGTCAATCCACCCTCAGCTCCTCTTGCTCAGAAGTATGCTGTCACTCCACTGGGGAGGTGACACGGGATGTCCCCCACCAAGCACCAGTGATGCAAACCCCAGCCAGCACTGCGTTGGTCCCTAGGCACTACCATGATCTGAACAAGACACCTCTGGTAGTCTCAGGAGAGATGGGGATCACATTCTGTTGGGTCCTATCCAGAGTTCAGAGCCCACCCAAATGAGTTGGAAAACTTGGTTAGGGTCCAGCGTGGTGCCCAATGAAATTGGTGCTGGACACAATAGCAGAGAAAGACAGAGAAGAGACATGAGGAGACAATGAGAGAATATGCATTTCCATAGGTCAGCCCTCCCCAAAGACATCAGGGGCTCATTGTAAGAGATCTAAAAATAAATGTCAGATGGCCCTTTCTTGGTTAATCAGGCTTGGCTTTGCTGCAGTGACATCTCCTTCAAATAGCACTTTTTCCATTCTAAAGTCAAGGAAAAAGACACCGAGTATCTGACTTCTGAACAAGGAATACTGAAAGCAATGCAGGCTTATTTTTGTGGACATGCTTCCCTTATTATTTTAGCACAGCTGTGTAATCCCTGAGCAATTAAAATGTCTCCTCAAAGCTGCCACTCTCTTCTGCCTTCTGATCTGTTTCAATGCCGATCTGTTCAGCTGTGTAGGAATAATAAGAGTGCCTGATATAGCTAAGTCTCTTCAGCTTTTATCCAAATGGCCTCTTCAACATCAGCATCAACTAAAGAGAAGAACTAATTCTGCTTTTAATGTAATTTCAGATTAACTGTTGCTTTGAATTCAGTTTTAGTCTATTTACACTAGTTTGATAGATATCAGCATTACACAGCAGCAAAGCATTTCAAGAGGACATGAAGAAATTTTTAAATATATCAGGAGAACAGAGGTAGCAGATTAAGAAAACCAGTAATAACTGGGTTTGTCAGTCACTCAAGGCAGTTGAGACCTTTGGAACTTAAAAGAAAAACACAACAATTTCAGTAAGAAAGAGAGGGCTGAACAAATGCAGTAAGTGAGGAAATTAAGTACCCTGTGTGAAAGCCACTGAAGATCATCAAAGGTCAAATAAGAAGGTTTTGGACCATTTGCATTTTCTGGGGCATTCTCTGCTCTGCAGACAGACAAGCAGGTGTAGGTGTCTGCTGTGACAATATTGGAGCCAAGGGAGACCTTGAACAGAGGGAGACATGAGTTAGGACCATGTAAAAGAGAGAAAAGTAAGCACAAACACAGATGCTTGATTAGGAGAAGCATCCAAAAAACATCAGGATATAAAAAAGGACAAGCAGAAAGAATGGGGATGGATGAGCAATGTGACTGGGCTTTGCAGAGGCAACTAGCAGCAAAAAGAGCTCCCCCTGCAACTCCCTTCTGCTTGGCCTAAGCTCTGAACAGATGATCATAGAATTATAGCAGCATAGAATCAACTGGGTTGGAAAAGACCTCGAGATCATCAAGTCCAACCTTTGATCCTACACCACCATAGTTACCAGACCATGACACTCAGTGCCACGTCCAGTCTCATCTTAAAAACCTGCAAGGAGGGTGAATCCACCACCCCCCTGGGCAGCCCATTCCAATGTCTGATTACTTTCTCTGTAAAAAATTTCTTCCTAATATCCA